>PVJL010000775.1:172172-342984 GCA_004026885.1 Lyroderma lyra | reverse complement strand
GGGGTCGAGGCTGGGCATCTGATCCCGGCTCCGCCCCACCCGTACGTCCCCGGAGCTGCGGTGCGCGAGACCCTCAACTGGCGGGGATGGGTCCCTTTGTGCGCGGCTTCGGGGCCCTGCCCGGCCGGTTGCGGCGTCCCGCGCAGCGCGCGTCCGCTGTGTGCAGCGTCCGGTGGCCAGCCGCAGAAACTTTCCAGCGGCCGGAGGGGCGGCAGGGCCCGGGAACTTTCCTGGGGCAGTGCGCCGCCGGGAGCCAAGGGGTGTCCCCGTGCCGCGCTGCTCCCGCCGCCTAGAGGACAAGGGACAGGACGCTGCCCGGGGACCCTGCCCGGTGCCCCGACTTGGTACCTGCGCCGCCTCGGTGGGACGTCGGGCTCCGCGCGGAGGTGCGTCCTCCCAATCGGAGCGATACTCAACCTGGTTTCGCTGAGGTGTCACCTCGGGCAGGCAGCTTGACATCTCTATTTTAATTTTTGATTAAATATGTGGGACAACAAGTCACCATTTCTAACCTATGCGGAGTGTATCGCTGAGGTTCCCATTCCCTTAAGACCTGGACACGTTTAGAAACGAGGGAAAGAGCAGAACGCATCCCAAGGGGTTTGATCCCTTCCGATAGACTCTTAATGGAACTTCAAACCGTTACACCTACCTTACATCCCCTCCCCGGTCACCCATGTCACTATGCAGGGCACACATCAGGTCAGGACTTACACACCCAGAGGCTCAGGGGATGAGCGGCTTAGTGCTTGTGGAGGCAACCTCCCCCATAAGGACAGCACCAGGGGCACGCTGGGAGCCCTCCCTACTGCTGCCTCCACTCGACTCAGGCTGCTGCCAGAGGTCTGTCCATTCAAAGCAGGTCCTGCCTGTCTTGTGCTCAGTGCATCTCTGGACCTGGGATGGTGCTGGACCCGGACCAGTCAGGGACCTCTGCCCAGCATGTTGGACCCATGGCCGCTGGTTTCCTAGCAGGTAGTTCAGGCCTTGGGCTCCGCCACAGCATGTGGGGCCTCAGTGTGTGGGGCCTCAAATCCAGAAGGCATGCTTTCTCCCAGCCTTGCCCCATCCCATTCACAGCACCATGTTCTTCCCCTGCCACCCCTGCAAGCCTGTGGTCTGCCAGCACCCAGCACAGGGCTGGGCACAGCACTAGCTGTGCTTGGAACTCTGGTCCTGGCCTAGGGGAGGGTCACATGAGTACAGCCAAAGCCGCTCCGCCTCCCCCGCCCTCCCCTTCCTTGCTCAGTTTTCTATAGAACAGCAATACCTGATAACCAAGTACCTCCTAAATTCCTGAATGATCTGGGTCCAGCCCCCAGCCCTACTAAGTTAGAGCTGCCTCCACCCTCCACCATATCTGGATTTCGGAGTGCCTCCTCCAGAGAAAGCTCCTCAAGTTTCTTCCCAGTCCCCAGGGGTCACTCTGCACCTCCATCCCTGTTTCTATTGCACAAGGATTCAGGGTAGGTTCATTGCACCCTCTTCACCCCGAGAGACAAGCTGGGGGAGCACAAGCAGTAAGATCCTTTGCCTCTAAGAGGAGCCAGGAACTATAGCACAGCTTGGGGAGCGGGGAGGATAGGGCAAGGACACCAGACATGCCAGAGCCTCAGCCAGCCCCCAGCCTCTGCCCTGTGACCTGGCTGTGCCTTAGCAGAGAGAGGGAGGGGCAGAACTGGGGTAGGGGACCAGGGAAGGAAGATAGGTGCTCTGAGAGCAAGCGCTGTGGGATGCTGGGGACCCACAAGGTATTCTGGGAACATCCCCCAGTAGTGGCTCAAGTTAGGGAAGGTATCTGTTATTTCATCTCCAGCGTCTATCAGGAAAGATTAGGATGCAGTCTTGGGCCACTCTGCAGAAGCCCCAGAAATAGACAGTAACCAAAGTGGGGACCCAGGATTAGGAATCCTTTCGTGAGCTTTTCCAGCTGGGAGGACATTTTGGCCTATTTCACAGGTCAGGAAAGTGAGCCCAGAGCTGGTGGATACCCACATCACCCACCCGGCTTCCCTTTTCCCCTCCCCTCCCACTGGGTCACTGTCCCAGTAGACCCTTAGCAGCCTCTAAGTAAGCAGCAACAAGCCCAGTGCAGCCACCAGAGGGCACCCGGGACTACCATGGCAAGCAAGACTGGTTCCACCCAGCCTCACCCTGAGGTCAGAACCCGTTCGTTCCAGGGCACCTGGTGGGAAGGTCAGAGTTCTGCAGGCTTCCTGTCCAGAGTGCAAGGCTGAAGAGGAGCTAGGATCCCTGGGGCAAGGCCCCTTGGTACCCCCAGAACCCCTCACCACCTTTGGTGCAGGGAGGGAAAAAAACCTGCCTGCACCAAAGGTGGTGAGATCTGAATGGGGGGAGTGTTTCCATGCGGGCTCCAGCAAGGACAATGAAGATGGGTGCTTCATCTGCACCACCAAGAGTGAGGTCTCCTTCAGGTGCATGCCCCAGGTGCCTTCCTGGCTTAGAGAGGCTGGCCCTGCCATTACCCAGGGGTCCAGGCAAGGGCTCTGAACCTGCCACTCATGGCGAGGCTGTGCCTCTCTCTGCCTCAGTCTTCATCTGCTTAAGGGTGCAGTCAAAGTGGGAGCCTTTTCATGATGCACTGAGTGACCAGTGGCTTGGAAGAGCACATCAAGATTTGCCATGGTGCAGCAGGACTCAAGGCTCTAGTATAGAGTGAGCTCTCAGGCAGGCCCACTGGACCCTCACCCAGGCTTTTCACTGCCCACCATGGCCCCAAGCCACCTGCCCAGTCCACTCAGCCCTGGCCCCATCCCTTCTCTGGGCTTGGTTTGTACTCACGGGAGCTGCCTCTTGCTGTCAGGTGTCTGCGGGTCCATAGCTTGCTTTTCTGGCCTCATTGCCTGAGCTGGGCTCCTGCCCCAGTCAGAGATGCAACAGGCCTTTCCAAGGCTGGGGGTGGGTCTGATAAAGGGTGTGGTGATTCCCTTGACCCTAAGGCTCTTAGTACAGGGTCCTTGGCCTGGTGGGTGACTCCAGAGCCTGCAGACCAGCCCTGAGGTAGGTAGGGCTCCCCAACCCTTTGCTTCCACCCTCCTCAGGTGGGAAGCTCTCCCTGGGACCTTCTCCCCCTGCCCCCAGCCCTGTAGACACTACCACCAACCCCCACACTAGTGTCTACTACTGGCTCTTTTCTGTATTTGTGGAGTTCTTGGTCTGGCCAGAACCCCATAAAGATGGAGCATATTCTTCTTGTGACCACATATTCCCGGCTAGGTAAGTGAGAGAGGGAGCATCCTAGGGGCAAGAAGATCTGAATTCAAATCCTCCCCCAGGGCTGCCTTTCCTAGACCCAGTTTCCCCATCTATAAAATGGGATATTGGACTGACCCAAGGAGCTGAGTGACAGTCTATGAGATGATGGTGTTCAGCCAGCACTTCATGAGGCTTCCCATGAGGGCAGTGCTGGAGAGAGGCTGGCAGTTATCAGGACTGATGAAAAAGACATGAAGTTCTCTGGGACAAGATCTATGTGAACTTTTAAGCCAAAAGCCATGGCATCCCAGAAATGTCACGCTCTGAGCAAAAGCTGATCCCTGAGCCTCAGACCTTGGGCCAGGAGGGTATCAGTGGATGGGTGGACTCCTTATCATGCCTGACCTCCCAGGCACACATGCTCATATGTACATGTGCGCGCGCACACACACACACACACACACACACACACACGTGCACACCCCTGGCTTGAGTCCCTGTTCTTCTCTACCTCTGGCCCCAGTGTTTTGACTCCCACCCATGATCCCCCTGACTTGAAGCCCCCCTTCTTGATGAAGGGGCTGCAGTGAGGCAGGGAGACCCACCCTCCTGTCCCCTAATGGACCACGTCCACAAAGGAAGATTGGACAGAGGCTGGAACAATCTGGAGAACATCGTAGAGCTGAGGTGAGAGCTCCCATCACCCATTTCCCTCAGGAGATGGCCTTCTATCTGTGGCCGAGACTCCCCACTGGTCTATGCCACCTTGTTTTTCTTTTTTGTAACACAGACACTCTCTGGCAACATCCCCAGGCCTCGATATGAGAGGGAATGTGTCCCCGAGGCCATTGGCCAAGACAGGAGGTTGCATGTGTCCTTCATCCCCACAGCTTTGGCCATGTGGGGGCGCCTGGCCATAGTTTCAGCCCCTGAGATGTAAGGACTAGGGAGCTGGGCTAGCCTCAGGGAGCCTCAGGAGAGGCAGGTGGCTTGTCCCACAGGGGAGGTAGCGGGAGCAGGTCCCAGCAGGTTAGGGGCAGACCCTTGGAGTTTCATGACTCCCTGTGTGGGCCAGTTGGGCCCTGATGCAGGATTTTTCTGCTGTGCAATTTATCACAACTAAGTACTCCTGGTCTTCTGGAAGGGGGACAGATGTTATCATAATTCCATAATTCAACAGTCACCCTTTTGAAGGATAGTCAACAGTGTTAGAGACACAAAGGACCATGGCAGCCCCATGCAAACTGTAGATGTCATGATCTCAGTCAAGTAGGGACAAGAGTGCCCATGACTGTATGGGTGCATGTCAAAAGCACTGTGGGACAACCCTGGGGTCAGGGATGACAGTGCCCCAGTCAGGTGTCTGGCAGGTAGGCCTCACAAGGTGCCCTCTGGTTTCCCTGCAGGAGCCGGAACCAGCAGGATGGGTGTCAGGACATGCTGATCTCCCCTTGAGACAGGTAGGTGACCTGGATTTGGCCTGGTAACATCCCCTCCTTACACAGGACAGCAGAGTGTCCTGGTGGGCTGGGTGGGTGTGGTCAATGGAGGAATGGCCCTGAGTGGTGTGTGCTTCTGGTCAGCCTCTTACTAGAAGGACACAGCACCCTAGGCTGAACAAGGTTGAACATGGGGACTTCTTGCCAGCCCTGCTTGGATTCACTAATGGCCTGAGTATAGACAGCAGCCATCATTTGACATCTGGCTTGAGGGACGAGCCTGTGGTGGGGCCAACGGACTGGGACGTTAAACTGGGCTGCTCTGCACCCACCTTGCCTTGGACGCCTGCCACAACAGTGTCTGATATTGGCACAGCCTGCCCAGCTCCACTCTCAGCTCAGGGTGGTCCCTGCTGCCTAGAGGAGACTAGAGCCACCAGCTGGGGACAGGCAATGGGCCCACACACCAAAGCACCAGAAGGAGGGCACCGAGGCCAAGCAGCAGGCTTTCTCTGACAGGGCCAGAGAGTAAAGGTTTCAGCTCTATGGGCGATAAAGCCTGCCACTCACAGCCACACTGATCTGCAATGGTAGGGTGGCAGCAGCCACAGACAACACGCCACTGAGTAGTCTGACCACCCTGCTCACAGCCGGGGCGCCATGTGCTGGCCCGTGGTCTTGGGTGTTATCCGTGTTGTGGGTTCCTCTGTCAGTCACAGCTCCAATGGGACTGAGGCGTAATGCCAGGAAGTGTAGCAGGAGGCTGAGTGGTCCCTGTGTCCCCCAGGACCCTCCGAATGGTGGGAAGGTATGCCCTGTGGCATCCTGGTCTGTCAGAGTTTGCTGTGGTGGTGATATTCACAGAGTGGTGATGGCTTGTAAGAATGTCCCCAGTCACTCTTGTTCCTTTAGTACAGGAACTTAGTTCCCAGCCCAATGATCTGCCCCTGCCCTACCAGCTGCCTTCTCCGTGAGAGGCTCAGACAACCCAGCCCTGTGGATCTTCATTGTCACTGAGTGTTCAGTGTGAAGGGCCTGGCCCAGTCGGTCATGTGCTCAGGTGGTAGCAAGAAGGCAGTGGCCACAGACTCAGGTGCCCTTAGGCCTCCAGATCCCTCACTGTCCTTTGCTGAGGGCTGTATGACAGAGGAGAGGAGTGGGGGACTCACCTTTTTCTTGTCTGTTCCCCAGGATGTCAAATGTGGGAAGGTGCCACCTGGGCTGGTGGGAGCTGGGGATTCACTGCCATCTGGCTGTGGGAGGACTGAGGTCCCACTAGGCGTCTCGGTGGCTGGGCAGGTCGGCCATGCAGGGGCTTGTGGATTGGGATGAAGAAGCTCAGGCTGTGTCCAGGGCTCAGGATGTGGAATTGCTCAATGCACAGGTGATATAACATCTGGGGATGAGAATGGTGGGGGGCTGACCCCATCCGCCTTAACTCCTGGTAGGCTACCACGACTGAGGTTAGCAAACCACCAGACACGGAGTGACGGGTCTGATAATGGCCTGCAGGAGGCTGCCTGCCACTCTGGCCCACTGTTACTGCCCTTGCTTATGCTTTTCCTGTCCCTGTCTCCTTTCTTCCTGGTTTTCTCCCTGTTTCTCTCTGGCCCTCTCTGTGCATCTCTGCCTCTCCCTGTCTCCTGTCCCTTGTCTCTGTCCTGTCCTTCTTGGGTGTAGTGATTGACAATTTTTGTCTGCCATAGTAATTGACTATTCATGTCTGACATCTCTGCTCTGGGCTGGGACTATTTCAGAGACTAGAAAGCAGAACCTGGGTCCTGGCTGAGAGCTCCCTGCTCTACTGGGCCCTAGGATGAGACCCTACCCATGTCAGAGGTGAATGGGAAGGGAACCTCAGGACTAAGTTGAAATGGGGGTTGATCGCAAGCACCTGTGTGTCCCCCATACTTACCTTTGGCCATTTGGCACCTGCTCGATTAGCTTCAGACTGGACACTGGGCATTGTGACCACATTAGGTCCCACCCTGCCCTGGGGAAGCCCCGACCCTAGCTAAGGACATGGCAACAACACAGAGAAAGGAGTGGCCAACCGTGGAATTGCAACATGGTGATGAATAGCAGGGTGACAAGGATGGGGAGCTGGAATGTGGTGTGGGGTTGCTGACGATGCCAGGCCCAGGCAAGAGAGGCCCCGGGGAACGCGGGTGTTCACCACAATCGTGCCAGCGCTGATATCACCTCTTGGAAACCACCCTCAGCCCGTCATCAAGTGGCCTTTGCAGCTGAGCAAGGCTGCACTCTTGCAACTGCTGGCCCCAGGCTGGGGTTTCTTGGGGTTTTGATGTGTTTCTCAGCCGTTGGTATGAGTCTCTATACATTACAGTATGAATTCTTCCCTTGTCTGCTTGCCTGCTGCAAGTTTTTATCAGTCTTTTAAGTTTTGTTTGTGATGGTTTTCATGCTCACAAATTATTATGGCAAAACCCATTGAGTTTTTTTCTCTTTTACCTCCTCCATTGTCCTATGCATTGTCCTCCATAGCTCATAGGCAGATAAATATCAATCTTTTCCTTTAGGTATTTCTAGTTTAGTGCTTATATTCAATATTTTATCCATCTAGAATTTACAATATTTTGACATAAGGGTGAGGTAAAGATTTGAATTGGTTTATACAGTTGTTATCTGAACTGTTTATATCTTTTTTTTTTTCTTTTTGGTATGTGGTTAGTTCTTTTTGGTATGTGGGAATCGAACCCAGGCCACAGCGCTGACAGCGCCTGCACCGAAGCCTTAAGCCACTGCACCACCAGGGATCTCCTATATCTTTTTTTAAACTGTTTATATCTTGACTGATATTTTCTGTCACCAGCAATTGGAAATATTACATAATGTGTCCTTGGCTTTGCAGTGCCCATGGCAGGTGCCCAGCCCTGGGCCAACGCCCATTGGATCATTAAAAAGGTTAGGTTGGGCCCTCCCTTGATCAGCCTTTGTTCTCAGAAGTCGGTCATTCTTCATGTTTACAGGGACATGTTGAGTAACATGCCAGGTCCTCCTCCCTCTGTGGACTCACCTTAGGCTCATGCTGCCTGGAGCCCATTGGCCCTCCCTGCGTGGGTTTGTGTCAAGTGCTGGCCCATGCACGTCCTGCCATGTTTTCCCTGTGTCTTGGGCTTGCAGATCATCCTTGATTATTGAGAACAGGTTCCCTACCTTGGTGGGGAGCCCCAGTCCCTTTGTAGGTATCCAGTCTTTGAATGTATTGCCTATGGCCAGGGACAGCTCCTGAGCCACCTTGCAGGGAGGGACATGGGTTTCCCCGTGACAGCATTCATGGGCTTTCACATGTGGATTCCCTTGCCCAAGCAGCTTTGTCATGCTGTGGGGAGTAAATTGGCCTCTTCCTCCACAGTCACAGGTTTAATATCCTCATGACCCCAGAAGAAGGTACCCCACCAGGCCAGGTGCTCACACATGTACTGTTCATGTCTCAGCCTCCAGGGTTGGGAAATGAGTGGTGGTTAGCCAATCTGTCTGCAACACAGGGATCTTGCCCATATGGCTAGAGAGCCTGGTGCAGGCTGGCCAGCTGCCCTTTCTTCTGTTGGCTGCTCTAAGCCAGGCATCCAGGGGCCTCTCCGATCGGCCTCTTCTCCAGCTAGGCTCAACATGAGAAGTAGGAGCCAAGACACAGCCCCCAGGGGAGCCCCAAGCCCCTTCTCATCCCCAGAACCCATGCTTCAGACGCCGGTTCTTATCACCCCAACAGACTGCATGAAGGGCTCCATGCTGGCCACTGCAGTTACAGTGTGAGTGCCGTGCCAGCTTCTGGCTGTGCCATCCCTTGCTTAGAGTAATTCAAGGCTCATGGCATGGACAGTGCAGCTGTGCCAGCCTGGTGAGGCCAGCCGTGCTCTGCCCAGAGGTCCTCCTGGGCAGTCACTGTAAAATCACAGTGGCTGTTTTGGTGTCTTTACCCTGGTCACCCCCAGCCCCAGTCCCATCACTCCTCACAGAGCATTCCCTGGCCCTCTGCTCTCTTCTCATGGCCTCCCTGGGGCCTTTCCCTGGACTCTCTTTGCTTTGTTCCCCTGCTTGGACTGTCCTCTGGGGAGCTGCCTATGAAGTCCCCTACACTGTCAGGCTGCTGAGAGGCCGCCCTTCCCCCAGGCCTTGGGTGCCCCCGTCCCATCATGACCCTTAGCCAGGGCAGTTGGAGTTGCCAGCTCAACCCTGTGAGTTGAGTCCTGTGTTACGGGGACCCCCTCCCCCCCCACACACACACACACTACATCTCCAGTTGCGGAACCTGAGGTCCTGGCTTTTGTCACCTGTAGGGAAGGCTTCCCAGTGTCCTGGTTAGGGAGCCAGAGGCACCCCATCCCCCTGGTGTGTCTTGCCAGGTTGATGTTTGTAGTTAATGAGTTCAGTATTTTTTTTTATTTTTTTGTTTAATTATACTGAATTTATTTGTTTTTTTGTTTTGTTTGTTTGTTTGTTTGGTATGTGGGTAGTTCCCTGGCTAAGAATCAAACCCAGGCCACAGCGTTGACAGTGCTGAAGCCTTAAGCCACTACACCACCAGGGAACTCCCGAGTTCAGTATTTTGAATATACCTTTAGTTAAACTTTTTCTTTTCAAAATATTTCACTTTCCTGAAATCCTAATTAGGTCATTCATTCGTTTGAATGTACTTGCTTCTGTCTGCATTTTGTGAGATAATAAGGCTGCAGAGATGCTGCCAACCCTGTCCTCAAGAGGGAGGGGGGCTTCGCTCTGTGCCCTGGAGGGAGATACTGGTGCCCCTGTAGGCTTTACTGGCCTGTGGGACCTGGGCCCCAGTTCCTGGGGAGGCACCAAGTGTACAGATGGTGAAACTGAGGCCTGAGCCACCAAAGAGTCTAGGATAGCATAGGTGGAGCGGTCTCAGCCCCATCAAGACCCACCCTTCACAAAGCGGCGTCTTCCATCAAAGCCATAGCCCTAGTGACATGCCTCTTAAATCCAGCTGGGCTAGGCTCCCCTGAGGGGCTGAGAGAACATAGGACTGACCCATAGATGCTGAGTGACAGTGGCACCAGAGTCCCCTGTTTTGCCTTTTTCAAAAATTAAAAATCAACATGTGCTTGTTCATAGGATATGTAGAGAAAAAAAAACAGAAAAGAAGGAAAAAGAAATCACACCTATCGTCCCCCTATAGCCTGGCACTGGCTGTCCTTCCCAGGCTCCTCAGGAGATGGTTTCTGCCTGTTCAGGTTTAAGTTGCTGGGGTTACAATGCCTCCCCTACCTCCCCTGACCAGCATCTTTCCTGTTGATGCTTTGCCAACACAGGAGATGGGGTTCCCCCTCTTCCCATGCTTCCCTGTGCAAGCCCTGCTCCTCTCCTTTGACCTACCAGCCCTTCCCTGTTGAGCCTCTGTACTTCCCCAGACAGTCCAGCTCCTAACTCCTCTTTCCCTGGAGTTTGTGCAGCAGCTGCTATAGCTAAGAGCTTGGGAAACATTCCACCATGGACACTAAGGCTGTTTGCACTTCTCCTGCACCATCAGGGGCACTGCAGTAAACATCTCGTACCCAGAGCTGTTTCTGTACTTAAACAACTTGGGTTTGCTCTGATTTTTTTTTTTTTTTTGCTTTTTGGTATGTGGGTAGTTCCCTGACTGGGAATCGAACCCAGGCCGCAGCGTTTACAGCGCCAACGCCTTAAGCCACTACACCACCAGGGAACTCCCAACAACTTGGGTTTGACCTTGAGGTTCAGGCACGGCTGTGTGCACTATTGTGCTGGGGCCAGAACCTTGGTGGGGATTATCAGACTAGAACAAAGCCTGAGAGAGGCCCAAAGCAGCCCTTCTTCTGAGAAACACCAGGTACCTTGTATGAGATGACATCATTCTTGAGGCTGTGCTGAGGAATGTAGATGATCAGAAGGCAGGCTGGTCCCCAGCTCTGTGGGCATCATGCCTAATTGCTCTAACTAGACTTCTAATACTATGTCGAATAGAAGTGGCAAAAATGGGAACCCTTGCCTTATTCCTGGTCTTAGGAAAAAAGCTGTTAGTCATTCACTACTGAGTGTGGTGTTAACTGTGGTGTATATGTAGTATGACGTGTAGTATATGTAGCATGATGTAGCTTTCCATATGGTCTTTATTATAATATGTTGAGATAGTTCCCTTCTATTCCTAGTTTGTTTTGTGTTTTTATCATAAAAGAGTATTGAATTTGTCAGATGCTTTTTATGCATCAATTGAAACAACTTTTTTTTTCCCTATCATTCTGTTAATGTGATATATTATGTCAATTGATTTTCATGTTAAGGCATCCTTGCATTTAAGAATCAATCCCACTTGGCCATGGTTTACAATCCTTTTAATATGCTGCTGAGTTCAGTTTGAACAAGATTGATGTTAATTCTTCTTTGAATGTTTGGTAGAATCACCAGTGAAGCCATCTGGGCCTGGCTCCTTCTTTGTTGGGAGGTTTTAGTTACTGATTCAGTCTCTTTGCTAGTTAGAGGTCTGTCTGCTCAGATTTTCTATTTCTTCATGGATCAGTTTTGGTAGATTGTGTGTTTTTAGAAATTTGTGCATTTTATCTAGGTTATCCAATTTGCTGGTGTATAATTGTTCATAGTAGTTTTTTAGACTTTTCACTTAAAGTATACAAGGAAAAAAATTAAATATTACACAAGTTGAAGGCATAATAAACACAAGTGAGTGTGGTTTTTTGGACATTTTTTACATTTATTTTTAAGCAACTAAAGTTGTAAAATTAAGGTAGCTAAAAATATTTGTTTTTCTTCTACTTTTTCAGCTTTATTAAGTAAAATTGACAAAATTGTAAGACACATAAAGTGTACATCGTGGTGATTGATACACATATACATTGTGAAAGGATTTACCGCCATCTAGTTAATTAACACCTCATGTATATTTGTATGTGTGTGTGTGTATGTGTGTTGTTTGGCCTGGTTGGGCTTTGTTTCTTGTTTCATGGATTCACACCCACTCCCTTTCAGTCATCAGTCCACAGATCCACAGATTTCCTGAGAGAGTAAAAATACTCCCCAGAGGCAGCTGGCAGAGGAGGGTACAGACAACTGAAGCTGTCTTAAGCCATGCAGAGCGTCAGTATTATTGCTGGAAAACGCAGTTCTACCTCTACCTCTCAGCAGCCCTTGTTCTCCAAGGGGCATTGCCTGAAGCCTCTGCTTGCAGTTTCCCAAAGTGCTAGGCTGGGTCAGCCAAGCCTCTGGATTCTGGAGTTGTTCTCTTTTTCTTGCTCTTTTTTCTTTTTTTAAGTTGCATTAAGTATTTTTTTAATTTTATGTGTGTAAGTTATCAGAAACTGAATAGTACTTGGCACTTATTAATTGAGTATAATATACGAGGGCTGTCCAGAAAAAATCCAGTCTT
This sequence comes from Lyroderma lyra, assembly GCA_004026885.1. Lineage (NCBI taxonomy): Eukaryota > Metazoa > Chordata > Mammalia > Chiroptera > Megadermatidae > Lyroderma > Lyroderma lyra. The sequence continues at coordinate 330,945 of PVJL010000775.1, read as the reverse complement.
AAATGCCTCTGTCTTTCTTCTGATATGGCTGGATACTTTCCCTCATATAATACATAATACATTAACTCTTATATAATTGTATTTAATCATTGTAATAGATTTATGAAGAAGGCCTTAAAAGTATTTCACAGATAAGAAAACTGAGGCTCAGACAGATTTAGTAACCTGCTGTACATCAACATTATCAATTTTGACTTTTACTTCTTAATTTTATCTACTTTTTTGACCAAAGTCTTTCATATTTAAGATTGCTTATAAAACTATTTTTATTGACATTTTCATTATTGTTTGGTAGAGATATGTATATTATACCATTAATTAGAGTGTTCTGTGTCTTTTAATGCTAGAGATCAAAGAAAATTTTGATTATCCATATACCTGATTATGTCTGAACCCAAAGGGCATCTTAAAATAAAACTCAGAAATTGAGAAAAGCATATTTTATACTACATTGATACAGTTTTTCTGAATCTCTCCACTGTGCTATTTTTAAAAATATATTGTAAAGTAGTTCTCTAAATATATGGATTGTATATATTAACCATACACTTTCATTCCTTTTCTGTATAGGTTATTCACATTTTATGAAAATCAATTCCATCCTGAGTCCTAAAAGAATGAAAGAAAGAAACAAAACAACAAAAAATATAACAATCATTTCAATTATATCAAGCTAAAATACCAAATTTTCAAACCTGTTCTTAAACAATCTTTAAAATAGAAATGTAAAAATAAGACAATTACTTATAGTATTTTCTAAATACAGGAGAACTTGATTTAACTCAAATATCAATTATTCTTAGGAAAAAAATGACCCTTTGATTAAAACAAACAACAACAAAACATGCTGGATTCAGAGCTTGTTTAGCTTTGTACATAGTGAATGGTAATTCTATCAAAAGCTTGTTCTATTGCTATCCAATAATGCACGAAATACTGAAATTTAAAAGTAGGTAACTCAAGGGGGAAGGATCCAGAATGGCAAAGTAGATAAATGCTGTGCTAGCCTCTTCCCATGACCACATCAAAATTACAACTAAATTATAGAATAATCAACCTGGAGAACCATCCGAAGACTAGCTAAACAAAAGTCCTATATAAAAAAGAAGGCACAATGAAACTGGTAGGAGAGTTGGAGATGCGAAACATGCCAGCCTGACATCTTCATGTGGCGGTTGAGAATCAGAGGGGATATTTTGGCCATGGAGGTCTCTCCCCACCCAGAGGAGTGAGGGACCCCAGCCCCACTCCAGCTTCATAGCCCAGAGTACTGTTGCCTTGGAAGAGGAGCCCCCACAACATCTGGCTGTGAAAAACAGTAGATATTCCACCTGTTGTGTGAGATGGAGTTTGTGGAAAATCAAGAGATTCTCTCTTAAAGGGCCTGTATACAAATTCACTTGCAGGCACTCTCCCTGGGCTCCAGCAGAGGTATGGTAGTCAACTTGGGAGGAATCAGGGATATATAGGGACTTCAGGATGAGGACTAGAGGGATAGTCACTATTTTCCCTGTGTAGAATCCTCCTTCTGTACGGCTGACAAGTAGGCACTATCTTTCCTGTGTTGTGCCCTCCTCCACACGACACTTACTCCACCCTGGTGACTCCTTGGGACCCCGCCCCAACCAATTCTCCCAAAGCAGGAGGCACATTCTTTGTCATCAGCCAACCCCATCTGCATTGCACTCTTTCTTGAACAACTCTTTGGGGTTCGTGGACCCCAGGTAGTTGGCACCTGGCCTCAGTGTTCTCTGAGACTTTTGCTGAGTACCTCTAGGCTCAGCACTGGCACCAAACCAGAATCTTCATTAACCCGGTGAATACCACTTATCTCACCCTAGTGACTCCCTAAGACTCTCCCTCACCTAGCTCACATACAGCACAAGGTTCTATCAGTGGCTGAGCCTATGGAAGCTAACAGTCCTTGGGGTGCCCTGGGGTTTTTCTGAAGCTACCCCAGGCTGGATACTGGTGGCAGCTATTCTTAGTTCACAGTGTGCCTCTCCTATGTGCCTCTAGGTCCAGCACAGGGAGCAACCAACTGCAGATTGCTTTGTGACACCTACCAATAGTACCTGGCTTGTCACAGGCAGTGACTGACCTGGGCCTGCATAGCACTTCCTCCCAAATGGCCCCAGAACTTACATACTTGGAAGTTGGCTCCAGACCACAGTAATTACACCAGCAAATGGCATCCCCAAAGGGCAGTCTCAGTAGGCACCAGAGCCTGCCATGGTAAATCCTGCTCCTTGGGGTAAGTCTCACACACAGCAGCCTATAAGCTATGGATGTGGCCAAATCCCTCAGCCAATCAGCCTGAGGGTCAGTCCTATGCACTGACATGCCAATAACAATCAAGGCTCAACTATAACAGAAGGACACATAAAACCCACACAAGGGACACACCTGCACCACCCCATTCCGGTGACCAGGGAGACTGCACCACTGGGTCCCACAGGGCATCTACTACATAAGGCTACCTAAGACTGGGAGACATAGCAGAGCTACCTAATAATTAGAAACAAACACATAGAAGCAGCCCAAATGAGGAAACAAATATGTCCCAAATAAAAGAACAGGGGAAAACTCCAGAAAAAGAACTAACAAAATGGAGGCAAGCAACCTACCAGATACAGAGTTCAAAACAATGGCTATAAGGATGCTCAGTGATCCACTGAGAACTTCAAGATAGAGATAGGAAACATAAAAAATGGAGGGAGCTCCCATAAGACTATCAGCTGATTTCTCAACAGAAACTTGTCAGGCCAGAAGGGACTGGCACAAAATATTCAAAGTCATGAAAGGCAAGGACCTACAGCAAAGACTACTCTACCCAGTAAGGCTATCATTTAAAATTGAAGGTGAGATAAAAATCTTCCCAGACAAGAAAAAAACTAAAGGAGTTTATCACCACCAGACCAGTATTACAAGAAATATTAAAAGGACTTATTTAAGAAGAAGAAGGGAGAAAAAACATATATATGAATAATAGAATGGCAATTACTATGTATCTATCAATAATCAGTTTAAATGTAAGTGAATTAAATGTTCCAATCAAAAAACAGGGTAGCTGAATGGAAAAGCAAACAAGACCCATACATATGTTGTCAACAAGAGACCCACTTCAGACTGAAAGACACACATAGACTGAAAATAAACAGATGGGGAAAGGTATTTCATGGGAATGAAAACAGAACAAAAAGCTGTGTAGTAATACTTATGTTAAACAAAATAGACTTTAAAACAAAGGATATAACAAGAGGCAAAGAGGGACTTTACATAATGATAAAGGGATCAATCCAACTATCAGATATAACCCTTACAAATATTAATGCATCCAACACAGGACCACCTAAATATATAAAGCAAATATTGACTGACATAGGGACAGATCGACAGCAACAATCATTGACACCAATGGACAGATCTTCCAGACAGAATATTAACAAGGAAATAGTGGCCTTAAGTAATTAAACCAGATGGAATTGATATTTTTAGAGCATTTCACCCCCAAGCAGATATACATTCTTTTCAAGTTCACATGGAACATTTTCCAAGATAGACCACATGTTAGGCCACAAAACAAATCTCAGTAAATTTAAAAAGATTGAAATCATATCAAGTAACTTCTCAGACTACATGGTATGAAACTAGAAATCAATTACAAGAAAAAAACCCTTAAAAACACACAAATACCAGGAGGCTAAACAACATGCTACTAAGACTGGGAGACATAGCAGAGCTATGAATGAGTCAACAGTGAAACAAGGAAGAAATCAAAAGATACCTTGAGACAAAAGAAAATGAAAACAAAAACATAATGGCCCAAAAGTGAAAGCAGTCCTAAGAGGTAAATTCATAGTAATAAAGTCTTCCTTCAAGAAACAAGAAAAATCTCAATCTAACCTTATACGTTAAGGAAGTAGAAAAAGAATAACAAACAAAACCCAAAATCAGTAGAAAGAAGGAAATAATAAAGATCAGAGCAGAAATAAATGGAATAGAGTCTAAAAAAAATACAAAAGATTAATGAAACCAAGAGCTGATTGTTTGAAAACAAAATAGATTTTAAAAAAATTGGGGGGAGTTCCCTGGTGGTATAGTGGCTAGGCTTCAGTCCTCTCAATGCTGTGGCCTGGGTTTGATTTTCAGCCAGGGAACTACCCACATTAAAAAAAAATTTTTTTTTGATGGTTCCCTGGCTGGGAATCAAACCCAGGCCACTGCATTAAGAGGGCTGAAGCCTAGCCACTACACCAGCAGGGAACCCCAAAATAGATAAAATTTTAACTAGACTCATCAAGAAAAAAAGAGAGATGACCCAAATAAAATCATAAATGAAAGAGAAGTGATAACTAGCACTGCAGAAATACAGAGGACTATAAGAAAATACTATGAGTAATTATACGCCAACAAATTAGACAATCTGGAAGAAATGGATAAATTCCTAGAAACATACAATCTTCCAAAACTGAATCAAGAAGAAACAGAAAATCTTAACCAACCAATTACTACTAATGAAGTCAAATCAATAATAATTTTTAAAAAACCCTCTTAACAGACCAAAGTCCTGGACCAGAAGTCTTCACAGATGAATTTTACCAAACATTCAAAGAAGAATTAACACCAGTCCTTCTCAAACTATTCCAAAAAATTTAAGAGGAGTGAAAGCCCCCAAGCTCATTTTACGAGACCACCATTATCCTGATTCCAAAACCAGGCAAGACATTACAAAAAAAAATTATAGGCTGATATCCCTGATGAACATAGATTTAAAAAATCCTCAACAAAATATTAACAAACTGAATTCAGCAATACATTCAGATCATACATCATGATCAAATGGAATTTATTCCTGGGATGAAAGGTCAGTTCAATACCTTCAAATTAATTAACGAGATATACCACATAAACAAAATGAAGGATAAAAATCATATGATCCTACCAATTTATGCAGATAAAGCATTTGATAAAATCCAGCATTCAATTATGATAAAAACTCTTAAGTAAAGTAGGAATAGAAGGGCCATACCTCAACATAATAAGGGCATGTACGACAAACCCACAGCTAACATCATACTCAGTGGGGAAAAGCTAAAAATGTTTTCCTTAAGGTCAGGAATAAGACAAGTATACCCACTTTCTTTACTTTAATTCAACAAAGTATTGGAAGTCCTAGCCACACCATTCAGACAAGAAAAAGAAGTAAAAGGCATTCAAATTGGAAAGGAGTAAGTAAAATGTCATCATTTGCAGATGACATGATACTATATATAAAGAACACTAAAGATTTCACCAAAAAACAAGAAACAAAAACAAAGAACTGATAAATGAATTCAGTGAAGTAGCAGAATACAAAATTAATATTCAGAAATCAGTTGCATGTTTATACACCAATAATCAACTGTCAGGAAGAGAAATTTAGAAAACAATCTTATTTACAGTTGCATCAAAAAATAAAATAAAATACCTAGGAATGAAATTAATCAAGGACATAAAAGACCTGTACTCAGAAAACTATAAGGCAGTGAAAAAAGAAACTGAAGAAATAAATGAAAGCATATATCATGCTAATGGATAGGAAGAATTAACATCATTAAAATGTCCATACTGGGGGTTCCCTGGTGGTGTAGTAGTGGCTAGGCTTCGGCACTCTCAACGCTGCGGCCTGGGTTTGATTCCCAACCAGGGAACTACCCCCTCTCCCCCCAAAAAATGTCCATACTACCTAAAGCTACCTATAGATTCAGTGCAATACTCACCAAAATACCATTGGCATTTTTCACACAACTAGAACAAATAATCTTAAATTTTATATGAAACCACAGAAGAACCTGAATAGCCACAGCAATCTTCAAAAAGAAGAACAAAATTAGAGGTATCACTCTTCCTGATATTAAACTATACTACAAGGCTCTAGTAATCAAAACAGCATAACACTTGCATAAAAACAGGCATATAGATTAATGGAATGGAATAGAGAGCCTAGAAATTAATCCACAACTCTATGGTCATTTATGACATAGGAGGCAAGACAATATACATTGGGGTAAAGACAGTCTTCAATAAATAGTGTTGGGAAAACTGGACAGATACAGGAAAAAAAAAAAAAAAAAGGACAGAAACTGGACCATCTTTTTTACACCATATACATGAATAAACTCAAAATGGCTTTAAAGACTTAAATGTAAGACCTGAAACCATAAAACTAGAAGAAAACAGGCAGTCGATTCTCTAACATTGTTCCTAGTAATAGTTTTTCTGATCTGTCTCCCTAGGTCAAGGGAAATAAAAGAAAAAATAAACAAATAGGACCACATCAAACTGAAAAGTTTTTGCACACCAAAGGAAACCACCAATAAAATGAAAAGACATTTGAATGAATGGGAGAAGATATTCACCAATGATAACATCTGATAAAGGGTTATTATCCAAAATTTATTAAGAACTCATACAAGTCCACCAAAAAATTTTTTTAGTTAAAAGATGGGCCAAGGATCTGAATAGACATTTCTCCAAAGAGGACATACACATGGCCAATAGATATATGAAAAGATGTTCAACATCACTAATCATCAAAGAAATGCAAATTAAAACCACAATAAAATATTGTCCTCACACCTTGGTGAGGATGCAGAGGAAAGGGACCCCTTGTTCACTGTTGGTGGAATTGCAAATTGGTGCAGCCACTATGGAAAATAGTTTGGAGGTTTTTCAAAAAATTAAAAATAGAACTACCTTATGACTCAGCAATTCCACTTCTGGGTATTTATCCAAGGAAATCCAAAACATTAATTTGAAAAGATATGTGCCCCTATGTTCACTGCAGCACTGTTTACAATAGCCAAGATATGGAAGCAACCTAAGTGTCTGTCAATAGATGATTGAATAAAGATGTAGTACATATAAACAATGGAATATTAATTAGCCATAAAAAAAACAAAATCTTACCATTTGTGACAACATGGATGGACCTACAGGGTATTATGCTAAGTGAAATAAGTAAAACTGAGAAAGACAAATACAAGTACCATTTCTAAAGAACAAAATAAAGGAACAAACAAAACAGAGATAGACTCATAGCTACAGAGAACAAAATTATGGTTGCCAGAGGGGAGGGAGGTTGGGGATCTGGGAGAAAAAGGTGAAGGGATTAAGAAATACAAATTGGTAATTAAAGAATAGTCACAGTATGTAAAGTACAGCATAGAGAATGTAGTCAGTAATGTTAAAACAACTATGTATAGTGCCAGGTGGGTACTAGACTAATTGGGGGATCACTGCAGCTGATTTATATAACTTATATAAATTATATAAATCTCTAACCACAATGCTGTACACCTGAAACTAACATAATATTGAATGTCAACTATAACTGAAAAAATAATTTTAAAAATAATCAGAAATAAATTAAAAGTAACTCAAGCGAGTTCCCATCATAATGGCAGAGTAGGTAAATGCTGTCCTGGCCTACTCCCATGACCACCTCAGAATTACAACTAAATTGTAGAATAGTCAACCTGGAGAACCATCTGAAGACTAGCTAAACAGAAGTCCTATAACTTAGGGTATAAAGAAGGCAGGTTGAGACTGGTAGGAGGGTTGGAAATGTGAGACTGAGCTAGTCCCATACTCACGTGTGGTGGTTAAGAATCCAGAAAGATATCTCAGCTTCATTGGTCCCCTAAGAAGTGAGGGGTCCCAGCCCCACTCCAGGCTCCCCAGCCTGGAGCACCAGTATAGGAAAGAGGAGCCCCCATAACATCTGGCTATGAAAGTCAGCAGGAGTTGTATCCATTGGGTGAGATGGAAGGCTGCTGGAAACCCAGGTGTCCTCTTGAAAGGCCTATGCAGACTCGCTTGCAGGCACTCACCTTGAGCTCTGGCAAAGGGGCAAGGGCTTGGAGGGTGCCAGAGACATGTAGGAAGAGATCGAGTTGTGTGCCATAGAACGAGGGCTGGAGGGACGGCCTCCATTGTCTCTGTGTTGAGCCCTCCTCCCATGCATCTGGCAGGCAGGCACCATATTTTCTGTGTTCTTTTTGCTCTTAAAGTTGTAGTCCAGGGTCCCAGTGAAGTGTGTTTACTATGTCCCTGGGAAAGATTGACCATGTGCATGGCAAATCGTGAAAATTTCTGAAAATCCAGAAACTTCACCATGATGTCTCCTTAAGGAATTTCAGAGCTAGGTCAACCTTTCTTTTTTAAAGATCTCCAGTTAAGAAGGTGAGGTATTTTGTTTGTTTGTTTTAACAAAGCTGTCAGCTATTCCTTACCAAAAAAAGAGTATCTGCAACATGAGAGATGAGTGGGATGTGGAGTGCTGCAGCTGACATTTATGGATGGACGATATCCAGCCCCTCCAGGGCTGTGGACAGCCTGGTGGAGAACGTGAATCGGACTTCATTGTGGTCTGGGGACATCAGCCCAGTGGGCCTCCTTCCCACATTGCAGAGCAGATACCACATTAAGCTAATGAGAATGAATCATAAAATGCTGAAAATAAATGTGTCCACAATTTTCTCAGCTTGTTTTCTGGACAGTGATAGCCCAACTAGAGGCCTTCTCTATTGAGGGCAGTTTCTGACCATTTCTTTTGGTCCCACATCAACTCTCTCCCTCAGGGAAGTCCTGTTTTGTGCAAGCTTGGCCCCAGGGTCCATTTTTCACATCTTCTCGCTTCCTTCTTTTGTCAGCTCCTTACCATTTTCTGCTGGTTGGGAAGGAGTACCTCAAGTTTGCTTTCTGCTACCCGACTATGTGCTGATTTTCTCCTGGGCCTGTCTGCTATTTGCTGCCTCTGCTGTGATTTCCTGTAAATTTGTATGGGATCCTCCTCATTTATGATTGTTCCTTCTTATTATGGTCTGTTCCAAGTTAATCAGCTAAATGCTGTCTTTAACCTTTTGAGGACACATATCAGCTATTCCCTAATATTTGTGTCCTAATAAATGCACTAAACACATTTCAGCAGAAGGCAGCGCTCCCAGGTCCCCTGAGGTGGCGAGATCTGCCTGGGATGCTGGGGTACTGCAGCAGGGTCTCTGCAGGCTGGGTGCTTCTGTCTAAGGGTCCATGACCCACCGCCTGTCACAGATAGACCTCAGTGTGGAGCCCAGGCTGGGCCTGCTTGCAGGCTGCGGTGTTCTAGGTAGGGGGCAGCCTTGCCCAGTGATCAGGACAGTGATGGATCTGCCTAGGACTCCTGACCCTCACCAGGAGCCATGATAGCTAAGGAGCCATAGTTCTATCTTCCCCTTCCGCCAAGGACCTGCCAGGCCACCCACTAGGTCCCACGGTGTGGCTGTAGGAGCTCATTAGCAACCACACAGAGTGGGTGGGGGTGGTTGGATGCAAGTGTGTGTATACCTGATTGTGTGGGTGGCTGTATGTGTGTGCCTGAGTGTGGGTTTTAGGAAGTCCCCAAATAGTCAGCAAGCATTTTGCAGTGTTCCTGCCTCCTTGTGGCAGAGGTCAGCTACAAACGAGCCAGGCTCTCATGGCATATATATGTGGGTTGAGGGAACCAGACAGGGACACTGCAGGGCCTAAAGTCTACACAGGATGGGGGTGGGGAGGAGCCCCACCAGTCCCACTGGTTTATTTGCATATGAAAGGCAAGGCTTTGCTGTTGGCTGGAGGTTGGTAATGTCTGGACCTGTTGCCATGGGCACTCAGCTTCACAGGAGCAGCAGAACTGGGGTGGGGGAGGGGAATTGGGAGCAGCAAGGCTGACATTCGCCTCAGCTTCTGGAAGGGAAGGCATGTCCCTAAGGGCCCCTGTGAGGAGCCAGAACTGCTGGCTAGAGGACCCTTGGCAAGGACCGACCTGAAGGGACCTGGCCCTTTGATTCAGAGGGCTAGGAGCGAGGCTTGAAGGGCCTGGAACACCCCTCCCCAAGGCATGCCCACCTCTGATCATACAGAACCAGCCAGCCATGGCCACAGCAACGAGAGGGTCTTCCTGATACCATGCTGCTTGTTGGCCCTGTCCCCCTCATTGGGCTGTGGGTGCCGTGCAGGCAAAGTCTGGTGGAGTCTCCCCAGTGTTGTTCCCTGATGAGAGGAAGAGGGCCAGTTCCCCCATATATCACACTTTTCCTGGAGAACTTTCTTCTGGGGCTGCAGATGATCCAGCTGAGCCCCAGTCCCCATCTCCCTGGATGACAAGGCCCCATCCAGGCTCGGCTATGTTGGGGTCCCTCCATCCTCCCTCAGCCATCCCTCCCTTGCAGGGCTGTGGGAAAGATTTATGCTGATAATAGTTCAACAGGCACATCAACTGCCTGGGAAATTGTCAGCAGCCAGCAAGAATGCTGCTGGAAAAGCTAGCCAGGAGTGCGAAGTGGGGGACCAATGTGAGGGTGCAGTGGGTGCTTGCTGACTCAGAGGGGCACTACCATATCAGGGCGGCCCCTTGCCCCCGCCCCACCCTGGGTCCTGTGTGGATCTGCCCATAAAGAGACATTGCTCCTAGGACCAGCACCTCATTGTGCTGCCGCCTGGGGCCCTGACCCCCCACCTAACCCAGGGGCTTAGTTAGCAAAGCTGCAGTGGGTCAGACTAAGGTCACTTGGGGAGGGCTGGCCAGGCAGGGTGCCCAGCATTCAGGGGCGCTGCCAAGAGCCTGGTCAGCAACAGTGAGGGTGGGAGGAACCCGTGGGGTAAGATGGGGAGGGGCTGCATGGCTGAGGCCACCTCCAGCGGGGTGGGGTCTACCAGGGGGAGCCTGCCTGACTGTGGATCTGGGGCACAGACAAGGCAGACACACTGGGGTGGGAGAAGGGGTCTCTGCACTGATTCTCTGTCACTGTCCCCTGGAGCGACATTGCCCTAGCTCAAGCACGCCAGGACCCAGTGAGGTTTCCTTTTGTCCAAACCTGGCCACGTTCTCCCCAGGGCAGACAGGGCAGGGTGGTGGGGTTGGGAAGGTGGCTGTAGCAGGGGAAGCCAGGCCGAAGAAGCCAGGGCAATGAGCTGGGTGGGCCAGATGCCACGCACAGCCCCCCTCAGCAGCCCTGGTCTCAGATCTCCCACCATCTGCCCTGCCTGCCCTGCCACCCCCCACCCCAGGACTTCCTGTGCCTTGTTCCCACTGGCTCCCATGCTGGGTTTCCAATGATGTGGGAGTATCCTCGCTCCTTCTGCCTTTTTCCATTTATCTAGGCAGAGTGCGCTTCTTGTCAAAACAATGGGGAAGACAGTGGCAAGTCCCCCAGCCCCCAGCAGACATCCACTCGGGCCCTTCCATGAGCAGCTGGGGCAGGTGGCTCTAGAGGGGATCCCAGCCCCTAACCCTAAGACTCTCCTGCCTCAGTTTCCTTGGTTCTATAAGCCGGGGGGGGAGAGGTTGGCTGGGGGTGCTGGGCTCTGTGTCATCCTCCCCAGAGGCTTATTGGCCACAGGCTCCCAGGGGCTGTACCACCATCACCCCTCAAAGGGGGCTTTGTACCACCACAAAGAGGCTCTGTCCCTCCTAGAGAAGCCTGGAAGTTGTCATGGCAACAGAGGGGGCCTGGAAAGAAGGGGGTCCACCGTGTGTTGGGGGGAAAGGGCATTCCAGGCAGAGGGCACTAGTGCGTACAGGCCAATAGCCATTGTGGGTGATGGCTACACTGCCCAGCTGCGGCCCTCAGCTGTCCTGGGTGTGCCTTGGTAGGGCCATCAGGGCACTTACAGATGGATCCCTTGCCCCTCAATAGGTTGCTGGCGGATTTGTCTGGGTTTGGTCCCAGCCTGGCTGTGAGCCTCAGGCCTCTCAGGAATGCCCCAGTCCCTGTGCTCACCCCAGAGTTCAATGAGATGGGACTCTGTGTCTGGGCACTTATAAATGCCCCTCCATGTTGCTCTGCTCTTCCTAAGATGGAGGCAGGGGTGGGGGAAGGTGGGACTCTGTTGGAGGGATTGGGGGAGCCACCCAGGGCACCTTGCAGGCTAGGTGCCTGGTGAGGGAGGTGATGGAGGCAGCGGCCAACCAACCCCACACAGTGGGGCACCTCGGGGCTTGACCCATCTCTTATTCCCCTGGCTCTCATGGCTGAGGCTGGAGTGGATAGGCTGCCAGTGCAAGTGGAGTGAGGACTGTGACTGCCAGCCCTCAGCCTTCGTTGCCCAGAGCCTCATGACTCCCCTACCCTGGGTGCCCCTGGGCTGGCTGTTGCAAGGACCACAGAGAAGGTGGGTCCTTACTGCTCATACCTAACTCAGAGCCTTTAGGGCATATCCCTCAGGCTGCAGCTGCAGCTGCAATCTGGGTCAGGTACAGGAGGGGCAGTGAGGGAGCTGCCTAGAATCCCAGCCTAGGGCCTGGGGACTGCTCTCTGTCTCCATCCCACAAGTTCTCACAGGAAGGTGGGTCCCAGGGAACCAAGGAGACTGGAGGGGTTGGCACAGGGAGCACATTCTGTGACCTGCCTCAGTGGGAATCTCAGGCAGAGACCCTTTAGGGGGCTGTGGCAGTGGCTCCCTGTGTCTCGGGCCTTGCACCAAGAAGGAGCAATAGCTAGGGTGCACCTCTTCTGCTGCAAAATCTAATTTCTAGGCTGAATACAATTATGGCTCCCGATTCCCTGCAAATCCTGCTACTTCCCTCGAGCAGCAGCTGGCACAGCCCAGGCCCCTGGGGAGCTGAGTTCTTCAGCTACCTTGCTCACTTGGTGGCCAACTGGGGTGGGCATCTGCTTTTGCTGTGTCTTTCTTATGTCTCATTATAGCAGAAAAGCAGCCTGAGGGACTGGAGCTACTGCAACCTGAAATGCATTCCTTCCAGTCTTTTTTTCTGTGCTGGTTTGTTCTCATGACTCTTTCCACACTCACTGCTTTGCATCTTGTCTCCGGCCACATCCCTTGGTCATGACCTTTACCCACTTTGAGTTGGGGTTTTGGTTTTTTCTATTGATTACGAGAACACCTTATAGATGAAGGATATCACTTTACAGCTGGACATTGCAGAGGTTTGATCCCGATGTGACGATTGTCTTTTGGTTGTCTTTATGTCTTTTTCTCCTTTCTTTTATGGAAAATTACAAATGCACAGAAGTAGAGAGATTAGTATGATCTGCCGTGATGAAGTCAGAGTCTAGAAATAAAGTCATTGCCTATCTTTTGTTTGAAACGCTCATATGTACTGCTCTAAATGGTGTTGCTTAAAAAAAAAAAACACGCACACACACAAAAAACAAACTATAACCACAATACATGGCACTTTTTTGGACGTACAGAAATGTTTCATTCTCACCAAGTCAAGCTCAACTGTCTTCCCTTGGCAGTTTCTTCCAATGCTTTAAGGTTGAGACCTGCCTCCTGCTACCTAGGCACCCCAGGCCCTGCACTGACTGACTGCAAGTGTCCTTGTAGTCCAGGCTGGCACAGACAGACAGACAAGGACTCTGCCCTGTGTGAACCCCATGCCCCAGGCCTTCTGCTCTGTTCCTGTCCCCAGCTTTGGCACAGTATGAGTCCTTGTGGGCTGGCCAGAAGCTATCACTGTGGCTATGGGCAGCATTTAACCACGGTGGGGGCGGGGTGCGGGCCGGCAGGGTAAAGATGGGTTCCCACAAGTCCTGGCCAGAGGTGCAAGGAGCAAATCTCCATGCTGGCAGCACCAGGGTAGAGACATGATGCCCTCCTAGGCAAAGTGGGCTTCAGCACCACCGGACCTGGGTTCTGCTCCTCTCCTACTGGAACCACTTTTTCCCCATCTAGATGGTGGGAGTGCAGGGGTGTGGAAGGAGATTCAACAGCCCCCTGTCTCCCCTCATTGGGGACAGGGGCAGTAGACAGTGTGCCGACAGATGGACAGTGAGAGATCAGGACTAGAGCTCAGGCCTTTTGCCTGCCTCCCTCTGCTGGCCTGACCCTTAGGAAATTCCTCTAATTCCTGAACCCAGATTGGACTCAGGCCCCATAATTTGGTTTTCTAGAGCAGGGTTTGGCTGGACTCCCTGTGAGGAGGAATGCCTGGGTCAGCAGGAAGACATCAGACATGGGCTTAGGTTGTGGGGGGAGGGTCAGTGTTTTCCCCCTGGTTCCTCTGAAGGTGCCTTCACTTTTCTGATGAAGTGCTTTGGCCCCAGAGGGCTTGGAGCAGGGCTCTCTCCTCCTAGTGGTATTTTGCCCATCCATTCATCCGCCCAACTGTTGATGTACTCATTCTTCAGTCAGCCTCCCATCCCTCCACCCATCCTTTTATCCACTTACACACTGCCTGTGTATCCACTTCTCCATCCATCCACCCATCTACCCTGTCCTCTCTCATAACCAACTACTCATCTTGCAGTCCATACATCTGTTCACTTAGTCATTCATTTCCCCTTCTATCTAGCCGTCTGTCCTTCCATCCCTCCACCCACTCACCAATCCATCTACCTGGGATCACTCCCAGGGTGCCCACGCCTGGACAGGGTTTCCTCAGGTTGACCACCTTCACTCCTGCCAGAGAGAGGCAAGACAGCGTGTTTGTTCCATCTTCTTGCTAAGTCACCTCCGTGGGCAGGTGGACACATGTGGTAAGAAGCTGCCTCCACCAAGGACTCATGAAGCCAGTGGCCGGCATCTGGGTGGGGTCGTGAGGGGTCTGCCCTAGGTGAACGGAGGCTGTGATAGTATCATCCAGGGAGAAGAGTGGGCCCAGCCAGTGTCCTACAGTGTGGCACTTCACTGCCAGCCCCCAGGCCCTCCCAGGTTATAGGAGAAGTGAGTCTGGTGCCCACATCTACCCAGGATCAGGGCCCTGACTCAAGTCCTAGCTGGGGATAATGTCTCTGAAGTTTTGTGATCCATCTTAAAAGTTCTTACACATTTTGCCTTCCATGTCATCACATATTTATTGTTTTAATATAAATATAACATTTTAAGTTAATATCAGAAAAGCTGCTATCTGGGCTGCTGGCCTGGGTCACCTGAGCCCACGTGTGCTCCTGTGTACCTGGGTCCTGGGGAAGCTGCCATGTTGGAAGAGTGGACCTGGGTCTTTCCTGCTTCCTAGATGCCCCTGGCCAACAGTCTGACTCCTATGTACTCTGGAGCTGCCCTTGAGGCCACCAAAGTGACAAGGCTACAGCCTGCTACAGTTAGCACCCCCACCTATGGGCAGATAGGGGTGCACCTCCATCTGGAGCAGAGGGCATAGGCCCAGTAACTGGGGTCTCTGCTCTCCTGTGGGTGGCTGTGGGGCACTCTACCCCCAAGTTGGCTGGAATTAGGGGATGTCACCCTGGAGACACACAGTTATTTAGCTCCAGTTGAAAGAACTGGGCAATGGAAAGATCATTGTGGGATTTGGCCATCTTCTCACTGTAGCCTCAGAATTCTGGGCTCCTGGCCAGCTCCCAGCCAGAGTGAGTGGGCCCTCTTCAGGGGGCTCCTTGGGCCCCAGAGCTGGGCCACAGTGGAGGGCCTAGAACAGAGAAGCTGGAGGCTAAGGCTGCCCCCTCAACTGTTGTCCCTGGGGTCTGCAGTGCAGGCCTCCTCCTGCTGGGTCGGGGGAGAAGAAATCTGAAGTCAGTCATAAACCCATGTCTCTGCACAAGAAGGGAGGAAAGCTACCTACCTCCTGGCCTTGAGGGCAACAGCTGCCTTGTGGGTCCTGATTGCCACCTCCCTTCACATGTGTGGCCCTGGTCTCAGTTGTGTTGAGATTACCCTGCTATAACCAAGCCTCACTGAGAACTGCCCTGCTCCGCCCCCTGCTATGTACTGCCCTCCAAGGAAGAAGGGCTCACCACACCTACCTGGGGCAGCCAGGCTTAGTGCTTCTGTGCACAAGGCCTGGTGGCCACCACATGCAGGTATGTCTGGCACCCATGCACAGGGGGCTGCGTACCTATGGCTGTGTACATGCCATGCTTTTTGTCCCTTATTCCCTGCTGACCAGAGACCTGGTCTGGATCTCACCCACCAAACACCCCCACCCCCAGTGGTGGCCTCTCCTGGCAGGAGTTCAGTTTGTTCTGGTCAAGCTGACCTCACTGCCCCTCCTCTAAGTCACAGTGACAATTTTATTTTGTGACAGGTGCTAGGGAAATGAAGAGCAGCTTCTGGGACCTCCCTGGCCTCTTGTGCTCTTTGAAACTTGGTTTCCCCAGTGGTCACAGTAGACTGGACTCTGCAGTGTCCTTTCACCTCGAGGTGCACCCAAGCTCCTGGACAAGAGTCCCTGGCCAAGCCCAGCACTGATCCTTCCTTCCTGAGGCCCTGTCCTTGCTACTGGCTCCACCCTGCAGAACTGGCCCTTCAAGGGTGCCTCCCACTATGCTGTCTCTAAGCTCTGGCCCCAGGTTGGTGTAGGGGTGAGGGGGCCAACAGAGGTAGCTTCAGCAGACTGGTGTGGGTTGGGCCAGAAGGAGGCCCTAAGCAGCACTGGGCACCGTGCTGTACACCAAGCGCCCCACAGTTTGGCAGCATGACCTGCACCCCACCCACTGCAGTGCAGCTGGGTCTGACCTCCGCGTATTCCTCCTGTTTCTTTTTGCCCATGAAAAACAAACACGCTAGGCAGCCAGGGAGCAAGCGGTGGGGAAAAGCGCTGGCTCGTCATTGCAGCTGCCAAGCCCCCGCCGCCCCCACCAGTACCCTGGGGCCTGCAAGGGCAGCGCTGGACTGGGGCCCAGGCAGGCCTGACCGTCCTGGTACACTGGGCCTGGGAAGCCCTGCTCCTGCCCTCAGCCTCCCTCTGGATCTGGCGTCAGGCACATGGGTCACTTCCAAGCACAGAATTGTGACCAGGATATACTTGGTTTTCATGCTGCCACATGGGTAAAGACCACCCTTGTTCCAGCCAGCGTGGCTGTGAGTGGAGGCCATATTGCGGGTACGTAGGCCCGTGTCACCCTGTCCCTGCCTAGGTGGCCCAGACACCAGATGCTGTGGAACAGCACCTCATTTCCCACCTGCTGGTACACTGGCTCTGCCACTTTAGCTGTGTAGCTATAGATGGGTCCCCCACCCTCTCTGGGCCCCATGAGATTGGAGTGAGCTGGCATGTGCTGTGGGCAACAGAGGGTCTGGGAGGTCTAAGTGCTGGGCATACCAGCTCTTCTGGCCCTTCCCTTCCCAGCGGACTCTGGGACACCCACAGTCTGTGGTTCTTCTGGGCCTGCCACAAACCCGGAGAACAGGGTCACAACTCCACACCCCACAAGGAGGGAGCCAGCTGCTTCTGGCCAGCCTCAGATTAATGGCTTTTAATTTAGAATTTAATCAATGCGGCTTCTCTCCAGAGAGCTGAATGCTCCGGTCTGGGAGTGAGTCTTATGATTTGTGAGGGGGTACGCAGGGGGCCCATGATGGCCTCTCTAGGCTTCCGCCCTGGCCCCACCCTGACCTTGCTCTGCTTTGCCTGCAGCCAGCAGGCATCCTGGTCATGGAGGACTGCAACGTGCACTCAGCTGCCAGCATCTTGGCTTCGGTGAAGGAGCAGGAGGCCCGCTTCCAGCGGCTGACACGGGCGCTGGAGCAGGAGCGGCGCCATGTTGCCCTGCAGCTGGAGCGTGCCCAGCAGCCTGGTGTGGGCAGTGGTGGTGTGGGCACTGGGCAGCCCCTGCCAATGGCCTGGCAACAGCTGGTCTTGCAGGTAACAGCCCAGTGACTCAGGAAGGACAAAATGGCCAAGTGGGAAAACAGTCAAGGGGCCCTGGTGGGCCATAAGCCAGCATGCAGTGGCTTATTGCAAGACCTCCTGGGGCCTCTGGTGGGGGGGAGGAAAGTGGGATCCCCAAGGGACTAGAAGTCCCACTTGGGTGTGCAGGGTACCACATAATGAATGAAAGGACACAGCCTGATCCTGAAAACAGAAACCTCTCCTTGAGTGAGCCCCTAAGGCCCAGGCAGCTAGACAGGGTCAGTTGTGGGCAGCTCAGTGGTCAGCAGAGTAACACTGAGGGTTTTACTAGCCCTGGAGTCTCCCTGCCATGATGTTCTTCATAGCACTCAACAGTGGGTCAGCCCCAGGGGAAGGCTTGAGCAAGGCCCCAGCCTCTGCCTGCAGCTCAGAGGGTGACCTGGGAGCTCAGTTTCCCCACTGGCTATTGCCCTTAGACAGGTCTCAGGCCCCTGCTATGCCCAAGAGGCCTGGAGCCCTGTCTGCTCTGTTACCAGGCCCTGAGAATTCTAAAGTTGGGGTGCATGCTCAGGAGTCAAGACTGCTTAGACTCCTTCCACCACCCACCATGCTCCAGTGCCTAAATTGCAGAGGAGCAACAAAAGCATTTAACTTAAGGGGCCATAGGAGCAGGACAGGAAAATGCGGGAAGCCTGGAGTTTGGCATGATTATTTTGGCTTCTGTTATTGACAGAGGCACAGGGTGGGGGACAGGTGGGGTGGACCTGTCCCAGGAGCTGGCGTGTGGGGGTGAGGAGGAGGGCTCTTGGGTGGAGGTCTACCCTGCAGGCTCAGAGGCTTGGCAACAGAGGCCTGCTGAATCCCCTAGGGTTCCTCAGTTCCCTGGCTCCACTCCCTGAGCAGAGCAGCAACATTGCTCTCCTAAATCAGGCAGCCAGAGCTCCTCCTGGTGTGTCCCCCAACACATGCATGCCCTCCTTTCTCTGGTCTTGCTGAGCCCTTCAAAGGTGAGGCCTGCACTCCCAAACTTGAGGGGGCACAGAACAACACGGCCACATGGGGCTAGTGGTAGCCAGTGACCTGGAGGCTGGCCACCCCTCAGGCGCCAGGCGCCCTTATCCAGCCCTCTCAGGCCGGAAAGGGCTCAGGGCTTCCAACCCCAGAGGGCACCATCAAGGGTCAATGCCCCCAAGGGAAGATGTTCCCATGGCCTGGAGCTGCCCTGGCTTCCTGAGGGTTGTGGAAGGAAGACAGGCCCCCGCCCCTTTCCACCCACTGCCCCTCCCCACCCACGGCCTTTCCAGCTTGCCTTTGGTTTTCTGTCTCTTGGGAGGAGATGGTTTTCTCATGCTGAGATGCGACAGAGTATGTGTTCCCAGAGTGGTGGCTGGACTGGCAGGGCTGATGGAGAATGCTGGGGGAGGTGGGGGCACATCCGGCTGAACTGGCAGCTGGCGGAATTTGGAAGAGGACAGAAACAACTTAAATGTAAGCATCCAGGCCAAGTTTCCCTAGGGCAGTGGTCCAGTCCTCCTGTTCCTGTCCCAGATGGCTCCACCTAGAGCTGCCAAGGATAGAAGATACAAGAGGCCAGTGGTCAGGGCAACTCACCCCTGTGTAGGTGGTAAACTTAGGCTCAGAGGGACATGCAGTGGACACCCAAAGTGTTTGAGCATGCTGGCTGCATGGCCTACGTACATGGCATGGCATGGAAGAAAAGTGGCCCCAGACTGGCTCAGTTTTCTGAGTGGGGTCTGTGGGGAAACAGGTAGGAGGCAGGAGGCCCGGCCCTGGCCCTTCTCTCTTGCCTGACCCGTTGAACCTCCCTGGGCTGGCCCCAGCTCTGTTCATTTCATAGTCTAGTTACCTTGTTCATGAAGCAAAGGCCATTGGCTTGTCTTTGTGGGGTTTGATCCAAGGGATGGCCCAACCCAGACCTTCCCTTGTCTGTCTACCTTTCCCTCTAGCAGGGCCTGACTCCCCAGGGTGTGGTGGCACCTTCACACCAGGCTGCTGGGAGTGGTAGAGTGCACCTTGGTAGGAGAAGCCCTGATTAACTGGCCACTCTGAATACCCCCGCCACCACTTCCCAGTGGATCAAAGGCGTGGAAGAGAGAGGGGCTGAGGCCAGCTGGCCCCACAAGCTTTTGCCCAGGGTCACCCAACAGTCCCCACCCACCCTTTGATCTGCCCTGATACTCCTGAGCGTGGAAGGACCCTGGCCTTTGTCTTAAGAGAGCAAACCCAAGACAAAGTGGGTCAGTGCAGGTCTGTTTGCCAGGTACCAGTTGAGCTCTGTGCGGACACTTGGGAGACCTTTGCTGGTGGGGGGTAAGGGCCTGAGGCCAGGTCTGAGAGACCTTAAAGCGCTGTTATAGCAGTAACTACTGTCACTTCGGCCCCCATTTCCCAGCAAGGGGAAACTGAGTCACAGCTAAGATGAGCAGTTTGTGCCAATGAAGGAGGCTTTGCATTCTGTCCATGGCCACATTAGCCTCTGCACCGCCAGAAACGTTTTCCCAACTGTACAGGGGAGGGACCTGTGAGCTCTTTTATTGGGGGCAAGCCGAGCACCGGGAATGGGGACTCAGATAAAGTCACTCGGTGGGGAAAATGTCACCCCCACGGAGGAGGGGCGGGGGAAGGAGAAGGAGCCCAGACCAGCGGCAGGGGAAGTCAGCGCGACCCTTGCCAGACCCGGCTGCAGAGCTCCGCCCCGCCCCGCCCACCGGCCCCCGCCTGGGCGCGGCCCCGCCCGATTGGCTGGTCGCCTTGATCGCCGCCAGATCCGCCCCCGTGGGGAGCTAGTCCGCGGAGCCGGAGCCCGAGCGGCCGAGGCACCGGAGTGGAGCCCTGTTCAGCTTGCCGCCGCCCCCTCCAGCCCGCGCCCCCCGAGCCGGTCCGATGCCGGCCGAACTCAGACAGGTTGGAGGGAACTTGGACCCGGGCTATGGGGTCCCGTCCCAGGGCCGGCGGCGGAGGGCGGGGCGCCGGCTTTCCCGGGAAGATCCGCTTTTGTTCCACGGAGCCACCGGTCGGAGGCGGCTATTGTCTGCGCTCCCGGCCGGCGCGTCGGGTCGGGGCCGGGCGGGGCGGCGGAGAGAGCGCGCTGCCGGGGGCTGTGCACGGAGAGGGGTCTCTGGAGGCGTGGCGCGGGGGCCCCGGGCCGTGAGACCCTGCGCGGGGAGTGGGGCGGGATCGGGTAGGCGCACCCCAGCAAGCGCCCAGGACAGGTGCCGGCGACAGGGGCGGGAGTCGAGGTATGGAGTAGCCCACTCTGTGCAAGAGGTAGGTCGAGTCAGGAGAGGGGAATCCAGCTAGGCCTCCAGTTCCCGGGGCTCGCTGTGCCTCCCCTCCAAAGCCCCAGCGGCGGCTCCGACTCTGAGGACCTTGAAGGATCTTTAATGGAAGCCCTGTCTGCCGCGGCAGTGCACGTGAAGAGAGGGGTGGAGGATGGCCCTGCCCACGTGCGGAGGCGGGAGGGGTCTCTAAGGAAATCCCGGGCAGTCTGCCTTCCAGTACTGGGGGGGGAGGGGGTCGGGGGGTGGTGGCATGTGGGCAGCCTGCACTCCTGTCCAGAGGGGCGGAGTCTTGCAACATGCCTGGAAATAGGCTGAGCAACGCTCCCGCGCGCCCCTTGTGCTGGAAGATAGGTCTCCCATACACCTGCCTCCGACAGGACAGCGGGGTCTCTGCCTGCTGCACATCCCTGGTGTGGCTCCCAGGGTCTGGCCCCTGACTGCCCCAGAGAGGAAGGCATAATGAGGAGTTGGGGGTATTTGGGCCATACTGTAGCTGATGGATGTGGGCTGGCCTTGGGGAAGTTGGGGTGGGTGACAGCTAGCTCGCTCTCTGTCCCCCACAAGTTGCTCCTCCAGTCTGCTGGGCACCCACTGCCTCTTGGTTTCTCAGCCACTCAGTGTGATGCTGTGCCCTGCCAGGTGGAGTGTTCCTGTGGAGGGGTGAGCTCCAGTCTGCCAGGGCTGGGTAGAGGCCATGGGCTCCAATGGAGAAGGTGTCGGGGTTGCCAAGGGCTTGCTCCCTGGTGGAAGATGCCAGCCTGGCTTATCCTTGAGTCCATCTGGGTTGGCCATGCTGGTGGGAGTGGGCTGTCACTCCTTCACCCCTCCATTTATTCATCCAGCAGCAGCCATCTTGTGCCTTCTAGGGGTTGTGGGAGTCAGGTGTGGGGTCTCATCTTAACCCATCCCTGTGTTTGGCAGTGGGGCCATGGACAGGGTGAGGTGCCTGCCCTTGGTTCACTCTTCATGATACAGACCATGGGTGCTCACCTGTCAAGTGCAGGTGGAGCTGTGACTCTGGGACCCCAGCATGACTTGGTTTGTTTCCTCTGTCCACTCCCTCTGCCACATAAACCCCAGAGGCTGTTGTGGGCTTTTGTCCAGGTAGTGGCCCCACTATGCCTTGTCTCACATCTGGCCACAAGGTGGACTGACACTACCCCAACTGCTCCACAGCTTTGACACCCAGGTCTTTCCTTTTTCCATGTGAAGAAGCTAAGCCCTGGGCATGTGACACGGCCCAGGGCCCTGTTGCTGTGTTCAGCTCTCTGCCTCTGAGAAACTCTCATGAGAGCAGTGTTGAATGGTTGGACTGGTTGGCTCTACCTTTCTGGGTCACTGGCCATTCCAGCCCCTGTTCCAAGTCCTAGACCAGGCTCCCCCCATAAGTTCAGGGGAGCTGATGGGAAGCCCCAGGCCTAGGCAGCAGCTTTTCTCTGGGCCAAGCCCATGGTCCACGGACCAGGTGGACCATTGATGGGAGTATCATGGGACAGATTTTGATCCTGGAGGTGGGTGATGGGATGCTGGGCAGTGGTCCCAGTGTGAGCGCTAAAATGGGCCAGGGCCAGGGAAGGGGTGACAAGAGACAGTTGACAGGACTTGGGAGGATTTGGGAAGTAGGGGAGGGCTGGGGGTGGTGTGTCCAGGCTGATACTCCGTGTCTGAGGTATAGAGGAGGACCTAGGGCTATAGGACCAGGACCTGGGGCTATAGGACCAGGGGTCCCTGAAAGTGGGCCAGCTCTAGATAGCAGGGACTTTAGGCCAGATGAGGATCCACCCACCCTGGTCAGCTGCCTCTGGCGAGTATTGCCTGTGTGCTGGTCATCAACCCATGATCCCATGTCCCTACCCTGAAGACGTTGCAGAGGCCCAAGCCAAGCGTCAACCTTGAGCCTCTCGTTATGCTAGGCCTTGGTTCCCCCATCTGCTGCCAGCTCTGAGACCCCCAAAGTGGCCACTTGGGAGGAAGTGTGGACACATGGTAGAGGGCAGGGAGGTGACGGGGATATGTGCACATGTGCACTTCCCACTGGGGACGATGGGCACTGTGCACTGGGTTCTGTTTGGTAAGCACACAGGTGGATATGCTCGCATCTGTGGGCCAGGCTGGGTACTCATACACAGTGTTCTTGTTGGCGGGGCCAGGTACATGCATGTGTGTGTTCAGGTCCCTATCTGCATGTGTGTGCCCTGGCGTGTGTAATGGGGGCCAGGCCTTCCCGTGATCACCGGCTGACTCACGCTCCTGTCTGCCTGCCCGCCTGGGTGAAATCATCACCCATTTTTAGCTCCCTGAGGTCATTTGCCAGGGGGACTCTTGGTGCCTTGGGAACCCACTGCTGGCTGCCCTGGCTGGGTGTTGGTGGATGATGCTACAGGGTTGTGGGCCTTGTTGGGGGTCCCTGGCTCTCCTGTACACCCCATCCCCTCACTCTCCTGTCTCTGCACTGTGTCAGATCCTCACCACAGACCAGAATGAGAAAAATCAGCTGGCCGGTAGAGTAAGCATTGAGACCTGAGGTGTGCTCCCTGACCCTCCAGCCAGGGAGTAGGGGCTTTTCTCTGAGAGTATTAGTGTATGCAAATGTATGCAAACCTACCGAGGGGCCATATCCCACTGGCAGTGCCCTGGGCAAGGTCCTGGGCCCCTCCTGTCTGTCTTGCTCCTCATACCTTTCCTGCACTTGCAGCCACTAGAGTAAGGCCTGAGGCCCCTTCCATGCCTGCTTCCCCCTCCCCTGTCTAGGATCCAGCAGAGGGAACTCAGTGCCTGCCACACATTTGCTCCTGCAATTGCCAAATACAGATGGGGCAGCTTAGGCCCCAGCAGTGCAGGCTGTTTCTGAATCTTCTGCTCCAGAACTGTCTTGAATGTACATGTCCTAACATGTTGATGCAGGCCCCTCTTTGGACCCCTGAAGAGGTTTCGGAGTCCCAGAAGCTCAACATGAGCAGTTGGGAGGGTCAAGCATTTCTTCAGGATGGGACCCCAACCTGGGGAGATGGTATACCCTTAGGACCTCGGGAGGCAGGCCCCAAAGGCAGCACTACATACCTCTGAGGACCAGGGACAAGAGCAGAGTAAGGGCTCTGATGCCAGGCAGACGTGGGTTGGAGCTGCTGGCCTTCCCTGGGCCTCAGCTCTGTGTCTATACAGGCCTCAGAGTCCTGGGGCCCAGGCAGGGGACCCATCCTGCAAGGCAGAGGGCCTGGACTGCAGAGCCAAGCCTGTCCTCCTGCTGACCCAGCCCTGGCTGTCCAGGAATGTGCTCTTCCTCACAGCCTGCTACCCGCGGCTTGGGTTTCAGCCCCTATCTGTTCTGGTCAGGTGCTGATCCTGGGATGCTGGTGCTGTGTGGGAGATCAATATAGTCAGAGGCCTAGGAGTAGATTCTTGGTTCCTGTGCCAGTCAGTACAAGCAGGGGTCTGGCCCAGCTCTCCCCCTTGGTCTGGCCTGTCATATTTGAACCTCAGTGGTCTTGTAAAGAACAAGCCAGGCCTCCTTGGCCTGAAATCATTCTCTCGGGGCACTGGTATGAAACCCAGGGTGTTGGTGGCAGGGGCACCAAGTGAGGTAAGGCCAGGCCTTGCATAATCAGCACCTTAAGAATGTCTGGGCTGGAAGGAGTGAGGGTATTTTCGTGCTCTGGAAACGGGGTATTTCTGTCCTGCGAGGGTGTCTTGCTGGCCTTGGGGATGATGGGAGCCTACACGTTGCCATAGGGAGTCGGTGAGCAGTACTGAAACTGCCACCCCAAGGCATCTGCACTAACGGTTTCTGGGGTGGGGCAGGAAGGAGGCCCAGGCCACCCATAGGGCCCAGTCAGGGGTAAGCCGTGGTAAGAAAGCATCCTACAGCTCTCCCCTGGCCTCCTTGATCCTCCAGGAGCCTGTGGCAGTCAGGCCTTGCAGCTCAGACAAGGCTGCCCAATACTACACTACTGGGGTCCCAGATCTTATTTACCAGCTCAGTCCCAGGAGGTCCTGGGATAGCAGGGCAACCCCTGGGGCCCCTTTGGGATGGGACGACAGGGCAGGGTCAGCTTTTCAGCATTCTGAGCAGGAACATGCTGCTGTCCTTACCAGCTGGGGCTGAGACAGACCCTGGGGTGGTGGGTTCCAGGGGCAGGGACAAAGGCATTCCTGGCATCTGGGCCAGCAGGAGCATCTGTACTCTAGGATGAGTAAGCACTCAGTACTCCTACTGACACCTATCCCCCACTCCTTGCCCAGGAGCAGAGCCCAGGTAGCCAGGTGTCACTGGCCACGATGCCAGAGGCACCTGAGGTGCTGGAAGAGACAGTAACAGTGGAAGAGGACCCTGGCACACCCACCTCCCATGTGTCCATTGTCACATCAGAAGATGGCACTACACGGCGCACAGAGACCAAGGTATGGCCCAGCTCAGGTGGTGGGCAAGTGGGCCAGGCAGCCGCAGTTATCCCATCTGTAGAGTGGGCACATGGCCCAGCCTCCCTGGTGCTGTTCATTTGGGTGGAAGACTGAGGCCACTCTGGCCCTGCCGGGTAGTATCCAGGCTTCTCAGGCTGCCCAGCCCATTGGATGCCCACTTACTCACCAGGTCACCAAGACGGTCAAGACGGTGACTACACGAACAGTACGCCAGGTGCCTATGGGCCCAGATGGCCTTCCCCTCCTGGATGGTGGCCCCCCACTAGGGCCCTTCGCTGATGGCCCCCTGGACCGGCACTTCCTGCTGCGTGGGGGTGGCCCGGTGGCCACGCTCTCCCGCACCTACCTAAACAGCGGGGGCGGCTTTCCTGAAAGCCCCGAGCCCCGTGATGTCCCCAGCTATGGCAGCCTGTCCCGTGGGCTGGGTGTGCGACCCCCACGTGGTGGTCCCCTTGGCCCAAGCCCCAGCGATGGCTGCTTCACACTGCCTGGCCGCCGTGAGGCCTTCCCTGAGGGCCCTGAGCCCGTGCCACCAGCCAGCCGCTCCCAGCCCGAGCGTTTCCAGGCAGAGCCGTACGGCCTGGAAGACGACACACGCAGCCTGGCTGCCGATGACGGGGGTGGCCCGGAGCTGGAGCCTGACTTTGGCACGGCCACGAGGAGGAGGCCTGACTGTGGGCGGGGCCTTCGCACTAGGTGAGCACCCTGTGCCCTGCCACCGCCTCTAGGAAGTTTGCCTTCTACTTCCCCTGGCACAGAGAGTCTAGCTGGTGGGGCTAAATTAGTCACACACATGTCAGTTTGAATTGGCCTCTGCTTGTCTCAAAGATAGCAGCAAGGGCAGTCTCTGGGATAGTGGAAGCTGTACTGGGCACCCTCCCTGCCAGTCTGGGGCATGAAAGAAGCTGGTGATGGTGCATAACACCTGCTGCCCCTGTTGTAGGGAAATGACCCTGAAGACATGAACCCAAGAGGCTCAGGTTGTTTCTCTGAGCTTGGTCCCCAGTCTCTCCCCAGGACTTGACTCCCATGCACAGTAGCAACCAGAACCCAGATCTCCTGGCCTTTCTCATTGTAGCCTCTGGTTGTGTCCCCTCTGCCCTCAGTTTCTCTATAGAGTGGGAAAGTGACCACAGCCTGGGTCTGGGTTATGCTCTCTGACCATGAGCAAGATACCTGACCCCTCCTAACCTCAATCCTCCCCTGGGAAGTAGATTCGATGGTGACAATCCATGGGGACATCTTATGCCATGGGGGACTGATAGTCTGAATGCCCCTCACATGGTCCCACCAGGATGGTTGTGTGCAGGGAGGATCACTTCCTCCCCGCACATCTGGCACCAGCCAAAGATGGGCCTCATGAGAATGTGGGACCTCTCCAGCCCCCGGTCATGAATGGATGTTTCATGGAAACTCATTTAGCTCAGAATTGGAGGATACTCTGCCTCTTAATGGGAATGAGTGAGCTCCCATCTGGGAGGGATGAAGCTCTGATGACCGCTGGCTGGGGTTTGGCTCTGTCATTTGTTCTGAGTCAGTTCTTGCTAGGTCGAGGTGTGGCTCTCAGCACCTATGCAGTGCTTGGGGCCAAGTACCAGTGCTCCAGGCCCTGCCCCGCCCTCTGTAGGTTCAGGGGTCCCTGGAGAAGGTGTGATGGGGCCGCTTGAGGGCAGGGCCGGTAGCTGCTGAGAAGATGTTCATGTGCCTTGCTCCCCCCGCACAGGGCCTATGAGGACGTGGCAGATGATGGCGGTGAGCTGATGGAAGAGCGTCCCCCTTTCCCAGCCACGCCAGCACCCCTGGCCCAGCCAGAGCGGGGCAGCCTGGGCAGCTTGGACCGGGTGGTGCGGCGCTCACCCTCGGTTGATAGTGCCCGCAAGGAGCCTCGCTGGCGGGATCCCGAGCTGCCCGAGGTACTGGCCATGTTGCGGCACCCCGTGGACCCTGTGAAGGCCAATGCGGCTGCCTACCTGCAGCACCTGTGCTTTGAGAATGAGGGTGTCAAACGGCGTGTGCGGCAGCTGAGGGGGCTGCCGCTGCTCGTGGCTCTGCTGGACCACCCAAGGGCGGAGGTTCGGCGCCGGGCCTGTGGGGCACTGCGCAACCTCTCCTATGGCCGAGACACTGACAACAAGGCTGCTATTCGGGACTGTGGTGGTGTGCCTGCCCTGGTGCGCCTGCTGCGGGCTGCCCGGGACAACGAGGTCCGAGAGCTTGTCACAGGTGAGTGGCACCTGGCCACCATGCATCCCCCAGGAAGAGATGGAGAGTGAGGCTTGGCCAGGGGAAGAACCTGGTGTAGTCAGGAGTCGCAGCTGCTGGGGGCAGGCATCAGGCTCAGATGCTATGAAAGGTCCCAAATCTCTGTTGGACTTTGCTGCCACTGGCGACCCTGGCACTGGGCCCCTCAAGCAAACCCTGCCCCTCCCAGCCCTATGTCCCCTTGACAATTCCAAGTTTAACCGCCCTGGTCCCACCCCTAATAAGGCAGTGGTGGGGATTGTATGTTGTGGGACCCAAGTGGCCAGGTAGTGTCGTGTGACTACCTCTTAGTATTGTCCTGTGGTGTCAGGAGTGGTCGTCCTACCCACCTAAGTGGCTGGGAAGGGGTGGAGAAGAGAAGGTACCTGCTATGTCCTGCCCCACCCCCTGCTGGGAGCCACTGCTATGTCCCTGCCAGCCCTTCCTGTGTCCCAGCCCCTCTAACTGCCCCCACCCCCTGCTGGGAGCCACTGCTGGGTGCCCAGGACCTCTCACAGCTTTTGTCACTTCCTCCCTCTGGTCTGAGCTGGGGCATGGTGGAGGGTGGGGCAGATCCTGAGCAGGGTCACATGGGAGGTAGGGAGGCAATGTCTGTGGTCAGCAGGTACTGGTTGATGGCGTTCTGTAGGCACACTCTGGAACCTGTCATCCTATGAGCCCCTGAAGATGGTCATCATTGACCATGGCCTACAGACTCTGACCCATGAAGTCATTGTGCCCCACTCGGGCTGGGAGCGAGAGCCCAATGAGGACTCCAAGCCACGGGATGCTGAGTGGACTACTGTCTTCAAGAACACATCAGGCTGCTTGAGGTGGGGGTGGGACAGGGCTTGGCACCCCCGAGCAGCCTCCCAGGGCTGTTCTAGTCAAGGAGGCAGGAGCTGGACACCAGTGCTTGCATGCAAACAGCTGTCCTGGACGTAGGCATGTTCTTGTGTCTCAGATAATGTGGAAGACAACTAGTTGCCTGAGTCTTAGGGCTTCAGAACTGTGTCAGGTTCCTGCCCAAGTCCTGAGAATGGGGCCTAATGGGGATGTACTCACCCCAATGACTGCCTGTGGAAGGCCTGCCACCTTGTTTTATGCTACCCCACGGCGCCAGCCCTGCCCAGCTTCCGCTCACTGTCCTGTCACTGAGACAGCCAGGGGTGGGGGAGCCAGGACCCTCATCTCTAGTATGCCTTGGAGACCTCATCTCATTTCCTTATGACCTCTGCCCCCCAACCCTAGGAGGCCCTGCAGAGGCCCCACAGGCAGTCCTGAGTTCCCACGGTCTTGACTATCCTTCAGGCTATGACCTCATGGCCCTATAGGATCCTAACCTCAGGAAAAGCAGAGCCCAAAGCTTCCACTGGGGCAGGGGGAGCCCACAATTGTCCATGCACTAATTCAGGCCTCTGGACCTACCTCTATCCTTTTCTAATTCAGCTGGGAGTCAGGGAAGTACCCTCTCCCCACAGGCTTGCTTCCTTCAGGTCTCAGCTCTCTGGCCACCCCTTACCCCACCTTCTCTGCTCCAGGCTGGTGTCATCTGCCAGTAACCCCAACAGGACAGCAGCAGGGCCCATTTTGCAGGCAAGGGTTGGGAGAGTTCCCATGGGAGCCAGGGGTCACGGTGCTTGCTCTTGGCCACCCAGGAACGTGAGCTCGGATGGCGCAGAAGCCCGGCGGCGACTCCGGGAGTGTGAAGGGCTGGTGGATGCACTCTTGCACGCCTTGCAGTCAGCAGTGGGCAGGAAGGACACAGACAACAAGGTGGGTGGGGGGTGGGGGGGATGACACAGTAGTCCCAGTAGGTCCCAGGCAAGGTCAATCTCACAGCCTCCCACAAAGGGTTGTGGAGACAAATCAGGAATGGGGCCCAGGGTGCTTGAACTGTCTGGGTAGAACAGGGGAACAAGTATGCACAGCTGGGGCAGCATGGGTCACCTTGTAGTGGCCATACTGTGAAGTGACTGCCACAAAGCCCCAGGCAAGGTCCTACCCACCGTAGGTGCAGTAGGTGTTTCACCCTTTTACTCCCTTGGCCCCTCCCTGAGAATTCTCACCTATGTTGGCCCCTTAGCTCAGGCTTCCATGCCTCTACACCCCGGTCCCTTCAGTACACACTGGCTGTGGCCAGTCTTCTTGAAGAGGGTCAGGATTCCCTGCATTCTACCCACTCTTGCCACACCAGCTCTCTTCTCCCCACAGTCAGTGGAGAATTGTGTGTGCATCATGCGGAACCTGTCCTACCACGTGCACAAGGAGGTGCCTGGGGCCGACAGGTACCAGGAAGCCGAGCCTGGGCCCCTGGGTGGTGTTGCAGGCTCCCAGCGCCGGAGGCGGGATGATGCTGGCTGTTTCGGTGGCAAGAAGGCCAAAGGTGGGACTGGGGTACCACTTTAGGAACACTTTCCCCTGCTCCCTGGGCTGAAGGGTCTCCATGCACATGGCAGTCATGATCAGCTTCTGATGGGCAGGCAGGGAACCAGAGAGCCAAGGAGGGTGCACCACCCTGGGGTACCCAGCTGACAGGCCCAGCCTTTGCCCATCTGCACTGTGGAGCCCCAGGGGAGGGAGGGCAGGAGAGAACTCCTGTGGTGGTTCCCACCCATGCCTGGAACCAGTCAGTCCCTCAGGAAGGGTTCTGTAGGTCCAAGTTTGGAAAGCACGGAAGATTATGCCACCTCTTGGCATTGGCAGAACACCTGAAGACCCTGAGAAGCCCTGAGGCAGCACCCCATGCCACCTGCATATCACCCCCACCTGCAGGGTGCAGATTTTAACATTCCCCACAGCTGCCAGGTGGAGTCTGTGCACCTCCTTCACCGGCCCCCCTTGTGTCGGCCTTTTCTGATCCCTGTCCCTTGTGTGGGCACTCAGCCTTCAGAAGTAATTGGAATGAGATTCCATGTCCGACTTGCTCAACCCAGAGTGTGCAGTGGGAAGTTGAGGCCTCCTGGGAGGGCGTGGGGGTACTGCCCGCTCAGGCTCGTCTCCTCTCTCCTGTGCTTCCTCCGGCTGCCCAGAGGAGTGGTTCCATCAAGGTGAGTCCCTGTTTGTCCTGCTATCCAGCTCTGGTGGGTGCAGTGGGCACCAGGGAGGCACCTGCACCACCACCAATTGTTCAGACAGTGGTCTCCATGAC
This sequence comes from Lyroderma lyra, assembly GCA_004026885.1. Taxonomy (NCBI): domain Eukaryota; kingdom Metazoa; phylum Chordata; class Mammalia; order Chiroptera; family Megadermatidae; genus Lyroderma; species Lyroderma lyra. The sequence goes on along the minus strand of PVJL010000775.1, from coordinate 300,272 downwards.
AACTGCAGGGCCTTCCAGCCTCTGGGCTCTGCCTCATCCCCAGTCCCTTCTCTGGGCAGCCATCTCCATGACAACGACAGGAATATCATACCTTGGACTGGTTTGGAGGCCAAAGAGCTGTCTGTCTCTGTAACCTCAGGCTTTGTTCCCCAAGCCAGGCTGGCCTTTGAGCTGGGGCAGGGCCCAAGGGTGTTCATCCCCAGGGGCACCAGGGAGCAGAGTCTGCCCCTCTGATGGAATGGGGCCATGCGTGGCTCAGACACAAAGGTCCCAGGAGATTGGGCAGGACAGGGGCCCCAGATCATCTGAACTTAGCTCTGCTGCCTTCCAAAGGAGGAGAAACTCCATCATTTGAGAGGGAGGGTGGCTGGGAGGTGGGGATGCACTCACAGGTGTGCATGGTATTAGGTGGTACTGCTGCAGGGACTTGGCTGGTGACTGGGGGAGTCTCTCCTGGCCAGCAAGCCCCAGGCTCCAGACAGGCAAGTTACCCTATGGGTGGGATGCGTTGACTCAGCCTTGCCTATAGCAACCAAACACATCCTGTCCCTGTCAGCCCTTGGCTTCCCCGTCTGTATCTCCTTGCCCTCCAGCCAGGTTCCTGAATTCCTCACCTCACAAATCTGGCAGCCACAGGAGGCCATTGGGCAGGTCTGCAGTGAAGCTTCTAGCACTTTATGGGAGACGAGTTCTGGTTGCTCAGGGCAGGGCTGAGATATCCCCAGTCCCCACTACCACCACTGCCCCCACCACAGGGGCCAACCTGGCCTGACCTCAGAATGTTTCTGCTCCCCTAACCTCTTGGTGCCTAGTCCTGGACATAAGGGTGCTTTTTTTTCTTCTATTGTAAACCAATTTATTGATTACCAACAACACAAGAGACTCAGTATAGAGAAAGAAGAGATGACAAATTCAGGATGTGTTCCATTCAATAACAATGAAATGGAAAAGTAAATTTTCACTAAATTGCTTGAACAATCAGCATGTGAGAGAGTATGTATTTTGTAATCAATATAGAATAGGGGTGCTTTTTGAGCCCTGGGCAGGAAAGCGTGTCCAGCCCTCCTGACACACACCTGCCCCGCCGCAGAGTCTGCCTCACCTCCCACTACTCTTCTGTTCCAGGGAAGAAAGACGGTGAGATGGACCGGAACTTTGACACACTGGACCTGCCCAAGAGAACTGAGGCCGCCAAAGGTAAGTGGTTGGAGGCGGAGTCCAAGCTCAGGCCTGTTCATGTTGTGAAGCCTTGTGTCACCAAGCAGGCCTAAAGGGCCTTGGGGGTCTGATAGGGAAACTGAGGCCCACAGGTGCGGGGTTCCCCAGAGTACTGTCCAGTTCCTGGGCACCTGTTGAGAGTTTAGAATCAAGGTTAGTGCCATGGGTCACTTTGGGCAGGGTTGGGTGACATAGAGGCCAGGCACTTGCTGGATCACAGAGCTTTGGAGTGAGGCTCTCAGCAAAGGGCAGATACTGGCTGGCAGGGCCTCCAGTGTCAGTGGAGCGACTCAGGTTCATTATGGGGAGTTTGGGAGCCAGGAGTATGTAGTCAGATCCAGTATGGAGGCTGGGCCAGATCACCCTGACTCATGCAGGGGCAGGGTGGTCTGTCTGTCTTGTCCCTTGTGTCTGTTAGAACCCCATGTGTGCTGGCACTGTTCTGTATACTGGGAATTAAGCCTGAGTAAGAGAGGTCCCATCAGGTGAGCTCCAGGCCACAGCCCACCCTGCAAACCCAGAGGCTCTCAAGCTAGGTGGAAAGGACCAGCCATGGGAGATCTGAGGGTATCACAGAATGAGGAACTAGCCTGGGCCAACACCTGAGGGGCGACCTGCCAGGTTGAAGTAGAGGGATCATGAGACACAAGGACTGAGGAGGAGAGATGAATGTGGCGTGGGACAGGGAGATAATGTCCAGAAACAGGCAGAAGCCCAGTTTGGGGACAGTAGCATTAGAAGGCTGCTCTGCCCTCATCTCTGGAACACAGTGGGCAAGCGCTGCCCGGCCTGGGCCTCATGGAGCGTGGGCCCTGTTGCTGGGGGCATGACCCAGGTAACACAGCCTCTGTCATATGTGCGAGCAGGCCCTGTTGTTAGGGAAGGTGGGTAGTGTTGCTAGGCCCCATCCCCCACTTGTATAGCCTCTATTAGCTAGCTACCCAGGAGGGTGGACCCTGTTGCTAGGGACGTGGCCCTGGGTACTAGACGCCAGTTAGCAGTGGAAAGGGCCATTTCTGTTGCAAGGGCAGTGGCCCTGGTTGCTGCCTTTCTCCCCATCCCAGGCCTCCTGGATACTCCAGTTGCCTGGCAGGTCTAATCCCATTTCTTCTGCAGCAGGGTTAAGGGAAGACAGCCTTGGCCAAACTCATTGCCTCCTCACTGAGCCTCTGTGAAGTGGGAATGCATTACCTCTGGGGTGGCCATAATATTGATGTTAAACATTCCCCAAATGTACCACACCCTTTCTGGCCACAGCTTACTCTAACTCTGGAGGAGAGGGAAGGGGAGGGAGTGATGGTAGATCTGGGTGACTGTGGGTGGTGGGTGCTTTGTGTCCAGGCTTTGAATTGCTATACCAGCCCGAAGTGGTACGTCTCTACCTCTCCCTTCTCACGGAGAGCCGGAACTTCAACACTCTGGAGGCTGCAGCTGGTGCCCTACAGAACCTCAGTGCTGGCAATTGGATGGTAAGAGGCCAAGTCCGGCAGAGAGGGGACAGAGAGGGAATCCCAGGCGTCTCTGTCAGTGCCTGCCCTTGCCTTTGCCCAGGCTAGGGGAGGGGAGAGGACACAGCACCTCCCCATGGTCTGGGAGGTTCAGGGTGCAAGGTCTACAAACACTGTTTTGGGTGGCAGGGTGGGGAGGCTTTTCTTAGAGGTAGAGTTGAACTGCTGGGGTAGGGATTTGTCAGAAGGACAGTCCAGCGGGAGGAGTAGTCAGGGCTCAGCATATACAACAACTTTGCTTGCTGAGTGCACTCTGCCTCTGCTGCTGCCACCACAGTGGGCCACATACATTCGCGCCACGGTGCGAAAGGAGCGTGGTCTGCCAGTGCTGGTGGAGCTGCTGCAGTCTGAGACTGATAAGGTGGTGCGTGCTGTGGCCATCGCCCTGCGAAACCTCTCTCTGGACCGGCGCAACAAGGACCTCATCGGTGAGGATGCAGGTGGGGCCCAGCCAGATTTGAACCCAGTGGGTGACCCTGGTGGGCAGGCGAGGGATGGGTGGCTCAGGGGCCAGGCCTACCCCTGTCGCTCTGTCCCAGCTGCAGGAGCTCCAGTCTCCCCGAACTTGTCTGAGGCTTAGCCCCTCGTGCACTGGATTGTTGCACTGGATTGTTGTGTGTTTCCTTCATCTGAATTCCTGTCCTCCCCGCAGGGGTGGGCAGAGGCATGTATTAACACCCGACCCTGCCCCTCAGGGAGCTACGCCATGGCAGAGCTAGTGCGGAATGTACGCAATGCTCAGGCTCCACCTCGACCCGGTGCCCGCCTGGAGGAGGACACGGTGGTGGCCGTGCTCAACACCATCCATGAGATCGTGTCCGATAGCCTGGACAACGCGCGCTCGCTACTGCAGGCCCGTGGTGTGCCAGCTCTGGTGGCCCTGGGTGCCTCCAGGTGGGTGGGGGCAGAGCCCAGGGGCGGGCCTAGGGGATGGGGCGGGGCCAGAGGCTGACCCAATTGGGCCTGGCCGCAGCCAATCGGTTCGTGAGGAAAAGGCTGCGTCCCACGTGCTGCAAACTGTGTGGAGCTACAAGGAGCTTCGTAGTGCCCTGCAGAAGGATGGCTGGACCAAGGCACGCTTCCAGGTGTGGCCCGTGCAGCCTTTCTCTCACTTTGCCAGGCTGGATCCCCTGCTGGAGCCCTCTTGACTCACACCCCTCCCTTTTTCGTGCTCTGTCCATTCCAGTGCACTGCTGCTAATTCCAAGGGCCCCAAGGGAGCACTGAGTCCAGGAGGCTTCGATGACAGCACACTGCCACTGGTGGACAAGAGCCTTGGTGCGTATGGGGAGGGGCTGCTGTGTGGGGGGCATGGGAATCCACCCCTGAGGTTCAAAAGTGGCTCCTCCACCCGGGTGCATTGATGGCGACAAGGCAGGTAAGGGGTGGAGGAGGGAGGCAGGCCTTCTCAGGATAGTGGCCCCACGGTGGCCCTCTTCACTGTTTGCAGTGTCTGACATCCTCTGCATCCATGGTATCCACATTGGTGCCAAACCAGGGCAGGGATTTCCTAGTGGGCAGTGACCCAGCAGAAGGGTATGAAGGTGTTTGTGACAAAGGGCACACAGGGTCTCTGAGGCCATGGGTTATCTGCCCTGGTTCCCCAGCTGCTGCTTGCAACCAGCCAACTGCTTGCTTGTGCCTTGTAGATGGTGAGAAGTCCAGCAGTCGGGATGTGATCCCTATGGAGGCTCTTGGCCCAGGTGAGTACAGGTGCAGATGCAGAGTTGCTTCTTTTCTGTGTGTGGGGAGGGGAGCCTGAGATGGACCCGGTGGTTTTGCAGAGGGAGGGAGGTGAGGAGAGGGAGAAAGCATGCACATGCATTGGGAAGGGTGCTGGTTGGAAAAGAGGTTTGGTTTAGGGGTGCTTAGGGACTGAGGGGCAGGGCAGCCAGGGAGAGGTCAGTGCCCTGCTAGGGTCTCTAGTCTTCCAGCTGAGGAGGTGCTGAAGGGTCCTAAGCTGCCAGAGGGGAGCAAGTGAGTAGCTGCAAGGCCTGAACCACATGTGGCCAAGGGGGGTAAGGCTGAGGGGAAGGGCTATGAGAAGACCTGTCTGGCTTCCAGGATGGTGCTGGGGTAGGGCAGGAGGGGGGCCCTCTCCAGATGCACCCTATCCCAGAAGCCCCCTGTCTGGATGGACTAAGAGGGAGATCTGCTCTTGTGGTGCCTATCCTTCAGAGTTCCTCTCATGCCCCCACCCCATAGACGGATACTCCACAGTGGACCGGAGGGAACGAAGGGCTCGAGGCAGTACCTCTGCAGGGGAGACCTCTGAGAAGGAACTGTTGAAAGTGAGTGACTGTGGGCAAGAGCCCAGAAAGGTGGCATGTCTAGGGGTTGCCTGGAGAGGGTTTCAGGCAAGATGCTGAGTTTGGTCTGGGCTGTGGGGTCTTCCTGGGCTGGTGCTCACCTGCAGAGCAGCTGGGCTGGGAGACCAAGCCTGGGGAGAGGCCCCTCTCCCTGGGAAACCTCACGTCAGAGTCAGTCTGTATGTGCAGCTTGTTCGAAGCTCACATCCACTGGGAAGGAGGGGGCATGTGACAGAGGGCAGTACCCAGCACATGACAGTGTACAGGGCCGGGGGAGTCTGAGCAAATGTGTGTGTGCACCCTTCTCTGCATGTACGTGTGTGGGTGAGGGCCCACCATGGTCCTGCCTCCAGGGCAGCACCTGCCACTGGCTCTGTGCCAATCCACTGGCTTTGGACACAGGCTTCGGTGCATCCACAAGTCACTGCATCTGTGTGAACCATATTAGCTCAGCTCTGTCTAACCTGCTCTGTTCTGCCTCTAATGCCCTCCTGCCTTCCTGCCCACCATCTGTCTGCTACAGCCCGACCCCAGCAGGAAGGCTCCTCCTCCTGGGCCCAGCAGGCCCGCAGTCAGGCTGGTGGACGCCGTGGGGGACACTAAGCCTCAGCCCGTTGACTCCTGGGTCTAGCTTGCATGCCTGGTACGTTCTCTCCTCTGGTTGTTTGTCCAACTATTTCCTGTCCTTTGGGCAGGGGCTTCTCATGAATCTCCGGTGGCTGCATGCTCTGCTTTCCCTGCATGCTCCCTGATGGGACCCCCGCCTTGAGCCCAGCTTTCCCAAATGCCCATCTTAGGGAAGGACAGGCTGATGTGCGAGGGGGAGGAGGAGGAGGGGCCTCCCTGGGTCTGTAGCACTGGCCCAGGCACTGTGCCAGAGCCCAGAGGAAATGGGACGAGAGCAGGGATGGTCCCTGACAACCCCAAGCACATGGCCCCAGAGGATGAGCAAGTTGGAATTGACCCTGGTGCTGAGACCTTCACTGTTAGCTGGCACCACCCACAGCATCTGCCTTTGTACATACCTCCATATACCTAGTATGTGTTGACAGCCCTCAGTCCCTAAGCTCCGCTGCTCAGCCCTCCCCTCTCCCTCCTCAGGGCCCTGGCCTAGCCTTTCATTCTTAGGGATCTGCTCACAGAAGGGAACTCCAGGGGCGGCCTACACAGACCCTGCTGTGGAGCTTGGAGCCCCCTGGTGGCAGGGGTTGGCAGTGCCTCTGCGCCAGAGCCAAGGCCGGACTTTCTGGACACGCCTTCCTTCCTGCTCCCTGGATCCCTCCCTCCTAACTCCCTAGGCAGAGTTAGCTGTTTACTGACATGGTGCTGTGTGTGAGTGAGAGAGAGAGAAGGCCCATGGGGCTGTGGGGCGGGGCCCAGGGAGGTGCCCGGAGAGGGGCCTGACTTTGCTCTGGGGCTAGAGAACGGGAGAGAGTGGTCCTGTGTGTGCAATGCCTCAGAGGAGTGCGACAGGCCGGCCCTGGGGGCAGGCAGCTAGGCAGGGAAGGGGGCTCAGAAAGTTTAACTCTGAAGTGTGGAAGGGATCCCCCAGGCTCCTGAGTCCTACCCTGCATGGCAGGCCAACCAGGGGGTGAGGCTGCTCCAGGAGGCGCTGGCCCATGCAGAGAGGGATGGAGGCAGAGAGATGGGGGTCAGACTGTGCTTGCCCCCACCCTGTCCTTGAATGCGTGGAACCCAGTGCAGTGGGAGCCTTCCTGATCGACACTGGCCCTGGCGCGGCTTCTGCATCCTGTCTGCTGGAGCCCTGAGTGGCGCCTTGGGGACTGATGCTTCTGGAACTGACCCTTGGCAGCAGCAGGGAACTGCTGTTCAGTGCCTGCTGTTTGTGACTTAAAAACAGAAAACACTGACAAAAAGCATTAAAAACAAAACCAAAATAAGATTGTATTGGTAAACACGTAAATTTTTGTAAGAAAATTTAAAAATTAAAAAAAGCAACAAAGGAACTTCTCTTCCATGCTCTCCCATTTGTCAGATGGGGAGTGGGGGTAAGTGGTCCCAGCTGTCTATCTGCTGTGTCCAGCAGGGGCTCAACTCCCAGCCCCATGGGTGTTTCCCACACACATCCATCCAGGCTCACTGAGACCCTCTTTCTACATGCACAGTGTGGGCTTGCCCCTGGGTAGTTAGTTGGATTCTGAGCCCCAGAGTGGTGTCCTAGGCAGAGGCTTCTCTGGGCACAGGTGTGCTCATCCGGGACAGGGTGATCCCTGGGGAGCCGCTGAGGTGGCCAGTGGTCCAAGCCCTCAGGGGCTTGGGGCTGGAGGAACAGGGTCAGGGCTGAGGGCAGCTATGGATTTAGTGGACACAAACGAACTCTGCCTTATCACTCGCCGGCTGCGCAGCCTGCTGAACGTGCTGCCTGGCCCAAGCAAGGCCGACCGGCCCTGGGGGAGATGTTTCCACTCGGTGCCACAGGGGCCGGGCACTGGAGAGACCACCCCTAGCTCTGCTGCAGGGCCAAGTCCCCATTACCCCACACCTGCTTGGTCAGAGATGGGTGGGAAGGGTGGCCAACTGCCCTCAAAGTGGAGGGCACCAGGGGAAAGGAGCAGCGCAGTGGTTAAAAAAGCACTAAGTTGATCTTTCATATCTAAATATTTAGATCTTTAATTACTGTTTTAGTATCTTTTACTCATACTAATATATAAAATTATGAACAGTCAGCTAATTTTAGTAGTTGCATTTATTCTTAAAAAGGAGATGAAAGAACTCAGAGGAATCAGAAGCGTGGTATGTTGGTCACAGTGCCTGCAGTGAGGCATTGCTGCCATCTGATGACGGCAGACCTCAAGGACAGACTAAATGCATAGCCCAGCAGTTTCAGATGTTCCCAACTTCTCTACTTCCTGTGTGCAAGGACCTGTCCATGTAAGAAACTCTACTGGAATGCTGGTGGGGGTTAATGACACTGTCACAGGCACCACCTGCCCTGATTTGGTGTTTTCAAATACTCTGCAGATTTACTTCAGTGATTCTGCGTGGTGAGCTGGTTGGGGTGGATCAGTGTGTGATAGCCTGGAGCCATGTGCAGAGGGCCGGCGTGGGTGGGCCTTGGCCTTGCAGGTCTCAAGTGTGCTACACTGAGGACAGACCCCAGGACTGCAGAGGTGGGGTTGGCAGGAGCACATCCATCATGCCCTTCGTAACCAGGCTTGATGAGTGACCCAGAGCAGGGTAAGGGTCAAGGCTGTGCTGGGCTGCCTGGGCCTATATAGACAGCCTTCTCCAGGCCATCCACCACCTGTGAGTACTCCAGGTAGGAGGAGAAATGTGTGCACTCAAAGCGGCTGCTCCCACGCACGTGTGCCAGGAAATCTGGTGCTCCCGGGACGATGACATTGTCAGCCAGCAACACCGTCCCCTTTCGTAACAGGCCACACTCCTGCAGAGGACAAGCAGAGGGGGTGGGGGTCAGCGGTGCCCAGTGAGCCTGCTCCAAATCAGCAGGACAGGTGTACCTGGTCAGGCAGAGGCTCCCTAAGCTGGCCTGGCCCTGGGGTTAGCCCCACCCCAGCATCCTTGGCCACTAGCACAGTGTCTGGCACACAGGTACTCGCTAAATGCTAGCTGGATGAGTGAAAGGAGGACATAATGGGGCCGGGGTTTGGGCCACAGTGCTGAGACCAGTGGGTTCCTGATCACCTGGTGCCAAGAAAAGGTTGCTTTTCTGGGTGAGAAATGCCTGGTGCTCTGTTTGTGGGCTGCTGGGGGTGGTCACTGGAGGTGGGATCTGGCTTGATCAGGGTGATCCTGCAGGGCTCCAGGGCAGAGGAGGGGGCAGACCTCCCCATCCACAAAGTGGTGGTCCACTTTGGACATCCCCAAGCCCTGGCATTTGACACGCTCATGTCCATGAGCACCTGGGCCCTAACAGCAGCCAGCCAGTGTTCCTGGGCCTGGGCTCTGCAGAAGGAAGAAGGAGCAACTGGACACAGCCAACATCTTCCAGTGTTCACAGTCTCTCTAAACTGAAAGAGGAGCTGCTGAGATTACATGAAACAACTGAATGAGAAGCCTTAAGAGGAGATGTTTGCCTTAAGGGACAGGCAGACCAGGGCAAGGGTGTTTCTCCAGCTACCACTTGCCTCCTGACAGAGGACACAGACTCCCTAGAGACTTCAGGCCAGAACTCACCACATCTGAGCAAACCTGCTGTGCTAATAGCCGCAGGGAGGAAGTGGTGTTCAGAGGACTAGGGAGCTAAGCCTGAGCTGGCTTTAAGCTGTGTTCACAGTTCTTTGACCTGGAGGTGGTTGTGGGCTGGGCTTAGTGACTGGCTTCTAACAAAGAGAAGGCAGAAGTGACAGTGTGTGGCTTCAGAGACTAGGCTATACCCTGCACCCAGCCCCTTGTTGCTCCTATATCTGTCTCTCTCTCTCACCTCTGGCTCTGTGGGAAGCCACCTGCCATGCTGTGAGGACACTCAAGCAGCCCTATGGAGACACTGTGTGACAAGGGACTGAGACCTCAAAGAGGCCATCCGACTGAATTGCCACCTGCCTCTGCCAGCCCCTTATCCCTGACTGAGGGGAGGTGCAGCTGGGGCACGGCAGAGCCAGGCTGGCCCTGACGCAGCACAAGCCACGGGCCTGTAGAGCCACAGCTGCAGGGCTGCAGAATGCACACTTAAAAAGTAGCCATTCCCATTCAGGATTTACTTTTTTTTGAGATAATTACCAGTTTTGAACAAGGAGCACCAAGAAAACTGTTTCCTAGTTACTAAATGGCAGTATTTTCTGTAAATGCAGGCCCTTGTAATTATCATACACCTCCAAAGCTGCTGAAATCCTCCCACTCCCTATGATGCAGTCCCAGCTGCATTGGCCACCTGCTCTCTGCCCTCAATGCCCAATTTCCAGGTTTGTGCCCCTCTGCCTGGAGGGCCTCCCTGGCCTGGGCATACTCCCCACAGCTGCCTCACTCCTGACCCATGGATCTCCTTGTCATCCCCCCACTGACCACCTGTCTTGGCCAATGCAAATGACCAGTCCAACTTCTGGCCCCTTGACCCTCACCCTCTCTACTAGAGATCCACGCCTCCCCGAGGTTCTGGGCAGCTGTACCACCCTCCCCATAGCCATCTCTCCCCACTCTTCACACACTCAGCAGGGATCTTTCCTGAAGACAGGTGAGAGCCCTCGTGACTCCACCCATGTGGCATGTGAGGCCCTCCACATACAGGCCCGGTCCACTGCCCCGAATCTGCCCACTCCTGGAACATTCTGTGCCTTTGCATCCACCAGGCCAGTGCTGTTTCCTTCCTGTTATGTCCAGGCTCTACTGGCAACAGAACCACAGGGTTTGGGTGCTGCCTGGCCTCCAGCCATGGCTTTGGTAACCATGCTCCCCATGATCATAGTCCCTCTGCTCCAGGCAGAGTGTCCAGCATAGGGGAGGGGAGGTGGGTGAGCACAGGAATGTGTCCATGTGGGACAGCCCCAGGATCATCCTCAGGCAGGGAGGCTGGGGTGGGACCAAGTGTCCCAAGCCCAGCACAAGGGCCAAGGAGCTGCTAAATGTCCTCTTGACCCCCTGGGAGGGACAAGGCAGTGGTTATTGATATTAAGCTCCACATGTCACTCACTGAGGGTCCCAAGCTCCATGCTTCTGGGGACAAGGCAGCCCCACTGGTGTTGGCTGAGCAGCTGGCACTGATGGCTGGGACAGTGTGGGGTTGGGTTGGGGGATTAGGACGTGGGGGATGTAGAACAAGTAGCCTCAGGAAGAAGAAGGGCAGTAGATGCCAATTTCCCTAGCCAGAAACAGCCGTCCAGTTAGGAGAGCTGGCACGGCTGCCAGGCTGCCTCCTTCTGCCTCCTCTGCCCTGTGCCCTTTCAGATCAGACCATCTGGTCCATGGGCTCAACCCACCCTGCCACCCCAGGAACAGGCTGCCCAGAACCCCTCTCTGGTTTCCATCCTGCCCCAGGGCCTCCTTCAGTCCTCTGTGCTTCCTGACCTCAGGCAGGCCAGCCTGAGCTACCTGTGGTCCCCAGGGCCGCCCTTAGCAGGGCTCGGCCAGGGTGCCTGGCTCTTCAGAGAGGCTGAGGCCCAGTAACAGGGCAGCTCTTGTGCCGGCAGCCAGCCCATCCCGGCCAGGCAGTTACTCAGCTCACCTCCAGGAGGAGTGTGTCTGGCAGGTACCGGTCCTTCCAGTGGTCAAGAAAGACCATGTCCAGCGTATCCACGTCATATTTCTTCTTCAGCTGGGGGATGACGTCTTGGGATGCCCCAGTGATGACGGTTACCTGAAACAGTACTCCATCAGTACCTTTGCCTATGGGGGTCAAAGAGACCACCCTCCCTGGACACCCAACAGTTTCTTTGTGGTTCTGGGGAGACAGTCCCCACTCTGCCCCCTCCCTCTGGGGGAAGCCTCTGGAATTTCCTGCTCTGTAGAATTGGGTAGTGAGATCATCCTCACAGAGCTGCTGGGTGGTTCCATGAAACCTGGCCCAGGAGGCACTGTGGGCCTGGCTGCAGGAGGGAAAATGTGGCCTTGAACCATGTGGGGCGTGCCCTGGGCCCTCCCCCTCCCTGCTACCCACACCAGGCCCCTGGATCCTCAGTGTCCACATCTGTCACCGGGGAAGGCACTGTACCCTGTCCTGCAGGCCTGCGAAGTCCAGCATCTGCTGAGTGATGGCGGCATAGTCAGGGTTGAGCTCAATGGTGAGCAGGCGGGCACTGGGTGGCAACAGGCGGGCCATCCGCACAGCTGAGTAGCCGCAGTAGGCCCCCAGCTCCAGCAGCACAGAGGGGCCCTGCTCCCGAACCACTGTGTCCACAATCTGGCCTGGGGCGGGCAGAGGAGGAGGTGAGTGCCAGCAGAGGGAAGAGACCCACTCCCAGTCCTGGACCTGTTCCTCATAAGCACCAGCCCCTCCTGTGCCTGGTCCCCAGCCCCACCCTGAGGCCCTGGTCCCACTGTACAGACTCTTTAAGCTCCCATGGTCTCTGCTGACTCCAGTTCATCCTAACCCAGAGCTGCCCTCTGTGGAAGCCCCCACCCCTCCCTGCCCATGGGCTGCACTCTGGACCTGCCTACCTCCCTTGAGCTAGATACTTTCAAAGGCTCTGAGGGGCTTGGACAATGGCCCTGTCACATCTGTCCCCAGCATGCAACTCCAGGGCGAGTAGAATAGCACACACCTGTGTCCCATGCTGGAGTCCAAAGGTTAGGAGGTGGCTAGGGAAAGGGCCCAGTGCCTGGGCCAAGTCCAAGGAGTTTGTGCACCCTCATGCCCAGTAGGAACACCCAGGAACCTACTGCCCACCCTACACCAGCCCCTGACTCTGCAGGATGGAGTGTACCCGGTCTGCATGGAGCCCTTGCTGTTCCCTCCAAATAACATTGCCTGAGTTGGTCTGTGGCAAAAGGGGGACCCTGAACAATATCCTCCTGGGAGCTTTATCAACTGTCCCTCCCTTCCCATGGGGACAGTGTGTTGGGGTCTCTGCACAGCCTTTTGCCCTGATTGGGGAAAGAGAAGCTGGGTCTCTGGAGCTCCAGATCAGCCCTTACCCCAACACCAAGAAATGCAGCGATAATAGGCCCCTCCTGTAGGGGGTGTGCTGCCTAGCCTGGGGTCCCCATTCCTATATTTACCACCTGCTGGCCAGGCTGCCCACCTTTCTTGTCACCCACATTCATGGCCCACTCCTTCTGCGAGCAGTAGGTATCGATGGTCTCCAGCACGCTCTGTGGGTCCCCCGCCACTGCATGCTGCAGCACGTAACGCAGAATACGCTGCTCCTTGGTGTCACCCATGAACACGTTGTGGATGGGCTGCAGGATCAATTCATTCCAGCCGAGAAAAAGCATGCCATTGCATCGCAAGTAGAACAGCAGTGCCAGCAGCGCCAGGCCCAATGAGAAGACTGCCAACAGCAAGGGTGGAGCCACTAGCATCTGAGATAGGCCAAGGGTTGGGTGGGGAGGAGGGGAGAGAAGGGGGAGGGAAGGGAGTCAGGGGGAGGGCAGCCAGCTTCAGTGCTTTTTGTGGCTGGCCAGGCAGCCCCTCAGCCAGCTGGGGAGTTCATAGTCCCTCTGGTTAATGCTGGCTTGCCCTCCTGGCTCACCTGCCTTCTCCTCAGTTTGGTGGTGCCACTATTATCACCCTTGTGCTGACAGCCGCCTAAGGACCAAGAGGTCAACTGAGTTAATCAGTGACAGGGGAGCAGAGGCCCAGCCCCCTGCAGACAGCTTCTGGCTAGGGCCATACCCTCAGGCAGCACATGTGACTGCTGGTGGCCTGCTGGTCATAGCCCCCCATCTCTGGGTACCTTCCCAGACAGCCCAGAGTAAGCTACTTCCCTGACCAAGGGAGACACAGCTGGCTCGAGGCAAGGACACATGACACAGGGGAGGCCCTGTCCGTCTGCAGCCCCTGTGGGCTCCCATTCGGGATAGTCTGAGTTTCTCATATGGCCCCTTAAGTGAGTTTTCAAATAAGGACACAGGCAGTCCCCAGGCCAGGCACACTCACCATTCTCCTTCGGGACAACATGGGGAGTCTGACCCTCTACAAGGAAGGCCAGTCCTGCCACCTGCTCTACAGTGTGAGAGACGTGCTGGCTCTGTCAGCCACTACAGGTGCAGCACGACCGCTCGCTGGCAGGCAGCTTGGAACCCAGGCATGTGGAGCCGGGCCCAGGGGCCCCAGAGGCAGAGCAAGGCTGAGCTGGCATAAAGCAGAGTTCTAAGCATTCAGGGCACAGGCTCAGGTTTCAGACCAGAGACCTTAACATGTTAAAGGACAAAAGAAAGGAACATGGGAAGCTTGCACCAGGGCAATGGTCACTCACAGGTCACTCATAAGAAAGGCTCTGGGAACCCTAGTGGCCACACAGGACCCTACTCTCTGAGAAACTCCCATGTGGAAAGGTGCACCCAGGAGAGTAGGCAGGCCAAGGGTTTTGGAGGGGAGACCCCCTCAAGCACAGCTCAGGGTTCCGAACCCCAGTGGCCTGGACTGCGAGGAGAAGGGGCTTGGTGGACAGAGCAGAGAATGAACAAGAAAGCCATGACGCTGCCCAGGGGAGTGTTGACACTCAGATCTCTAGATTCTCTCAAGCCAAGTGGCCTGTTTACACAAGGCCTAGTGGACACATGCTTAGCAGGTCCAAGCCTGCACATCTAATGAGCCCAAACCCTTGGCCCACACCCCTGCTCCCAGAACCTCCCTGACCTTCACAGCAGCTTTCCTAGCCAGTGCCTGCTCTCCATACTCCTCTGAGCTCAGTAGCAAGGCAGACAGAACTTGTGATTAAAAAAAAAAAAAAATCTGGCTTTTAAATCTCGATCTCCAGCTCTGTCTGTTTGTAACTTTGCAGGCACCATGTCCCTCAGGGCTGACAGAAGAGCACAGGGAGGGGTCTCACTTGTGGGGCAGCTGGGACTGGCCACCAGGGGAAAGAAAGCCAGCAGCCTGTTCCTGTCCTGTCAGGAGTTAACAGAAGAAAGGTCCCAGGCGAGGACAGGCCTCAGAGCACAAGGAACATTCTGGGGACCAAAGCAGGAAGGCTGGCCAGCCAGGATCCTTGACGAGAGGACATAAGGTGAGCATCTGAGGGTGGATGGTTGGCCATCTGCCCCTGCAGGCCAGCCCTCCAGGACAGAGCCCAAGAGCCTGCTTTGCCTGGGAACTGGGAACATTCTGACAGCTCTCAGGCACTGGGAGCAAAACCACAGCAACTGTCTGGTTCCATTCCTGCCCCTGTATGTGGGCTGAAGGTGACCTCCGCATTTCACTGCTCATGCTGGAGGGTGGCACCCACAGAGACCTGTCTCATCTCCGTCTGCTGCTTACTTGGGCATCTTGTGGTGATTCTGACTCCCAATCCAGTGCTCCAGAGAAACGTTTGCTGAAGCGCATCGAGGACAGATTGTTAATTCTGCAATTCTGAGTATATACTCTGAAGCTGGGCGAGAGGCCAGGTTTCCTCTGGAAGGTACTTCCGGGGCTAGGAGTCCTCCCTGGCTCCTGGGGAGGCCTCTTTGTCTCTCTAGTTGATCCTGCTCCTTCCATGGAAGCTTCTTATTGACTGAATCCCCTTCTTGCACCCCTGTTCACTACATCCGTCATGGTGCTCTGTCCGCTTCCTTTCTGGTTGGTGTGACTTTACTAAGGATAATCTGGAACTTCAATGGCTTCTTTGGGAAACTGCAGATCTCCCCAAAGTGGCTCCTTTGAGACCTTTCCATCACCTGTGCTCCCCCTCCCTCCAGAAACCGTGCATCCTCTGACATACCCCGCTGCAAGTCCCTACCTTCTCCACCCCTCTGTCTACCCTGCCAGACTTTTCCCTTCCTCTCCAGCCCTTCAACTCCCAGTCACTGGAACTTTCAGACCCCTGACCCAACAGGGGCTCTCAAGGGCTTCAAGGACCCCCCCCCCAAAACAACCACCTGAGGCTGAAAAAGAAAAAAAGCAAATTGGAATCATTTAGTCCATGTCTAACTAAGATTATATACCAGAGCAATAAGTCTTAGAGGCCTCCTCCACAAATACTGGTGGAAAGCTTTAGCCCTCATATTGAACAGGTAACCCACCTGTTCCATCTACCAGAAACATGATTTGGATAAAAATATAAAATAGAGTGAAAACAAGGTCCAACTCTTATATAAACTACTGAGTTTTATATACACCTGACCCTTGAACAATGCAAAGGTTAGGGCACTGACCCCCCTTGTCATGCAGTCAAAAATTCAAGTATAACTTTGGACTCCCCCAAAACTTTACTACTAATAGACAACTGTTGACACGGAAGCCTTATCAATAAAACAGTCAATTAACATGTACTTTGTGTGTTACATGTATTATATGTATTCTTACAATTAAGTAAGATAGAGAGAAAAATTTTAAGAAAATCATATGAAAATATATTTACAGTATTGTACATATTTATTGAAAAAATCTGCATATAAGTGGACCAGTGCAGTTCAAACCCGTGTTATTCTGGGATCCACTGTAATTGTATTTATTCCTGATGCACGGCTACAATTTTTAAATGAAAACTCTAACATCTATCTGTATGTTTATTTGCATCTATCTGTACGTTTATGTATATATGTATGTGTTATATAGATACTATATTTCTCTCCTCCAGATTAATTAACAAATTAATTCATAGTCCCTTAAAGGAGCTCTATCTTAATTAGCTTAGAGAGAAAGTGTTATATAAATTAAATTTCCCCAAAACTCCCAGAAATATAAGAACCAAATAAACTGTTTTTCAATTTCAGGTAATTTGGGTAAATTCTGGTAACTAAGACTAGCTTAATATTGTTGATTTAATAAAACAAGTATACCTTCAGACTTGTTAACATAAGGCAAATATACATGTTTATTCTATTTGGTTCACTGATCAAATAAACTAATGTTATATTTATTAGATGTTTAAGATTATATAAATGATTACCTTAATTTGAATCAAATTGAGTCACTATTTAGTCAAACTTTACTTCAACAATGATTGTGTTTCATAGTATGATTGTGTTTCTAAAAATCTTTTTTGGTAACTTGCAACCTTTGAGTTATGCCAAGTTAATTTAAATAATAGATATTCATTAAATATCTAAATAATTTCTAAATAAGATGAAGTATGAAGTGCTGAACTATTCATTATTAAGCTTAAGTTTATATATTATATATATCATATTTTTATATGGTACAGAGAGAGTAAAGATATTTGGGTTTGTTAGTAAATATGTTCTTGCCACATTAAAAAAAATCTGTCTATTAAAAGCATATACCTCTGCAGATTTCGAAATGTTATATTCCTAAAATTTGCTAATTTGCTGTAGAATACTGGTATGTCACAGACAATTTGCAATTGCCTACTTCCTAGTTTTCTCTATAAAATAAAGGCGGCTAAATGGTTAAAATTATAATCAATAAATGAAAATAAAACTATCAGAAACAATAATAACGAAGGGAAACAACTTTTTATACAACATA
Organism: Lyroderma lyra; assembly: GCA_004026885.1. Classification (NCBI taxonomy): domain Eukaryota; kingdom Metazoa; phylum Chordata; class Mammalia; order Chiroptera; family Megadermatidae; genus Lyroderma; species Lyroderma lyra. The sequence goes on along the minus strand of PVJL010000775.1, from coordinate 283,252 downwards.
TGGGAGGAAAATAGGATGATTTTATATGAAAAGTATGCAAAGAATGTAGGATGTGTTTTGTTAAGAAGAGTAATTTGCCCTAAAGTAAAACAAAAAAGCTGGGGCGGGGGTGGGGGGGTGGACGGACCTGAATGCATACAGAAGATTGTAGGTTTATGTTAGGAGGTGAAAGCTGGCTAAGATTAAATGGATTTCTATATAGTATTTTTAAATGAGTTTTAACATCAATGGTGTACTGATACAAGAGTCCAGTTTTCTTCCTGTTAAAACAAAAATTTTCTTGGATTATTGTTCCGCTTTTATTAAGAGATTATAGAAGGCTTTTCTTTACCTTTTAAGTAATCTGCCTAGGAAACAAAGATTCTATGTCTTAAAATAATTTCCTGTGCTTCACGTTGTCAGTATCATGTCCTTGATTACTCAGGAGAACCTAGTCTTCTGTCAAAAAAGCCAAGGTTTTTTTTTTTTTTTTAGATGTGTTTCTTCCCATGTTTGCTTTTGAAGTCTCTTATTGTCACTTTGGTTAACTAGATAACTAAGTGTTATTTCACAGTGACCTGGGATCCTAGTTAGTCAAGTGTTCAAACCTTTTGATATTTTTGACAACTTTCCCTACCCAAAATCAAATCCTCAGTGAAGTCTTTTTGATCCCGAACTGAGTTTGGGGTTTCACAGAGGGTCACTGCAAGATCTCAAAGCACTTTTACCTTGTAAAAGAGAGATGTTAAAACTATTTAGGTTTATTTGGTATGCTAAATTTCATGATGGGCATTTTCAAATAAAAATGCTGTTCACTCTTCTGTAAGTTCTATTTATATGAATGAATGTTATTAGTATAAGGATGTCAGAAATTATAGAAAGTTCCTATAAATTTGTCAATGCCCTCACTGTCTATGCAATGTTCTTGTATAATATTATCAGTCACAATTTGTTATTTAAATGTTGTATATCACAAGAATTTAAATGTTGTATATCACAAAAACAACCACATTTCCTTGTCAAATGCATTGTTTTTAATAATGAACTCTCATCAGATCTTTAACCACGGCCATTTTAAGTCTTCTGTCATCCACAGATAATTTTTGTTTCACTGCTCCAAAAGCATCTGTAATCAGCTACAGGCCAGAGTGCTGCATCTTCAACTCAAAGGGACTGTCTCTGAGGCCCATCGAAAGAACTATGACAGGTACTCTGGGCCATAGACATCTCATGGCATGACTTAAACAACTTAAGACTGTGGAAAAAAAGGGGCCACATACTAAACCTGATGAGCTCAGGGGAGGCCTGCATGGCAGGCCTTACAAACTCAGAGGCTGAAAGTACACAGGATGGTCTGGATATAAAAATTCCTAACTAAAAGTGAGTCATGGCTAGTAGTCACATCCTAGGCCTGTAGCTTCCTTGACAAAAGTCAATCTTTACCTTAAGTGAGTGTGTCTATTGTCCTTTTGCATCTAAGATAACATACCTTTGAAAAGTCACAGTAATCTTTTTTTTTTTTTGTATGTGGGTAGTTCCCTGGCCAGGAATCGAACCTAGGCCGCAACGCTGACAGCACCAGCGCTGAAGCCTTAAGCCACTACACCATCACGGAACTCCCCAGAGTAATCTTTTCCAGACCGCTCAAGGCACCTCAGGCTCCAGAGCAGAGACCATAGAACCCCCCATTGTTATCTTGTTCCCCATCTCTCTGTGCTGTAAATGTTAACTATCCTGTACTCACCAATGTAAAAGGAGTGTTTCTCTATTTCGCCTTTTCATCCAACCCCAGAGATTCTCCTGCTTTGCTTTCTCTTGTCCCTTTAATCTACCACCAATGAACTTCTTGTGACCCTCCTTATGCCTCCTTGTTTTATTCTAATGTATAAAATAAACTGCAAAACTGCCATTATCTGGAGCATTTTCTCAATCCGTTGAGATTTTGCTTTCTGGCAACAATGGTCAGTTTGGTTCAAATAAACTCATAAAAATTCTCTTTCGTGGGCAGGACCATCCATACCATTGCAGTGAGTAAGGCTCTCCAGACCGCTAGTGGAGACAAGGGTGGGCTCATGAAACTGCTAACGGAGATCAAACAAAACAAGAATTAACTACAAGGGACTGAGTTAAATTGATAAAGGATGATCATAATTTTTTATGGCTTTTGTCTGAAGTATTGTTAGATTTTTAATGTTCTATTTTGTGGATATAAAAACAAAACCTTTCCTTTGTCTCTAGATTCATAATAATCTAGCACATTATACTTTTGTAAACAAATTCAAACATTTATCCTTTTCTCCCTGCCTGATCCTTCTCCAAACCAGAAACTATCGGTGAGTATTCTTATTTTCATGGCAATGTTGTTATTTGCATAGGTTCGATGAGAATCTGCCCTCCCTGTGACAGGACATAATTAAAAACATTGGTTATATTATCAAGGAATGTCATATTTGAAAATGATCCTTAAATCAGATATGGCCAGATAGTTTTAAGGAACTACAGTCTTGGATTTATTGGAGCCAATGTTTTAACAAAGCCCTCTTGAAAAACCAGCCTGGTACCTAGCTTACAGGGTTCCCACCCTTCTGGTGAGCAAGAAAGGTCACTTCCTGGCGGTCTAGGAACCACAGGGTCTTTTGGAGACCTTGAGAATTCACTCAGATCTGTAGGTGAAATTTCATGGTAAGTTTCTGCTTGGCTTCCTAGCCTTGAGAGGTTTTTAAAAGTCCAATCTGAGATTCCTACAAAGTTGCACAAAGAAAACTTAAAAAGGCCTATAGGATCAATTACTGTTCTTGCTGTACTTGTATAAATAAATTAGGCCAAATTTAATGAGACCAGAATTATTTTAAACAAGAATAATTACTTTGATTATCTTTGATCAAAAATGAAAGGGACTTAAAGAGGAATTTTTATGTTTCAATGGAGAAAACTAACATACCCTTGTAGGTTATCAGATTCAAGTCCTGTTCACTGTCTTTGAGGTTTTATTATCTACCTGTGAATTGGATTGGATCCTGCCATCTTATACATTTTGTCAGCCCTTACCAAATTATTTCTAGTTTCTTTCAATACCTGGCTCTAACTCTCCAAACTGATGCTTCTACTTTCCTACCTCCCTCCTGACCTGGCATCACTGAGAACTAAAATCTGATTACCCAGATCCTTGTTGGGACTCAGGTTGTGTTGTAGCTGTCCCTTTTCCTCCAGGATCTGAAAAAGCCCCACAAGCTGAAGCCAGACAACTTGATGTAAACTTCAAAGAACTCATCATCACAACAAATCATGTATGGGCATCCTCTGTGCCTGGAGCTGCTGCTGCATAGACACACTCAGAACGTTCACCGGAACTCCTGCATCTCCCATGCTCTGCTCCAGGAAATAACCCTGACTGTGACACTGATGTCTATGCCATCACCACAAATCTTCAAACTACAAACTGGGAATCCATCCTCACGTCACCATTTAGAGACCCTTAGGGCTCAACATCTAAGCAAGCTTGTCCAACCCGTGGCCCAGGACGGCTTTGAATGTAGCCCAACACAAATCCTTAAACTTTCTTAAAACACTATAAAAGTATTTTTGGTGACTTTATATATTTATTTTTAGCTCATCAGTTATTGTTAGTGTTAATGTATCTTATATGTGACCCAAGACAATTCTTCTTCCAATGTGCCCAGGGAAGCCAAAAGATTGGACACTCAACTGTTCCCAACTGTCCACTTTCAGGACTAAAAGCTGAGTTTTACAGTCAGCTCCAACCATTAACCTTTGCTTTTCTTTCTGTTTCCATAGAAATACCCCTCATTAAATTCCAGATAGCTTGCACCATCCAGCAAATACCCTCAGCTACCAACTCTCAACAGATGGGTTGAGCTGGTCCTTAATGAACAAAAGGTAATCAAACAGAAAATGGACTTTAATTCTTCTTTCCTTCAATAAGAGGGGGACCTGACAAAGACTCCCTTCTTAACCAAATCCTAGCTGGGCTCCTCTGAGCCCCCTTCTCAACTAGGCCTTGACTTTGGCCTATAAAGATAAACACTAATATAGTTTCTAACAGCTCAAGGCTGCATTGCTAGGATGACCCCAGTCACTTAACACCTTCGCTTCGGGGCCTGTGATTTTGTGGCATTTGGCTGTTACACTGGGTACAAGAAAACCTGTTCTAACTTTTTAGTAAACTCATGGTTTTTCAAAAAAATTTTGAGCAAAGTGGTAGATTACTTGGCTGTTTAATAATTTATACTTTTCAGCTTGTGATTATCAGTGGTTCTCAATGCATATAAATCATCCTAAGCGAATGTGTTAAGGTGTGTGCCTGAGAAAACTCCAGGCTGCCAAGAGGAAGAGGTGTGACCGTTCAAGCCAACACCTGAGGACACACCTCATTTCCCAGCCTCTGTGGGAAGGGAGGAACCTAACTTCTATTAAGTGCTGGTAAGCAAATCCAGGTGGGTGTCACAGGGACCAAGCCTGCATTCGGTTTTTTGTAATTTTTCACTTCCCTGTCTCAAGCACCTCCCCCGCACTCCCTCTCACCCTGCCACTGCTCCTCCCCCTCACTCAGAACTCGTCTGTTAGCAGGTCAGGCCTGGGGTGACTTCTTCTTTCTCTACATTCTAGGGAGGACGATGAGGCCACACCACCCGGACCCAGTCTTGAGGGGTCTTGGTCTCCTGTCATGCCTTCCCTGGTTGGGCAGCTATTCCCCTGAAAGGAAAGGCCTGTGGGTGTCCCAAGGCCTCCAAGAGGGAACCTGTTGGAGAGACCATTGAGCCCCTCCGAGCTTGGAGCTCCCACAGTTCTCCCAGGCCCAAGGGTCTAATCTCAGCTCAAAGACCAAGTGTGACCCTCCTATAGTGAGTCAGGCCTTGACTCTGCAACGAGGTCACCAGGTCAAAGGTCTCCCCAGAGACAGGTCCCCACCCTAGGAATCTGGATCCCTGTGGGAGGTGGGATACTCCAACCCTGTGTGGAACCCTATCCCTAAGTCGGATCTTGCCACACCAGCACAGAGCTCCCACTCCTTCAGTCCAGGCTGGTAGCCTGGCCCCCACCCCCTCGCCCAGCGCCCCCAACTCCTGTCCAGAGACCCCCAACCAAGGTTGATCCCTTCATCTGGGTCCGAATTCCCGACCCATTCCAGCCGAATCTCTCCAGGTCCAGAGACTCCTACCCAAGGTCGGAATCCCCGCGCCCCAGGTCGGATCTCATCCCCGTCATATTCCTTCCCGGGTCGGACCCCGCAGTTCGCGTGCGCACTCACCTCGCGGGGACGGACACTCCGAGTCGGTGCAGGCAGCGCGGCGGGCAGCCCCGCGCCAAGGTCCCGCGGCGATGGCGGCGATGGCGGCGGTGCTGCGAAGACCAGGCGGGCGCTTCCGGTGGCGGACGCAAGTCCCAACGGGCGGGGTGCGGAGTGCGACTCGGGACGCGGCAGGTAGGGCGGGGCCCGGCCGGGGGTGTACGCGTTGGGATGGACCCGCGGGCAACAGTGTGGGCTGGGACAGGAGTCCTCTAGCTTCCAGCCACCTTCAATCCCCGTTCCAGATGGAGAAACAGCTTGGGGACCCTGCCGGAGGTTCTTCTGGGTCGAGTGACCTGTGCTCGCTACCCGCCACCCCTAGCCCCATATTAACAATAGTTCTGACAATGATGATGGCTCACCTCCTGAAGGTACCAAGGGCCATCCCTTACACACCCCAGTGGCCACACCTGGCCAACGACCCGCACAAGCCCCTGGCTGCCGCACCCAGTAAGTGCTCTGTACGTGCACGTGCCGGGAATCAGTGAGGGGAGGCTGGAGAACTGATGGGCTCTGAGCACCTGCTGCCTGCAGGTGCTCTACAAGTGCCCTGGGGGAGGGGAGGATACCTAACTCATTCTCCTGGAGCGGCTAAGGGACACTGACCAAACCAGAACTGTAATCACATAACCACCAGTGCTGGGATGCCACCAGGGTCTCAAGCAGGGGTTGGTCACTCAGGAGGGTTGGAACCCAACCCTGCAGGACAGTTTCCCCCACAGCTAACCACAGTGTCACCACATCTACCATGGTGGTGTGGCCAGTCCCACACATGATGACGTGCTACCCACCCCTTGTGCCTGGGTGATGACCAGCCTCTTGGCTCTGCTCTTGTATCACTCCCCATTGGGAATGAGTGTTGAGGGGACTGAGCAAGAACAGGATGAGGGCTCCTTCACAGAAATGGCAGGGGGGCAAGAAGAGTGGCCAGGCCATTGGCCAAAATGGTGAACTGGAGAATGAAGGCTAACTGCATGTGTAAATGGGCAAACCTATGCACTGCTGTGGGCTCAGAACACAAAGGCCAGACAGACCTTGCCAGGCCAGCTCTGCATCCGTGCCAGTTGAGGCGGGAGGATGAGGCCCTGACGCATGCCAGGGCATGGAGTACACAGGTAGCCCAAAATAACCCATAGAGCAGCGCCTGCCCTTCCCACCCTGAGGTCCTGCGGGGTCCTTCCTCCCCAGCAGGCTATCTAAACCCTCCCACATGTGTAGAGGCAGATTTTCTACACTTACAGAGGCTCCACTGCTGGCTTCTGAGTCATTATCAGACCCAGAGGGCTCCTGGTTATGCACAGCGAGTGGGGAGACCAAACCGTCAAAGATAAGCCCACAGTCCACGTGGTCAGCTGCTCACCCTGCTCTCTGCCTGATAGCTGGCCCTGGGGCGCAGTGCGGGACTTACGGGCAGAGACCCAACAGGGACCCTGCTGTGGTGGCAGGAAGAACAGCCACCTGGAATGGAAGGTAGGGCATTCTCCTGGGCAAAGCCTCTCCTCTGTCCCCTCATGGGCAGCTGGAGAGAGACTCGGCCTGCCCAGCAGGCTTGTGCTCCTGATCTGGCAGTAGCTTTTCTCCAACCAGCACTTGGTCCTCCATTCTCTGGGCTCATATTGAAGCCATCAGAATAACTGACAGCAGTTTAAGGCCTCGAGTTGAATTTGGAATTGGGTCCACTTTGGACTGACTGCCTGAGATCCATGTGTACCTGTACATGCATCTCAGGTGCCCTCAAGTGTCACCTGCTGGAGAGAACCTGGGTAAGCCCTGCTGTGGGGTGAGTACAGCCTAGTGTCCCCACTGGGTGGGCTGGTTGCAGGCCACAGGCCAAGTGCCTGAATGCAGCTGGGTGGCCGCTCCCCAGGCTTCCTCAGCTGCAAGCCAGGGCCGCCTCTAGGCATGAGCTCCTGTGTCCCTGCTGGAGCACTGGTCTCAGACCCTAGCTTGTGGGACATCTATGGAGCCAGTGTCCCTGAGAATCATGCGACTCTGGGTATTTTCCTCTGCAGCTAGGAAAGTTGAGGTGGCTGCAAAGATGGCTGCAGCCTTCTCACTGACAGGCCACGGCTGTGATGCTGGTGTAGGGCAGGTGCACCAGCCTTGGATGGCAGGCCTTAGACCCTGGGCTTTACCCAGGAATAGCGGCCAGCTCTGGTTGCCCTGGCAGCAGTCCATAACCCCCATCTTCCCCATGTACTGATAATTTTCTATTATTTCTTCCTTCCTCTACAGGGAGCAGACCTGTGTCTGGTGCTGGTGTCCCTGACTTGGGCCCTGAGTCAGAGCTCTCACAGGCTGACCAAACCTAGGGACACACCTGCCCTCATCTCCCCTCTACTCTCTTCCTCAATAATCCCCTTTTGGCTCTTGTCTGCCTTCATTCTAGTAGTTTGCAGAAGAGAGACAGACAATTCCTATTGCAGGGCAGGAAAGATGCAAACAACCCTCTGTTCTAGGCTCAGAGTGGATAGTACACAGGCTCACACCCCAAAAGCATTTCAGGGAGGAACTTGGGGTCCCACAGCTCTTGCTGTTGCTCAGAGTGGGTTCACTCTGGAGCACAGCATGCACTGGGTACTCTGAGAGGCCTGACAATGATGCCCAGTATAGGGTGGCTCTTTCTTCTCCCTCACTTAAAACAAAGGTGACCTTCTCAACAGAAAGACAGGTGGATAGATGCAAGAAAAATATTTGCATTTTGTGTCTGTGTCAGAACGTTGGGTGACGTTTGTTCAGAACAGTCCTCTGTCGGTTAAATTCCCTTCTTGAATGGTGGGGTGTGGGGTGCAAAGGCAGTTGTACATGGTGCCAACCTCCCCTGGCATGGAGTAGTTTCAGGCTTTGTGCAGATGCCGTGTGCCCAGTTGCTGCCTTCTGCCCCATGTGTGATGTATCACATCCCAGCCATCATAGGGTGGAGTCTCCTATCTGATGCAACAGATCCTGTGCCACCATTAACCAGACTGGGCTGCTTGCCCTTTGGACAGCCTGTGTCACCTTCTGGGATCAGTGCCTCAGACTTGTCTTGGCCCTTCCTTCTCACCCCTCACTCCTTTTCCCAACAGGGCGGCAAGACTATGATCTCCTGGTAATTGGCGGGGGATCTGGTGGGCTGGCCTGTGCCAAGGAAGGTATGTGTCCTGTGTCCTGTGTCTTGCTGGTGCCTCCCAGCTTTTGGGGCTCTCTGAGTGGACCGTGTTGTTCTCCAGGGCTGGGATGTGCCTTTGGAAGCTATGAGCAGAATGCATTGTGTCCACAGCTGGCCTGCTGGCCTCCAGGGATCTATCACCCTATCAGGATCACCCCAGCAGTTTGTCAACGTGCCCTGCTCCCCACTGCACCCTAGTTGTGCAATGCACAACAACCAGGTTGGCACCCCAAATCTGAGCCTGCCCTCCTCAGCACCAGCCCCAGATCTCATAGGATCTCCCCGCACTTATTGGATATGTCTTCCACCACCTACACCCATGCCCACATCGCTCCAGCCCCCTGCCTCTTTGCCATTTTGAAAATGCTTCCCTAGGTCTTTCTAGCCTTGCACTTTGCCCTGGTGGTCTGCCCTGCCTGGCCTGCTCTTTGCCGGCCTGGTAGGGCTCACTCACCTCCCTTCAGTCTTTGCTGCTGAGATGTCCCTATTTAGAATTGCACCCCTGTCTGTCCTTGTTCTTAGCCCAGAGATCACAGCTTTGCTGATTCTGTCTTGCTCTTCAAATGGGCCTGGGCATCCAGGGGTGCTCCATAAAGATATGTCCCGTAAACAGGCTGGACCCAGAGGCATCCTGAGGCATCATGTTGCAGTGTGCCACTAACCCAGGTGGGAAGCAGACTGCCAATGTTTCACTGAGAACCCTGTGCTCTGCTGTAGGAGTGCCCAGTGGTCTACTCCCCATTCTGAATAATGAGGCATATGTGGGAGTGTAGAGGGGAGGAGAAGGGAGAGAAACAGGACCCAAAACAAGAGGGAGTGGAGCAGGCACCCTGGCCATGACACTGTGGCTCTCTGACGGCAGATCCTGGGTTTCACAATCACAGATGGTGATCCTTACAGCTTGATGAGAATGGAAATCACAGATACTTTGAACTTAACCTTGTTGGGCTCTGGATATTTTTGTGCTCTTAGAAACATTTTTGAGCATGTTCTGCAGGTAGGAGACAGTTTGGCCTTTTGGAGTCCTCCGTTTAAGATTTGTTGGGCAGGTCTGCAGCTTGCGCAGTCTAGGGTCATTTTTCTCAACTGCTGAGGCATGACCTTCCTCATGATTACGCAATGACCCAGGAATTATTTATTTTCTCCAGGCTGGCTTCTGAGAATAGGCACTGTTTCTGTCCCTATGTGAGCACTGTCCTCTGTGATCCTTCTGGATGGTTCTTTCCTGGCCTTGGGTAGTTTCCCACACACATTGCACTGATCAGATGGCTGGGGTTCTCTGTACAGCTTTCTCCTCTCTGGTCTTTGTCCCAGAAACTCTGGCCACCTCGGTCTCCCCAGACTCTCAGCCCATCTGCTTAGGCAGGGAGCCTGCTGAACTCTACAGAAGGCTCTCAAATTGTGGGGCTCACCTCATTCTTTTCCTGTCTCTCAGATGTTGTTGTCCTATGTTTCCTGACATCAGTATCTTGAAACCCATTGTTTCATGTATTTTGTCTGGATTTTGGTTGTTTCAGGTGGGAAGGTACATCTTGTCCCTGTTACTCCATCATGGTCAGACATGGTAATTGGCCATTGGCATGTCTGATGAGTCCCCTTGGCCAGAGCTTATAAATCAGGCACTGGAACCCCTCATCAGTTAGTTGAGCCAGATGGGTTTTTAAATGAAGTCTTCTAAAACTTTATTCTGATAGCCATGAATCGAGTGTGTCCCATAGTAGTTGGAACACTCAGGCATTCATAGCATTTAAGTCTGCATGCCTTCTAAGATGGTCAAGTCCAGGACATGGAGTTGGCCAAGGCAGTGCCAAGGGGAAGCTCTGTAATTAGCCCTGGCTAACTTGTGTCAAGGTCAGCCTCAGAACCTGGGACTCCTGCCCAAGTGGAACCTGCTGGCAGCTGTGGGGAGGTCAGGAGACTCCAGGCAGGGTGCGTGGTTTGAGGCCCGGGTCTCACACCCGCTCTGGAGGCTGGCTGGCCCTGTCCTGCAGTTTCACTTCTCCAGAGCTTCAGTGTCCCCACCCTGAGAGAGAGGCAGCAAAGGCACACCTGGGGGGCCCTGCTGAGGGTAGACTGGGAGTGGAGCTTCCATGTAGTGTCTGGTGGGGAGAAGAGGAGGCAGGCAGCAAGTCTACTGGGAAGGCCTGGGTGAGAGCAAGGGGACCTCTCTCAAGAAATGAACACTCCTGTGATGCCTCCTAGCATTCTTGGGGTAGGCACTGGGCTCAGGTTGGTATTGGGCTTGTGCTGCATGTCTGGGCCTGGAATCAGGTGTGGTGGGAGGCAAGGGAGGGCTGGGCCCAGTGCTGCTGCGGTGGGTGGTACGAGGGCTGTGGTCCCAGAGGAAGGTGCCCACCTGTGGGCAGCATAGCTGGGTGGCAGCAGGCAGAGGGAGGCCTGGGTGTTGAGCTGGCCTAGGTCCTTCCTCCCCTTTTCTAGGCCTCATGGGCCCCTGACATCCCCATCCCAAGTCCAGATCAGCTCCCTAGTTGTGCCCATTTGCCCTCTTCTCTTGTCATTTCAGCTGCTCAGCTGGGAAAGAAGGTGGCCGTGGTAGACTATGTGGAGCCTTCCCCCCGAGGTAGGCAGCCCCCGAGGACAGGAGCCGTATGTCCTGGTGAAGTGGGTGGGGTGGGGTGCAATTCATGATACAGAAGGCAACTGAGCCCAGAACCAGTCTGTCCCAAGTCTTTAGAGGGTGTCTTTTACCTCTCATAAGCTGCCATTACATTAAAGTTCCTTGTTCTTCTCATTTATAAGTGACTGAACACAGTTATAAGAGCAAATCCATGGGGCAGGAACACTTGGGCCGTGTCTGAGTTATAAACCGCAACTTAAAGGAATTCTAAACAACTATAGAAGAGCAGGAAAGCCTTCAGAGTCACCTGAATATAAATCTAAATGTCCTATTCCCAACATGCCAGGAACCAGATGGGGCCTCGGTGGCACCTGTGTGAACGTTGGCTGCATCCCCAAGAAGCTGATGCACCAGGCAGCACTGCTGGGGGGCATGATCCGAGATGCTCCCCACTATGGCTGGGAGGTGGCCCAGCAGGTACCGCATGACTGGTGAGGAGCCCGGGCTGTTCCCAGTGGTTTTCCACTACTCATGGAGGAGGTGGAGGATTATTTATCCTGTTAACCCTCAGGGGAGCATGCTGTCCCACAGGGCTTGTCATCCAGTGCAATCCTGGGCCCCCAGACTATTGACAATGTCTGGAGACGTTTTTGGTCATCACTACTGGGGGTAGGGGCGATGCTGCTGCATCTACTGGGTAGTGTCCTAGGATGCTGCTAAAGGTCCTATATCATACAGGACACCTCCACAGAGGATGACCCAACCCAAAGGCCAGCGGTGCAGAGTGGGAGTTGCTTCAGGCTTAGCAGGGGGCACATGGTCTACCCAGAGCCATGCACAGACACTTCGATGGTTCTCAGATGATCTGGATACAGGGCCACTGCTGGGTCCTAATAGCCATGGACCAAAGACCCGTTTTTCCATGAGTTGAGAGATCCACAGCCCCAAACCTGGGACAGAGGTGGCGGCTATGTGGATGGACATCACATTTTACCACTTTTAGAAACACCACCATTTCTTGTTTCTCTTAACACACTATTCGCATGTGTGGGACTCCATAGCTAATGTTTCTGTGGTGGTTTTTAATATTTTGTTTTGTGCTTTAATAGGAGGAAGATGGCAGAAGCTGTTCAAAACCATGTGAAGTCCCTGAACTGGGGGCACCGGGTGCAGTTGCAGGACAGGTATGGAGCCTCGCCCACCACCCGGCCTTCTCTGCATCATTGCATACTTTGACAAGCCTTTACTCATGGTGGTGGGGGGGGCTCAGCAATAAAATGAAGAGTCCCTATTCATGGGGTGGGGCATGCAGACAGGCAATAGACAAGGCAAGTGCTCTAGGAGTCGAAAGCCACCAAGTAGGTTGGCACCTGCAGAGTCCGGAGCAGTGAGGAGTGAGGGGCATGTTGGTGAAATGTCTGGAACCGGGACATGCCAGTGAGAAGGTATGCTCGGGCCTGAGGGCATGTGGGCCAGATGTGGGGGCATGGCAAGGGCCATCCCCGTGGACAGTTCCTTCCTCAAGCAGGCAGCGTTTTTCCTGCTAGGGCAAGAACCATGTTATGTGGAAAGAGCCAGGTGAGCCCTGCCTGGCTAGTGTTAACTGGAGGTTCAGGCACTGCCCTGTCAACCCCACACCTCACCTTTCAGCTCGTACACTAGGACCCCCTACACCTCATCTCACGCTCCCTGGGCATAGTGTAAGGGCCGGGCATTTTTTGCTAGAGCAAAAGTGTGACATGATCACTCCAGCCTGAGACCACCAGGCCCCATCAGTCCCTTGGGGTCCCCCAGCCCAAATGTCAACACTTCATCCCACTTGAAGCATTCTCCCTAAGGATGGCTGCCAGAGGTGGTAACTGAAGCTAAGCTTTGCTCCTTGCTGGGTAGCTCTGCCCTGTGCTCATGCGGGTTGTGGAAGGGATACTGGTGACCCTCATCTGAGCACCCTTAGCTTGGCCTTGAGGGGTCCTCCTGGACTGTATAGTAAGCAGCTGTTTTGTGTCCCCTAACCCAAGAAAGTTGAGCCCAGAAGCTGCCACCCCAGCTTCCCCATAGGTCCCCCAGAGAGCTAAGCTGCATCATGTAATTTCTCTTCTGAATGGGGCTCGATGTTCCCCAGTGCAGTTTGCTGGAAGCACTGGGCTCTGCCATTCATCCTGACCAATGCTAAGAGGGCACCAAACAGTGCAGACCCCAGGCAGGCCCTAGAGCCGCCCATGGAAGGAGGCCAATGTAGGTGTCTTTATCCTGTGGCTGTTAGCACGTTAGCAGGGCGTGGCAGTGGGGCAAACACAAGGTCAAGGTGGCAGTGAAAGCTTACTCCAACTGCTAAGCACCTAGCCCGGCAGCGTGATCTTTGTGATTTGAAAGGAGTGGGTTGCTTTATACCATGTGTCTGACCATCTGTGTCCTTGTCATACCTGTTCTCCTGGCTTCACTGTCCCCTAAAGGCTGGGCTGATGCCTACCTGCTGGGTACCCTCCCTTGCCAATGGAAAATTGATGGTTTGGGTGTTTCAGGGTAACTGAGTGCCTGTGGGGACCTCTTCCTGGTAGAACATGACTAGGTGACAAAGACTGATCCCAGGGAAGGCCTGGCCACCTCTGTCACCACACACGAGGACTCTACTTGGGCTCTCCAGACTGCACTGACCTGACTTCCATCCCTTCCTGGGGTCACCATATCCCAGAGAACCCCCAGGGGAGACAGCATGCTGCCCGCCCATGCTTCCCAGCACAATTCTCTATTCCCCTCTTTTTCACCAGAGCTGTGAGTGGTGGAAGGTGGGCTGTGGCCCAAGCTCGCATTGTAGCAGTCTGCGTAGTACTATTTAATCCCATAGGTGATACTTAATTTGTATAGGAAATATTTGAAAATGCTGTTTATTTTACAGAAAAGTCAAGTACTTTAACATTAAGGCCAGCTTTGTCAATGAGCACACGATTTGCGGTGTCACAAAAGGTGGGAAAGAGGTGAGTCTTGACCTGTTCCATGGACCTCGGACTGCAGTGCTGTTCTCAGTAATAAGCGCTACCAAATTGACACGACAGATTTCTCTGAAGCTGCTTGTAACTCTTTATGAGGGGTGAAATGTTGCTCCAGGCTGTGAGCTGCGGGGGGCAATAGGCAGTGGTGCGACATGGTGACAGGGTGGGTGATCTCACCCTTGCAGGGTTTTGTAGGGATTCGAGGAGACATTTGAGGGGTGCTTTGTAAACTGTGAAGTTCTTGGCATTAGAACACCTCCCTGCCCTCGTCTGCCTGTCCTCTTGACCCTTGACGGGCTCCCAACACTGCAGAGCTTCTGAGCTGCCACCCACAGGGTCCCACACTGTGGTGCAGGGGTTGTCATCAGAATTGTGGGTCTCTGCTCAGAGGCACTTGCAGGCATCGAGCCCTCCTTGTGGGTGACCCTGATGTACCTGTTTGACTATGGCTTTCTTGGTTTCTTCTCAGACTCTGCTTTCAGCTGAGCACATTGTCATCGCTACTGGAGGACGGCCAAGGTACCCCATACATGTGAGTGCCCTCAAATCCCAATCCCTCCCGCTGGCCAGGTTCACCGGGGCTGTGCACCTCTGGGCTCACGTGATGCACTGTTTACGTTCGTGCTTCCTACACCAGCAGTCCTCCCTCCTCTTTCTTTTCTTTAAAAAGATTGTGTTTTCTGTGCTTACTGTGGTTACTTTCTATTTTCCAATGCTCTCTCGGGTCTGTTCTGCTGAATCAGGTCACCAGGGACTCGCACGCAGCGGAGTCCTAGGAGCCATTCTCACCCTCAGCTAGCTTCTGGGACAACCACCGACTGCTTCTCCTTTTAGCTCAGTGTCACTTTGTCTCAGCCTCCTTTGTTAGTACCTTGTTTTTCCTTCAGCTTCAAAACAATGGAACATCTAGGTCTTAAGCCGTATTCCTCCAAACTCCATTTCTTTTTAATTGACATAAAATTCACGTACCATAAAATGCACCCTCTCAAAGGGTGCAGTGCAATGGGTTTTAGTGTTGCACAGAGCTGTGTAGCCATCAATCACCAGTATTTAACTCTAGAACATTTTCATTATCCCGGAATGAAGCTCTATCCTTTAGCAGTCATACTCGCCATTCCTTGCTTCCCCCAGTCCCTGGTGACCACTGGTCTGTTTTCTGTCTCTATGGATTTACCTCTTCTGGACATTTCACAGAAGTGGAATCACACCAGATGTGGCCTAGTGACTGGCTTACTGTCTTTAAGTTTCATCCATGGTATAGCATGTGTCAAGAACTTTATTTCTTTTCATGACTGAATAATATTCCATTGTATGTGTACGCCACATTTTGTTTACCCCTTTGTCCACTGTTGTACATCTGAGTTGTTTCTACTTTTGGCTGATAGGAATAATGCTGCTCTGAACATCTGTGTGGAAGTTTTTTCTGTGGACTTAAATTTTCACTTATTTTGCTATATTCCTAGGAGTGGAGTTGCTGGCTCATATGATAACTGTGTTTAACCTTTGAGGGACTGCCAGAATGTTTTCGATTTTATATTCCTACTAGCAGCATATGAAGGTCTCACTTTCTTATTTCTTCTCATGTCTTACAGTTTTTTGTTGCTAAGTGAACTTTTCAAGTAAAATAATGTATTCACTCTGGAAATCAGAATTTCCCTCCACTATAGAATTTTGTTTATTGCTGTTCATTCATTGGGTGATTTTTCTGAACTGATTTGGTTGAGTCTTTATTCTTTGTCATGTGAGGCCACTGAAATCTCTGCTCAGTTAGCTTAGTGGTCCGCTAGTGACTAGACAGAGATTTCCTTAAACATCTGGAGCCAGGAAATCTCCTAGTCTTTGCCGAGGGCCCCTGAGGGCTCTTCGGGGCACACCTTCAGCACTCAGCCAAGCACGAGAAACTCCGCCTTAGCTCTTACCTCCTACTCGTGCGGAGTCTCATAATCAGCCAGAGGTGAGAGCTGAGGGCCATCTCAGGTCTTTCCCAGGTGTTTCCACAGCCCAGTGCCTATAATACCTGGCCGACCTACCAGGAATGCACTGGAGCTTTCAAAGCCCCTGTGGACATCTCATTCTTCAACTTTTCCTCTGATGCTTTTGGTTAGTCTGTTGTTTGCGTCAATTGTTATCCATCACTCCAGGCAGCTGTAATGTTCAGTCCTTGGGCAAATCCTCCCCAGAGAGAGGCTTTCAGCACTGGGTGAGTTCAAGTGAGGTCACAGAAAGACCAACCTATTGACTGGGATCTTTCATGGAACTACGAGCCAGGTCGACCAATGACTGTTCTTTGGGAAGGAACTTTGAACAGGCGCTGGCTCTGTTCTGCTGTCTCTGGTACTGTCATTTTTCAAGGCTGCCCCTGAGCTGGAAGGTGGGACTAGAGTAAGTTAAAACTCCATAAAACTTACCCTTCTTCCCAATTTTAAGCCATTTTTCTTGATTTAATGTTCCCTACGTTGCCACAAACCTTCAGTTATAAAAAAGTTGAATCTAACTGCTTTTGCCATTTCTTTTGCTGTTTTCTGGAGGGGTGAACTTTGGGAGGTCCTCATTCCACGCCATTACCTCCTGGCCCTGTCTTACATGTGGGGGCTTTTCTCTCCTCACAAGGAAGGTGGAGCTGAGGAAGAGGCACCAAGTGGGGGGTGGGGTGGGGATAGGGAGAGGAATGGGAAGCAGGAAATGGGAACAGAGGGGTTTGGTTGAGACCACATTCTCTCAGGTCTTCCAGGGGATCCTGGATCCCAGGGCAACTGGGTGCCTTGAGCCCTGAGCCTCAGTGTAGGCCACAGCCAAGTACACAGGTTCACAGGTCCCATGGGCCTGGAGGCCACTCCTGCCTCTTACTTAGACCCCAGCGGAGCACAGATGGAAGAAGAACAGAGAGTGGTCCTCTTTTTTTCTCAGATGCCTATATCCTGAAACTCCTCTTTCTGTTTTGTGCTTTCTCTGGAAATGGAGCACTGAGGAGAAAGCACACTTCTAGTCCTCAGGAACCACTGGACCTCCCCTCCTGCTATCAGGCCAGCAGGAGCGGCCTCCAGGGGGACCAGGCAACTTGTGCCCAGGCCTGGCCATTGGGCAGGCATGGCTCTGGAGGATGGCGGGGTGCTGTTGTTTTAAGGTAGCTACAACAGACAGGGGCAAAGTGGGTGACCCTTCACCCAGCAACCGGACCCACTTGATTCTGCCTGAAACCCCTAAAAGCCATAGTCAGCTTCTGGGAGCCAGGTGGTCATCTCAGCTCCTTCAGGGCACCCAGCAGAGCTGCACACATGCCCAAGCCAGGGAGCCCTGGGGAGGGGACCGACCTGGCTCCACCCTGTTGGACCTTGGCTGAGCTGCTGCCGACATCTGCATTCACCCAGAGCAGGATGAAGCAGGGCTGCTGGTCCTGGGGGAGGCAGCTCACTGGCCACTTTGTTCTCTGCCACCCCACCCAGGATGACCCCACCACCTACTTCCCTGGGTGCCTGCCAAGACTTGCTTGTGCTTTAGTCCCTTTGATTTTCAGAACTTTTGATTTTCTTTCCACAAACCTAAGGAATTCCTGACTTTATTTTTTTTGCCAATTAGAATCGCAAACTGTTTGAAATCCATTTCCTGTCCACCAGCACATCTTACTCTCAGGCCTCTGAGAGGGCACTCATCCTGGTGTCTCCACCTGCTTCACAGTTCCTCACTAGGCCCTGCTGGGAAACAGGGAGATCTGTGTAATTCCCAGGCTCAGGGTCCACCTCTGCTGTCCCTCCAGCCTTTGGCCTGACCCTCCACTCCTCAGTTCCCTCCTCCCCTCCCCATAACCCTGGGTTTAGATCAAGGCGGGGGTCCTGGAGAGCAGAGAGGAAGAAGCTGCTGGCTCCCTGGCTCCCTGGCCATCTCGCGCTGGGCAGATGGCACACCGAGGTAGATAAAAACAGGTCACCTGTCCCCAGAGGCCACAACCCAAAGAAGAGTCTGTGGGTCAAGGAAGTGCACCCACCAGTGGGCTGAGTGGGTTCTGTTTGAAACGTGTCTACAGAATGAGCATCCCTTTGAGGGAGTCGCTGGGGCAGGCCAAATGATCCTCTTCTCACCTTGATCCTTTTTTCTGGATAGGTTGAAGGTGCCCTTGAACATGGAATTACAAGTGATGACATCTTCTGGCTCAAGGAATCCCCTGGAAAAACGTAAGACCTGATGTGTGCCTTCGTTCATCTTCGTGAAGATCAGGGCTTTGTTGAATGCTGCACGGTCCTCTTTCCTAGTGTGTTCTTTCCCACCTACCTGAGAGGAGAACAGAAAGCCCATCATTTGTGCCTCTTAGAGGGGTTGTTGACACATCCTATAACTGTCTTGGAGGTGATGGCACATGTGTCGCAAAGTGAATCAGACATTTATTGTCTGGGGCAGTGGTTTTCAAACAGGGTTCCCAGGAGCCCTGGTGTTCCAGGGCCAGGGGTGTTCAAAGATGGAAAGAAGGTTCAAGTCACCAGGAAAAGCCCCTGACCCTTCCAGCCTCGATCAAATGTCCCTGCTTCCATCTGGTTCTCATGTTGGGCTTTCCTGAGATCTCTCAAAGGGTTCAAAGGCCTCAGATGCCACAGCCCCGTTATGGAAGTGGGACTTGTAGCATGAGTGGTTTTACACTCTCTAAGCTGGTGAAAATGTACTAAGTGCATTTCCTGTACCCACAGAGCAAGCTGTTGAGGGTGCGGAGGGGACTTCACATGCATAGGGACCAGAAAGACCACCAGAGGGCGGCAGAGGCTTAGTTGTCAGCAGTGCTCGGCTGCTTTGGGACTTGCCTGCAGGACAAGATGGGTGGAAAGAGTGTCCAGAGGTGGACAGGCGTGTGTGCACAAGTTTACATGTAGGGCAGTGTGTTTGCATGTGTTGTGTGCATGGGGAGTATGTGCATGCCATGTGCTCTGCTCACCATCATCATTCCCTGATCACGCTGAGGCTGGGTTCCTTTGAATAGACATGGTATGATTTATTTTACATTACCACCATTCACAAGCATCTTAGTAGTTTCTCTTTTTTATTGTTTTAAAATGCTGCAATGAAAACCTTTGGTGTGCATCTTTTATATGCTGTCATAAGTGCTACTTAAGCATTACATATACCTGTCGGGGTGTTTGCACAAGTAGAAACCCCAGGTCTAGGGCAGGTACCCTTTAACTGTCACCTATCTGCTACCATGCTCCCTTCTGGTGGGCTGTACCCTGTTACACGTGCACTTCTGCCTCCTGTCCCCGCCCCATCACAGACACACACAGACACACACACACACACACACACACACACGGACATCAACTTCTAGAAGGCATAAAACGAAAGGAACTTCTCCTGCTCCCAAGGGGTGAGTGCCAGTTGCTTCTGCCCCAGGCATGTCTGCATCCCTCCCAGCATGTACACTCAAGCTTGTGCAGGTTATGTCCCTCTGTCCGTAACCTTCCACTGGTCTCCTAGGCTGTGGTTTGTCTTTGGACTTGGTGATAATTTTTCATGCAGGAACTTTCTAAATTTTAATGTTGTCATGTTTGTCACTTTATTCTTTATTCATAATTTCTGGGTATCTGTTCTTTTATCTTTGACTATCCAGTAGGTTAACCATGATCTGGTTTTATTTGCATTTGCTGTTATTAGTCATCGTTTTGTGTACTTATTGGCCATTTAAAGCTGAGTGTCTGTATGTAAGTTTCTGTGTGAATGTGTGTGTGAGTGAAATTGTATGTGTGTGAATTGTCTGCTTAGTCCTTGGCTCGCTTTCTGTGTGGTTTTTCTTTTTCTTTTACCCCTTTCTTATCTTCCAGCTGGTTTGCATATTAGGGCTGTGATCCCATGTCGTTTATGTTGCAGATTTTCTCAGCTTGTCATGTCTTTTAACTTGTGCAATGTACAAATGTTTTTTTTTTAATGTAATTTAGATCTCTTTTTACACTTAATGGCTTTTAGATTTATTGCATGTTCAGGAAGGCCTGCCCCACCCCCAAGACGGTTTTTGAAAGAAAACCCCTGTATTTTCCCTTAGGGCTTCCACCCATCAGATTTGCCTTTGTGTCCTTGGGTGTTTGCAGTTCATCTGTGGTGTGGTGAGGTGGAGACCCGGGCTCCTGGATACAGTGCTGCCACTCCCCAGTCCCTGAAGCTGATCTGAAAGCTCCATCCCCGAGTTGAGTCCCCATCCTGCTCTGGCCAGCGACTCTGGCTTTTCTGTGCCTCTGGTAGGAGGGCTTGGCATCAGACCGGGCTGGGGAGGGCGGCTCTGGTGCAGCCGTAACCACGGTGCTCAGCGAGGTGGCCCTGGCTTAGGCTGCTCCTCCTCTGACTATGTGCTGGGGGCAGTGGCCCATTTAGCCAGGAAGACACCGCCCCAGATATTTTGGTCAGGAAAGAAACTGCAGTGTTTATTTTCTTCAGAAAAAAAACATTTAGAAGATTTTTTTTAAAAAAAGCTCTTTCGTTTAGAAGGAATCTAGGTATGTTATTGTTTAAGAAAAAAATTGTTTGCAATGTATCAGTCACCCGTTTAGTTCTGAGCATGATTTATGTGAGGAAATGGTTTTTTTAAAAATTAAGCTGGAGATATATCCCTGTACGATGCTTCTGTGAAAATGCGGCTTTTGTCCGGTGCTGTTAATGCAAGTTGTAACAGTGTGATATGGGAGTCAGTGTTTACATGTTACATTCCTCCGCGCAGTCAAAATAAGCCCGCAGGGTCTACAGTAGCATTTCTGTATTTTATCAGCTTGGGCTGGGGCTGAGGGGGAGGCCTCTGCTCACACTTGGAGGGGCTGTTTCTGCCAGATTTATTTGCCTTATAAATATTCCCCATGTTTATTTTAACTCGCCTTTAAAATGGAGCTGAAATTAATATGGACCTGAGGGCTGCCCCCCGGCCCCAAGTGCCTCCCGTCACCGAGCGGGGATGTTTCTACTTGGCTCTATCCAGGAGGCCCAGCTGGTGGCCGAGGGTGCCAGCATGCCTGGCCTCGGCCTGCAGCAGGCGCTGTGTCCACTGACTGCTCCCCAAGGCCTGCCAGAGGCTTTGGGTGGGCATGCCTGGCCCCCTCGTGGATTCTGCAGTATGCACAGGGCCTCCCTCCCTCCCTCCTTTCCCCATATTGTGGCACGGGCAGCAGCTGGGACCTTCTTTCAGGGTGCATCTGTATGGGACAGTGAACAGTAGCTTCAGGACTGGTGAGTGGAGCCCACAGTGGGGCCTGTGGCCTTCAGCCTCCCATAGTCACTCCACACCATTTTTGCTCCCTGCCTCATGGACATGCAAGGAGCCCCTTTTCCTCCTTTGCTTGTGTCCAGGTTGGGGGAGCCCAGGGCTAGACAGATGGCAGAGTGGGTGGCCAGTCTTGATCATAGTCAGTGGAAAATAGAATCAACCCACTCATACACAGCTGGGTGCCTGGTTTGGACCCCCCAGAGGATAGATTACATGTAATTGCAGCCTGACCTCCTGAATCTGTGAGCAGGACCATGTGAGGCCAGGCAGGACCGGGCCAGTGCATGCAGGGCCTGAGGTGGTACTGTGTAGGCTAGCAGCTTCACCTTGGCCACCCAAACCCAGTTTTGTGTCTTGCTTGTTTGCCTTTTCCATTATTCTTATTTCTTCATTTTTCTCTGGAAATCCAAAACAGGTTGAAGATGGCATGAATGATTCTAGAGGAAGGACAGGGTTTGCCTGCCCAAGCAGGCCCCTTTGGAAGGAATGGGCAGGGGAAATGGCCACTTTGGGAAGCTGTCCACCACCAGTGGAGGAAATGGGGGCACAGAGGGGGTTCATGGCCATGCATAGGGAGGCTCAGATATGGCATGTAGCCCTGTGTGGTCCAGCTATTCAGCCGGGCAACCCCCAGACAGATGGGGGGAACGTGGAAGTAGAGAAAGGTGGGCCCACTCCCCACAGCTCCTGTCTGGAAGCAGGCACAGGGGAGTTTGGATCTAAGTGCCCCCAAGGCAGCCTGGTTCCACCTTGATCCCACTGCCCCATGATCTTCGATTGCTCATGTGGGGAGGACCAGAGGGCTGCCTCTGCTGCAAGACCTTCTGGCCCTGGGCATCCTGGTGGGGACTTGGGCCCGGCCTCCCAGCCTGCCTAGGCCCAGGACCCTCTGGCCCCTGCCTGCTATAACTGTTCGAGTGCCTTAAGGGTGGCAAATTGAGGTCATTCTACTTCAGACCCCCTTGGCTCCCTGGCACAGCTAGTCTGTACTCCTGCCTGGGGCTCACTCCAGTTTGGAAGTCAGCTTTCTGCAGAGCTGGGCTTTGAGCTGGAGCTTTTGCCTGACTTTAGTGTCAGCACTTTTCTCTGACCTCAAAGAGGACTTGAATGAGACCGGAGACTCCTAGGGGCAGTTCTTGCCCCATGTTGGACCTACCAGGCGACGGAGTTGCCATTTCCACATAAGAATCAGTACCTTGTGGTTCCCACTGCCCACTCAGGTAGCCTGGGTCTCCTTGAGGGCCTGCAGATCCAGAGGCCAACTGACCTCTCCTGTAGCTGCCCAGCCCGCTTGCCAGGCCAGGACTGTGCACCATCCTGCGGCTGCTCCACAGCCAGACTCTCCCTGTGCTGGAGCCTCCAGGAGAGTGAAGAGGTAGAGTTTTTGTAACTTGGGCTGATTTAACACTTCCTGTCAGTGTTGGTCATGGAAGGAGCTTTTGTTTGATCCTTATTAAGTCTGGAAGCTGGTCAGGTACTATAATCATTTTTCTCCTTCCTAAATGTGAGAGAGAATATAAATTTTATTTTGTGAAGAACCACAGCTGTTAATTTAACCCTCCCAGCCTGCTGTACCAATTGTTCGGTCCTTTCCGAACCTGCCGCCAGACCGCGGTACCTAATGTTCTGTACTTTGCCTCATACGTGAAAACAACGACTCCAAGTTCCATCGTATTCTAACCACTTGTTTGCATGTAACTAACATTTTTCTATATCATGTTGGTTTTCTCTCTTTAATGCTCAGGAGCCCAGGTATCGAGACAGTTAGGTTCAGGGCCTCAGGTCTGGTAGGGTTAAGAAAATCTCACTGCTGCTTAATTTTCTCATTTTCTGCCTAGCTTCTACATTTGTTTAGTGTGATATCTGTGTGTCCAGCAAAAGGGAGACCAGCCAACTTCCTGGACTTGGCTACTAGCCTGTAAAGCATCACTGACCATCTCCCTGGGTGTGTCCCTGTGGCTAAGATGCGCAGGGCTCAGGGGCTAAGGAAGACTCCTCTTAGGGTGGCAATAGTTACGGAGCCAGAGCCTTGGGGTGGCATCTATTATGAAGCCAGAATGTAGAGACTCTGGCCTGGAGGAAATGGGCCCAGCATCAGGCCCTAAGGATGGGATGGGGCTGGCCCCCACTGGGGAGCAGGCCTTAGGCCCCCCAACCCCACATTGCTTCCCTGGGGCTAGTTTGGCATTTCCTGCACTGGCAGGACTGCCAAGGGGCCAGGTGCCTGCTGTGAGGCCCTCACTTTGTGTGTATGTTTCCCTTGGGGAGCAGATCAGGGGCCTTCAAACTCGAGAGGCAGGTGGAGAGCTCTTTAAGCCAAGGCTTCATGGGCCTGAATTAGGGCTTTTGTTTCTGCTTCCTCCCCCTATTCAGATTTTAAACAAGAAAGCCTGCCCTGTGATTAGGCTAATCCCACTGTAGTTATACTTTCACGTAAAATGTTTGCACACTGAAACGCACAGAGAGTGGAGCTGCGCAGAACACTCAGAAAATTAAATCAGGGTTCCAAGGTGCAGGTGCTGACTTCCGGCGTGGGCTGATGCCCCAGTCTCAGGCCTCCTCATGTAGTGCTAAGGTGAGTGTTTCCAGCCTGCAGAGGCTCACTCATCCCTTCCCCCAGGTCTGGCAAGCTGGTCCCCTGACTTAGGCTGCTGTCAGCACTGCTGTCCTCCCATGGGCAGCCAGGGCCTGCATTGGCCACTGGGCCTTGGCACCTAGTCTCAGCCCCACCGTTCCCAGGCCCCCATCCAGGCCGAGGGTCTCCTCGGTGGCCAGTAGAAGTTGGTCTTCAGTTTCAGACATAACCAATAAAACCAAAATGGTGCCCCTATCTTCTGGCTTTCTCCCTCCTCCTGACCCGGAGGCTCCAGCATCTGTCTCCACTTTTGCTCCAGCATGTTATTTCTTTAGTCCATTTGAAGGAATTCGTGGAGGCTTCATTCTTCAAAGAATAATCATTATTTGATAAATTGGGGGCAGAGGTGGAGTGAAAACCAACGCAGTTGATAATCCTGCCTCAGGAAGGCAAGCGGAGGCCCAGGGTTACCCTCGAGACTTTGGTTTGCGAGATTTCAGTTGCACACATTCGGTCAAGGACACTCCCTTAGGAGTGGCCTAACTGGCGCCTGTCTCTTCCCAGATGTGCCCTCTGTCAGTGACTCAGAGCTGATGGCCTGAGGAGTAGGGGCACCTATGACTCTGAGGTGGGAGTGGGAGGCTCAGAGCACTGTGGGGACTCTGTGGGAGGAGTTGGGGATTTGGTGCCCTCCTGCCTGTCCTGCTTTCCCGGACAGCTACCCATCCACATAGTTCAGGAGGGTGGAGAGACACTCAGGGGCCACAGATATATAATATTTTTGCCCAAATCAGACCATGTGACTGTGTTTCATGTAGCAACACAGAATGAGGGCCTGGACCTATCCTGTAGGCCAAGGGCTGCAGTCAGCCCACTCCTGCAGAAGGGCCTGCATTATGAAGGCAAGAGGGCTCAAATCAAACAAGGACAGTCCAGTTGATGGGCAAAGGGGCTCTGCCAATGCCTGAGCAGTATACCTGGCCAGGAGGCAGTCACCCCACACCATCACTGCCAATGGAAGCAGAAGCAAAGGGCATTCACTATGTGTTCAGCACTGATGCGCAACCCAACTTTGTTGTGTTCAGGGCAGGATTATTCAAAGTAGCTAAAATCTATTTGTATTTTAAGCAACTCATTATTTCACATCTTAAAGGAAGGCTTATACCTTTCACCATATACACTGTGTCCAAAGAAATTCAGGTTTTGTAAGTCTGAAAAATGTACCTGTGCATAGATGTATATGTGATACCCACATGTGTGTGTGAGTCCCCCTCAGCTTTCTCACGTACTGAGCCCTCTGCATTCTCCCCAGTCGCGATTCCATGGTCCTGTCTCCAGCTCCCGAGAGGGAGCCATGTGCCAGTTGCTTCCTGTAGGGCACCTGCAGGAGTGTTCCATGGGATACGCCACTTCTTGAAATGGAATTATATCATTAGTACCTGCCAGGATTAGAGCTGACATTGGGCTTATCCATCCTTACATCACCTCCTCTTGTTCAAAGGCTGAAGGGGTGATCTGACAAGCCCACCCACACATCGCCTCCCAGGCTGGGAGTTTTCGTTTTGCATTAGGTTCCGTGTGTGTGTGTGTGTGTGTGTGTGTGTGTGTGTTCATGCAGAGTCTGGAGCTGAATTACAGGAGAGGATTTATGCTACTATGGCAGATATTTTAAATGATTCTGCTGGTTTCCAATGTCCCGTGTCCACCCCTCCCCCCAGGACCCTCTTCTTCCCTCAGAGGAGCGGGCTCTCCTGGCCTTGGGCCTGTGTGTGCTGCGAGTGGACAGGCAGGTGTTGGCCTTCTGCCCTGGCCTCCTGTGGTCTGAGAATGTTTTGCCCATAGATAGTGCCTTCCAGGAGCACCCCACCACCACTGTCTGGTGCCCTCCCTCTCCCATAGAGAGTGTCTGTTTCCAGCCTAGCTACGGAGAGACCCCAAGGCAGAACTTACCTTAGGGCAGAAGGAAGACCCTTCTGCTTCCTCTAACTGGGCTTTTCTCAACACGTCCATGGACATCGTGTTGGTCCCACTGCCGGGGCCTTTCATGGGATATGTGCTGTTTTGTCACAGACCACTCATGTCCTTCACCACCAGGCAATTTCCTGATTCAATGACACTGTTTGTCATGTTGTATTTCACAGCTGGAGCCTCTGGGAAGTGGGTTTTGTACCTTGGGACAATCTGTTTGAACAGTCAGCATCAGCTGACTCATCAATAGTGACACATCAGCTGACCAAATGCCTTGCATGAAGGCTCAAGGGCCCTGTCCCCATGGCAGAGCCACCACTCAGAAGAACTGCTTGTGTACAATGGTGGGCCACACATGAGACTCACTGCTATTCTTTCTCTCTGTGTCCATTCCTCTTAACAGGTTGGTGGTCGGAGCCAGCTGTATCCTTTGGTAGTGTACAAGTGATAAAGTGCCACGCATGCTATCCTGACAGTGGAGGCGCAACGCCCAGCCCTCCCCCACGCTGTCCCGTCCGTCTGTCAGGGAGTACACTCAGCTGCCTGGAAGCAGGCACTTACAGGGGCCACTCAGGGTGGGTGACCTGTACTCAGGGGACAATTTGAGGCTGACCTTTGAGGCTGGGGCTTCCTGGAGGCTTTTCCTGAGCCACACACTGAGATGCTGAGCTAGCCGGGCAGCTGGACACAGCTGTGAGGCAGGTGATCCTCCCTTGAGAGCCACCCCACTTAACTCAGGCCTGTTCCTTTAGAGGGAGCGATAGAACCAGGGAAGGTCAGGAGAGGAGCCACAAGGGGCTGTCGGGTCAGGAGGGGGTACATCTGAGGGAAGATGAAAGCACGGGGACTGCTAACTGAGAACACAGGCCAGAAGCGGCTGCCTTGTGTCTTTCACGGAAGGGGCATTTCCTTTCCATCACCACTTGGACCCCACAGAGTAGGCCTAAACCCAGAAACTGAGATTAAAAGTCTGGACAGTTGCCCCATGGAGCCAGAAGCCACCTGGCCTATGGGTGCCGGAGGGAGCCCCACCTTACCCTGGACATGCATTTGAGAGACAGAGGCAGGAGGGTTTCTGCAGCTGGTGTCGGGAGCCTCCTTTGGGTTGACTGGGGACTGGTGGGAGGTGGGCTGATGGCATAGGGCCCTGGGGGTCTTGCTGCTTGGCTCCCAGTGTCATGATCAGCAAGTTAGCATTCCTTAGCCTGTCTCTGGCAGATGTGGCCCTGGAGTGTGCTGGCTTCCTCACCGGGCTCAGACTAGACACCACTGTCATGATGCGCAGCATTCCTCTGCGGGGCTTTGACCAGGTAATGCCTCTGGGCCCAGCTCCCACCCTGTGACTCTGCTATCTCCAGGGGCTTGCACGTTCCCTCTGCTCACTACCCTGGCCCAGGCAGGTGCAGGTGTGGGCTGGGAGAGACATCGCAGTCTTTAGAAACTGGCCCTTGAGTTGAATGAGGTTGTTAGTGAAATATAAAACACCTGCGAGAGTGCCAAAGCAAGGGTGGGCATGTAGAGTGTGTGGCAGCTCTGGGTACACTGGTCTGGCCTCATGGACCACATTCATTTCGTCAGCAAGAGGCAGGCGTGTGTTGGCAGAGGTACTGTCCCATCTCTGGGGTCCAGGGGGTGTGCCACCTCACCAAGGGCAGCACCAGGCAGGGGAGCAGGTGGCAGACTGGGGAGGCCCCAGGTGGCCACTTCAGGAGATAGCAGTCCCTGGACAAAGTGCCAGCCACCTGCCACAGACTGAAAAGATGTTACTGTGAGCTGGGACCAGCACGTGGTTCCCAGGTGAGGGGGCAGTCCTCCCTGAGAACTGGGAATGTCAGCGCCGCCTCGGAGGCCCAGCCAGCTCTGCACGCACCGTACGGGGCGGTGCCAGCGCAGAGCTCAGCAAGCCTGTCGTACTTCACTCCTGACAGCCACGTGGCAGGAGCTCAGAGGGCCCCTCACTGGGTCTGCACTGTGCAGGTCATCCTGATCCGTGTCTGGGATGCAGACACTCACACTGATAGTAGATGATCCCATGTGAGATGCATGTGTTTTGTTTTTTAACTAAAAAGTCTTCAAGGAAAGGTCACCTATTAAAATCCAAGTCTGGGGAGTTCCCTGGTGGTGTAGTGGCTTAAGGCTTCGGCACTGGCGCTGTCAGCGTTGCAGCCTGGGTTCGATTCCCAGTCAGGGAGCTACCCACATACCAAAAAGCAAAAAAAAAAAAAAAAAAAAAAAAAAAAAAAAAAAAAAAAAAAAAAAAAAAAAAAAAAAAAAAAAATCCAAGTCTGGGATTGCTGTCAAGATGACAAATCCTTCAAGACAACAGAAAAAAAAATTAATTATTCTTGTAAAAATAAAAGATAGCAAACTCTCCATGCCCCTCAAAAGAAGATGCACCACCATCCATCCCATTGCCCCATCAGCCTATGGTCCACCTTCAGCTCCTGGGCCTGCCCAGCCCAGACAACACGGAGATATGCCCCTCTGTGCTCTGCCCACTGTGTGACGTTTGCCCTTTGGTTCTCATACTCTTCCATCATTTTACTCAGCGTAGTCACTGAGCACCTGCCGAGGGGACATGGCATCCATGACAGGTCTCTGAGCCCCTGAGGCTATAGGGAGAATGTGCCAGGCAGGAGACAGGAGCCATGAGGAGGCTACACGGCAGGATGCAGCACAGATGAAGCCCGAGAGGCAGAGGGGCCTGGGGAATGAGGGCTGCTGGGAGGACTGGCCTTGGCACTGAGCCGAGGCAGAAGCTGGAGACAGTGAGAGGGGGTGAGGTTCCCAGAGGGGACCCATGGAGGAGGCGAAAAGAAGACAGATCTGGGCCTGCTGAGGGGCCAGAGTGAGCAAGGCTGAGCTGATGGGCCAAGTTAGCAGCAGAAGCTAAAGCCCACATGGTAGGAGGAGTGCCTGGGAGGCATCAGCGGCGGGAGGGACAGTCGGGTTCCTGGGTAGAGCCCGGATATTGTTGACATTTTGAGATGGTGGGGTCACTCAGGTGAGAGAGTCAGGAGGAAAGGGAGCAGTCTCCAAGTGTGCCCTGGGAGAGGCGCAGTGGTAAGGCCAGGTGACTGAGGCTGTGCCTCAGCAAGAAGGACGTGCAGCCATGGTGGCGGGCCCAGGGGCCGTGGACCAAAGCTGTGGCTTGAGAGGCTCCAGCAGTTCTGCCTTAGACTGTAACATGGACATCTAGGCCCATCCATTATGTGTCCAGGGGGATCCAGGAGGAACAGTCTACCTACCTGTTCGTGCAACCAGGGTGACAATCCCAGACAGGCAGGGCTGCTCATGGTATGTCAGCCTTTAAGCGAGCTAGTTCATCTGAGCAGATAACAAAGGATTTAAACCATGACTTTTCTTTTCTCCTGAAAAAAAGAAACTGGCTGACCGTGTTTCTGTGACAAGGCCCCAGCAGTGGCCCTGGGGACTAGGCTTCTCATTTGCAGCCTGGGGGTACAGAACCTCCTGGGCTGGAAGAAAGGAGCCCTCTCTGCACATGCCCCGGCCCCGCCCCCAGCCATGCTTACTACCCCTGATTTCTTGGTAGGTGCCCATGTACTGTTGTCCCAGCTTCTCAATGGCCCAATTGCTGACCACATGTAATAGAAGGAGGGTAGGGAGCCAAATGCCATCTGGTTGAGGCACAGCAGAGCCCCCAGGAGAAGGGGGTGCTTCTCTGTTACTGTTTTGAGGGAAGACAGTTAATTATCATCTAAAGAAGTGTCCAAAGGTCAAGTGCAGCCTAACTGGTCCTCAGATTTGTGGGGTGGGGGAAGGGAGCACCAGATGCTTTTCCAGCTCACTTCCTCAGCAAGGGGGCCCGGAGGTGGGCTGGTCTCCTTGGGGCCACATGGCAGAAGGGGGGGAGCACCGAACCCTCTTCTTTGGATAGACCTCTCTTGCTACCCTCCCCTCCAGGGGGTTTTCAAGCAGGCAGGGGGCCAGCTTCTCTCTTCCCAGTCATCAGCGATGACATTCTCACTGCCACCTGGTCTTCATAGTGTATCCTTTTGTACTTTGTAGCAAATGTCGTCCTTGGTCACAGAGCACATGGCTTCTCATGGCACCCAGTTCCTGAGGGGCTGTACCCCCTCCAGCGTAAGGAAGCTCCCAGACGGCCAGCTTCAGGTCACCTGGAAGGACCTCACCTCTGGCAGGGAGGACATGGGCACCTTCGACACAGTCCTGTGGGCCGTAGGTAAGGGTGTGCGAGCCGTATGCACATGAGCCACACACTTCCCTTCCCTCTGCCTCTAGGGGCTCCTCTCACCTTGATGGCTTTCAGGTGGGTTGCCTGCTACAGAGTGCACCCCTTGGGCTGTTGTAAAGGCTCATGGGATTGCTTCAGATGCTTTGCAGTAGGTTGCTTTGAGTGCTGTAGGTCATCACGTACTAGGAGGGAACATTTTACTGCCCTTTCCAGAAATCATACTTTGGAGATTTCCAAAGACAGCACCCAATGATGAGGCAGAGGCCTCAGGACTTTTCCAGCCAGCATGGGTTATGTTCTCATCCTCCTGTTCTCTGAGAGGCTCGGAGGCAATTTTTAGTAGGGATAAAAGCTGGACAAGGGTGGCTGTGCAAGACTAGCCCATTACTGACCTTGTGGGACACACTCCCCAGTCCGCCCCCTGAAGAGAAGGGTGGAGAGTATAGATTCAGGAGGGATGCGGGAGACCCTTGCCCAGGGCCTGGGCCTGGGCTGGTCTGAGGGAAGGGAACGGGCCTTGAGCTGGACAGGGACAGCAGGGAGCCATCAGGAGCCTGCTCACAGCTGGGGCATGTCAGTGCTGTGAGTGGGTTTCCTCCAAGGAGGGTGACAGACTTATCGGTAAGGGCATGTGAGCACGAGCTTGGTATACCTGTTGGGACATCTCGCTGCCTTGGTAACTGTGGCTTCTGGGGTTAGAAGATTGTTTCCCTAAGCACCCATCAACTTGCATGTTAAAAGTAGGCGCAATCAAGGTCTTGCTCATTCTTGGTATTTCCAATTTGAAGGGTTCTGTCTACCCTGAGCCTGATCAGTCCCTCTTCTGTGAGCCTGGGCATAGACTCTTGTGTGGCTAACAGAATTGACATCGGGCTCCAGGTCAGTGAAGCCCATGGTTACTGAGCACTAGAGGGCTGTCACTCAGATAGGCTGTCCTATCAGCATTTGTCAAGACCTGGTCACCAGGTCCCAGGGCTCCCTGAGGTGGGGCTTGAGGAGGAGCAGGGCTGCATCACAGTGCAGTGTGCTTCTAAAAAGCCTTTTTTCCTAAGTTGCTCAGAACGGTTGGACATCAGAAGGTGAATTAAACGTCGGAGGAGTCAGAGCTCTTCCTTTAGTCTGATCAACAAGAGCAAATTTGAGAAACAAGGAAAAAGATCTGAAATGCCCTGGAGTGAATTTAGTGTCTCTTGACCAAAATTCAATAAATTACCAAAGGAAATGCTCCTAATCAAATCATAAAAGTAAATTTTAAGTAGGTTTATTCTTATGAGTAGCATGAAAGACTGTATAACTATTCAGACCCAGAAATGTAAATTGACATTTAATACCGTAAACCCCATTCTAAACATATGTCATGTTTCTCCCCTCCCATCTGCACCCTAGCCCTTCTCTTCCATCCTGAGATACCGCTCTGTGCCCAACCCCCATCCCTGGTCTGACTTTTACACTGAGGTACAGGCCTGCACCTAGAGCTATTGGCTGATGGCAACTGCATGGTGAGGGGCTGTGCCCTTGGAAAACCTCAGGGTCTCCTACCTTCCAGACACAGCCTGGGGGGCGACAGGCACGGCCCCAGGCATGCATGCCTGCCCTCCTCTACTGGGTATCCATTTTATTTTTTTGTATTTTCAAAAAGAGCATCCCCAGACAGTCTGCCTGGCGTGATTGATGCTGGGGGTGGAAGCTTTTCACAGTCCTTGGCCTTTGACCTTGCTTCCCGAGGCGGCGCTGCGGTGGCGGCGGTTTCTGGCACGCCTTCTGGGGCTGCACGGGCATGTGCTGACTTTGCTGCTCGCTCCCGGGCCAGGTTTTGTAAACATCAGGAGCCACTTCCCAGTTTAACAACTGGGAACGTTTCTGCCCGTTTACCCCATAAGCCTTTAACCAAGCACTAGTTCTACTTGCAATAAAAAATGATCCAATCCAGGGCATTAAAATAAAATGCCCTGGGGGCCACAGGCCTGGCACAACAAAGAGCTCTTGGACCGGACATCCCGCCCCAGCAGCAAGCTGGGCTTTGACATGAGTTAAAAACAAAAGGGAAGGATGAGGACGTGCCTCTCATGCCCCATGGACACACGCTGAAGGCTGCAAGGAGCTCCTGTGAGATCGAGTGCCTGCCTGGCCTGGCTGCCCATGTACCCTATGCCAGTGGTGAGGACAGTGGACATAGGGATGGCAAAGTCAGCCCTGCAGTCTGAAAGCTGAGGACTCTGAGCCTCTTCCTCGGCGCAGCCTTGATCTCCACGTGGTGGATTAAACACATTAGCAGTTAAAGCAGTTAATTGCTGTGCAGGGGGCCCACTCATTGTTTGTCTCTGAATCACCCACCCACACCAGGTGTCTCAGATAATAGACTGGGAACTCGCAGCGAGGAGGATTTCCTGTCTGCAGATGTGCCGATTACAGTGCTGAGTGAAGACAGTCAGCCTGCGCTGCCGCGGGCTCGAATTCACCCTGCACAGTTAACCAGTTGTGTCCTGAATCCCTGGCTGTTTGGGGGAGCGGGAGCAAGACGGGCGTCAGAGTGGACACCTCTGAGTATCCGTGCTGCTGGGCTGGAGGTTGGCTTTGGTTTCGCTGAGATTGTGTTTTAAAGCACGGCTGGGGGGCATCTAGATTGCAGCCTGGAAAACCAGGAGCGGAAACTGTCCCCTACCCCTCTGGTCAAGCCTCTTGGGAAGGTTCTCTGTCCCTCACTTGAGGGAAGGACGAAGGCTCTGGTATATCCATCCCTGGGCCATGGGAGTTCTGCCCACTGTTGGAAGGGCCCCGATGGCCGTGTTCCCAGTGTCCCTCCCAGACCTGCCTCAGGAGCCCCCTCAGTCTGCTGAGTGAGACCTGGGGGGATCAGCCACTGATGCCATTTCCTTTCCTTAGGCTTTATCTGAGTAGAGCTGCTGTCCCCCTGTGTGTGCCATCAATGGTTTGGTCACCTCTAAGGTTGTGTAAAGGGAACCAGCGTACCAACTGCCATCCAGCTACCATACTGAGGCTCCCACGACAAGCCACTCTGAGTACAGCCCACCCACACAGCCTGCGTGCAGGGGCCATGGCCAGGGACACAGGTGGTGCCTGGGGAGCCCCTGCTGGGGGTCTGCCATCCCCAGGGAAGAGAGCACGTATGCCCAGGATGGATTGCAGCCTGGGGCTCCTCTCTCACTGCCCCAGGAACTGTGTGCTCTTGTATACATGGTAGCTGTCTTCAATCAACTGTTCATCTGATGACTCCCCCACACCACAGACACAGCCCACATAAGTCCCTGAGGAATTCCCCCGACCAGTGCCAGGCAGCAGGAGAGAGGGCAGGAGGCAAAACAGAGCCGAGCCGCTATGGATGGGAGTGCTCTGAGCCTAGTAAGAAGGAAGACGTAGTCCGGGGCCCTAACTCCTCTGGAAGGCCGTGGGTGTTGTGGAAGAGCTGCTGGGCTGACCATGGCTGCAACCTGGTTGGGAGAAGCCCCAGTTGAAGGCCACCAGGCCTGTTCCCCTGGACTGCGTCTTGCAGTGACTGCAGGAGTGCACAGGTGTGGTTGTATTCTTCCTGGTCAGGTCTCTGCAGTGGCCTGGCTGTGACAGACAGCTTTATAACAGACAGACACCTTACCTTACCCAGTGCCCATCTCTTCCCTGCTCTCAAAGTAGAGCAGCCGGCCTGGAAGAATGTGCTGCTCTGCTTCCGGTAGTCTAACAT
The DNA here is from genome assembly GCA_004026885.1 of Lyroderma lyra. Lineage (NCBI taxonomy): Eukaryota > Metazoa > Chordata > Mammalia > Chiroptera > Megadermatidae > Lyroderma > Lyroderma lyra. The sequence goes on along the minus strand of PVJL010000775.1, from coordinate 249,568 downwards.
AGCTTTTTATTTTAGTGTTTGTAATTAGTGACGTAAGAGAGACCCAATCTGCCTCTCTATGGTTTGTTTTTGGAAGAAAAGACATTTACAGAGCTCATACCTGTAGGCACCTCCTATAGGCCCAGGGAAGTGGCCAGGGCCTTCCTCACCACACCACCCGGCCCCCAGGCAGTGCCATCAGCTCAGCGACCTTCCTTTCCCTGAGCCCTAGTTTGCGGTGGCACTAAGCCATTACAGAAGCCAGGAGAGGGCAGTGGGAAAACTGACCTGTGCTCCCAGACTCACCTCATGCCCTCTGTTTGGAATGTCCCACACACCCAGGGATGGAGAGCTGTGCCAGGCCTGCAAGCCAGCTCCTTCCTGTGTCCAGGGTCACCCCGCCCCCCCCCCCCCGCCCCAAGTCCCCCAGTCACCAGAGCCAGCCAGCCTGCCTCAGTGCTCATGAGCATCAGGTGGGGTCTTTTTTACCAAGTCAAATTCAGGATTTATGGTTAGAACTTAGTGGAAACCAATTAGGAAAAAAAGAAAAAAACCTTTAGTGAAAGCTCTTCTGGAGATAAGTGGGCACTGTGTGTACATATTAGGGTGCACCGTTTAAATTCTGCAAGTGCCACTCAGAACAGCCAACCAGCAGGAAAATAAAATCTGTAATTGTTAAAACAATAATTGCCACATGTCATGGAGCATGTTCCTTGCTGGGGGCTCCCGTGGACCAGGCTGCAGCTGGGCCTGAGCTGAGGTTCCACTGAATCACAGGGCTGACTGTAGGGATTTTAGGGGTCCATTTTATATGATGTCAGTGCTTACACACAGGCTTGAATAGGAAGGGCCCATGTGTTCCCCAAGGGCTAAGCTCACCCTACGCGTCCAAGGAACCTTCCAGGTTAGAGGCTCCCTTAGGATGTCCTGAGGGGGCTCTGGTGGGAGCTGGTGGTCACAGCGAGCAGCCCACCTCAGGTCATACTAAGGTCGAGGGGTTTATTTATTCATTCAACAAACATGGAGCCCTGCCTGGGGCATTGAGGCTAGCAGGATAGGTGCTCTCCCCTGTCCCCAGGGGGCTCACTGCTGCGGATGGGGCCTGGGGTTCACTGAGAAAGGGTCATTTGAGAATAAAGGAAGCCTTTTGCTGTTGTTATCATTTTCCATTAAGTCTCAGAGATGATGTAATACACTTGTGAAAAGTAGGCTTCTGAGAATCTGACTGGAGGTTCCCAAGGTGTGAGTTCCTTCTTGAGCTTGATCCAAGGTGCTGCTCTGGCCGGGCCCAGTGGGAGTGGCTGACTTTGGGGGCTAACGTGCTCCTCAGGATGGTCACCCTCCATGATCCTGTGTGTGAAGCTGCTGGGGGCCCTTACCCACAGCCCCTGGCTAGCCTGCTGGACCCCCGACCTCCCAGCACTGAGCTTCCAGCTGCTTCCTGCATATCCCCGTTGCGTCTGTCTGATTACAGCCCCTCATTCACTCTGTCATACTCCTGCTGGTACTTAAATCTTACCTCGTTACATGGATTGCCCTTCTCTCATCAGAACATGTGCTCCAGGCAGGCATGAAATCGGAGGGAATGCTCGTCTTCCCGTAACAGATGAAAGAGGCACAGGAAGCTGCATGTGCCCTGTTGTCTGTGTCCCTGTCCCCAGCAGAGCAGGTAGTGATGACTATCAGCTGCCATGTTGGGCTTTTTGGCCTTCAGCCCTTTCCAGCTGACTGGGTGAGCCTAGTGGCCAGTGAGCAGCAGCAGCTGGTGGGGCTCCCATTGCCATCAGAGGAGGGCTGGCCTGGTCCAGCTGTGCGAGAGCACTCGGACCGAATGCTGACTCTGCCATTCACTTCAGGGCCCTGGGAGGGAGGGACTGTCCCATCTCAGAGACACCAGGGGTCACATGGTCTCCTAGAGGGACTCCGGCCAGCAGACAAGGCTGGGCCTGGTGAGGGAGGCAGCTCCAAGGGCAGCGGTGTGTGGACCCATTCACACATTCCTGCGGATATCGCCTCTGAGGAGGAAGTGAGAATGTCTGTTTGTACCTGGAATTTTGACGTCCTCATTGTTTGCCCTAACAATGGCAGAATGTTATATGTGTATTCATGAAAAGCTCTTTTGAGGCAAGAAAGTCATGAAAATGTCTATAAGCAAATGAGAAAATGCAAGAACTGACAGGTCATAGGAGAAAATAGTTTATCAGTGTGTGGCCAAAAGATGCTAAATTTTATTAGTAATCAAAGATCAGCCCCGACCCCACTCCCGTTTTGGGAAGGAGCAGAGCCTAAGAAGGAGCCATGGGGGTGCAGCTCACTGCTCTGCTCTGCCCTGTGCTGAGGAAGCCCCACCTGGCCAGTGCCCCTCTTCTGAGGACCTACCCCAAGGAACTAAACTGACATGTGGACCAACTGCCATCTCTATCCTGGTGGTGTCCAGGGAGCAGAGATGTGGGAGCCTCCAGAAGTCCCACCCAGGGGAGCCATTCAGCAGCACTTGAAAGCCCAAGCTGGGTGCCAAGAGCCTAGTCTGAAAGGGGAGAGATTCCTTGGGGTATGGAGTGGGCAGCCTGCAGTGCTGGGATAGAGAAAGTGCTGTGTGTGACATGCAGGGTGACGCAGATGGGCATGGTGCAGTGGAGGCTCCCTTCTCCCCCTAAATCGCCTGAGGAGTGTTACCTTTATTTTTGCCTAAGATAAGAGGAAAATGGTCAAGGAGATGACTTGGTACACTTGCCTGTATCTTGCTTTGTGTCATTTATGTTGGCCTGGTCCTGGGCTGGGTGTTGTCTGTGTGGCAGGACTGCCCTACTGTGTGGCCAGCCACTGGGTTCCACCCTGCCACCTATTCTACCCCACCCTCCTCTGGGGCTCCAGGCTTGAGCTGAGTGGGGGCCCACACCGTCTGACTGGGCCCCAGTCCTTGAGAGGAGATGTGACCCTGCTCCGAGAACAAGAGAGCAGAACTCGGGAAGAGGTGTGTTTCTTCCCGCTCCATGACCATGACTGAGGTCGTTTGCTCAGTGAGGCCCATGGTGGGCGCTCTGGGCCTAGTGTCCTGGCTGTGGCCCTGGGGGGCTGGTGGAGCCTGCCATGGCTCTGGGGTGTGGCCCCATGGTATGGTGCACCTGGGTGGAACTGGGGCCCCTGCCCACCCCAAGCCTCACCAAGCACGTGCCCTACTGGCACAGTTCCAAACCCTGATGTGGCACAGCTGCCTTTTTCAAGGCTATTTGACTGCCTGGTTTCCTTTTCCCTTCACTGTTCATTCTAGAAGCATCAATGGAATGCCTGCTGAATGCAGGCATCTTCTCTGCCGCACCGTTTAAACGCTCTGCCAGTCCCCCTCCAGCCAGCCAGCCATTTGTTTGTATCAGTGGCCTGACTCACACATTCCCATGTATCTTCCAAGTTTACGTACATAGAATGTCCTAGAAAATTCTGGCTTCAAACTGGACTGTGGAGACCACTTAATTCATGCATTTGTTATTGTCTCCTGTGACTCCTTTAAAAATTATCTTTACCGTAGTCTCTCCCCTTATTCATGGTTTCACTTTCTGTGGTTTCAGTTACCCAGAGTCAACTGCAGTCCGAACATTTTAAATGGAAAATTCCAGAAATACCGCATAAGTTTTATGTTGCATGCTGTTCTGAGCAGTATGAGGAAATCTCGCACGGTCCTGCTCCATCCCGTCCAGGATGTGAATCATCGCTTTGTCCAGCGCCTCCATGCTATCTGCGCTCCCCACCTCTTAGTCACTTAGTAGTGGTCGTGGTTATCAGATGAACCCTTGCGGTGTCGCAGCACTTGTGTTCAAGTAACCCTTATTTTACCCAGTAAAGGCCCTAAAGCACAAGAGTACTGCTGCTGGCAATTCGTGTATGCCACAGGGATGCTGTAAAGTGCTTCCTTTAAGTGAAAAGGTATGTATGCATGTACAGAAAAGATCATAGTATGTGTAGGGTTCAGTACTATCGATGATTTCAGGCATCCGCTGGGGGTCTTGTTACATATCCCCATGGGTAAGGGACTACTGTATTGTCCTCAGTGGCAGTTTGGCTGGCATCTGCAAGGTGTGTAGTCACCATAGTTACCATAAATCACCTGAGGAAATACTCTTGGCCTCCTATAACTGGCCAGGTGAGAATTACAGGGGAGAGCTCAGGTACAGCATGGTTGGTATCAGAATAGGTTGGTCTCGGGCTGCCAGCTTTGCTCTTGGACACTCTGGCCCCAGCCCAGAGCCATCAGCAGGTGGGCCTGCTGAGCTGATGTATATGGTGCTCCCCAGAACCGGGGCCTAGGGAGGAACCAGAGAGCTGAGCTATGAGCTTCCTGCCTGCAGGGACCCTCAGCCCACCCAGCAGAACCCCTCCAATCCTGTCCACAGGGCTCAGCTCCTTTCTTGCTGAGGCAAAGCATGTTCCAATCCCTTCACAAATGCACAAGGGCTCCTAAGGGCCAGGCCTAGGCCCCTAGGCCACCTCATCCAAGGAAAGGACACTGGCCAGGGTGGCATGTCTGACTGCATGCTCACAGGTCGCTGTTCGTGTGACTAGTGCCAGCATCGGCGCCGTCAGAAGGCAGGAACCTTGGGGCCTTGGGTCACCCATGTCTGGTCTGATCAGCAATGGGGCCAGCCTGCCTGGCACCCGATTCCTGTGGCCAAGCAGAGTGAAGAGGCTGGAGCCGGCTCCCCACGAACTTGAGAAGCATGGCTTAGCCAAGTCTCTGTTTTGACTTCCCGCTCCGGGAGAGCAGCTGGAGATGAGGTTTCCCTTTCACAGGGTTTGGTCTTCCAGATGTTCAGATTGGCACCACCCGCTATCCGACCTCTCGAGTGTCTGAGCTGCCACGAGCTGTGGGAACTAAACCTTTGAAACCATTCATCTTTGCCTTCAAGAGATCACCCTGAGCCTCTGGGGTCCCTGAGGGGCCACCCGCTGCCCTACTAGAGTCAGGCAGGGAGAGCTGCCTTTGCCACCCCCTGGCTCAGTGAGGCCATATCATCTGAGTTAGAGAGAGAGGGACCTCTGCTGGCAGCTCAGCTGTGGTGAGGCCTGGGGCTGTAAGTATACAGCCCAGCAGGGAGGCACCCAGGAACACTGACACTCCTGGGGACCACTGTCCCCTGTTCTTCCTGGCCTCTGCACTCAAGAGCAAGATTAGCCAAGCTGACTGCACCAAGGGTGGGTGTGGTGTGCTTTGCCCCTCAGCCCAGATCCTCTCTCAGGTTTGGGCACTGAAAGCTGGGACTGCCTGCTGGGCAAGTGCATGGGCATTTAGGTGATGGGGAGCTGAGGGCCTGCAGCATGGAGCTGCCACAAGGCCTGGCTTTTTGCCCCGTTCACTCAGCACCTCTGCTGGCTTTGCAGAGAGCGGGTTGCGGGGCCTGTCCTGAGACCGCAAGCAGGGCGTGAGTTTGTGCATTCTCACTGCCTGCTCTGTGTCGGCTCCCCTCCATGTGGTTCCTACAGGATATCCCCCTGCCAGACGCTGGGGACCTGAGGCCACAGCCTGTCCATGTACAGTCTGGTGGTAGGATAGAAGTGTAAACCCACCATGAAGTGCTGTCCTGCCCCCCAGTATGACCCTTCAAGGGGAGCACGGTGTGGGAGTTGGGGAGCCAAAGGTTCATGGAGGAAGTGGGAGGTTGGGCACCCCATCCTAGGAAGGGCTACATGGGGACTCACAAGGCTGTTGTCTCACCTGGGACCTACAGGCAGGCTCCATGGAGACCAAGACACCCTTGGCCAGGAAATGCATACACAGGATGGGGGCTGCAGCTCCTGTGAGGGGCCTGGGTTATATATATGAGAAAGTATCCAGCTATGCAATATGAAAAATAGAGGCATTTATGGCTGGGGTTTTTTCCCTGACAGGCCTTGTATTCTGTCTTCCCCTTGGGGCATGATGCCTTTAGCAGGCTGCATAGTCCTGTCACACTGCGTCTGTGGCTGCCCTGCCACATCCATAAGGCACCCAGGCCTGGAGTGTGCTGGCCCCTTCAGTGGCAAGGGGTTTAGAGATCAGTCTGAGGTTGTCATTGCTTCTAGACCTTTCTGTGGTCAGAGCCAGGACTTTATATTTTTAAGAAATCATGAATTTCGAATTCAAATTTAACCTTGTAGAGTTTTCACTGTTCTCATTGAATGACACATGAGATCTGTGTGCAGCTCTGTTCATTGTTAGGACGTAGCCCTCTGAGGATGTTCAGTTAAAACGTGGGTTCCTGCAGGCTCTTAGGTGAGTTATCTTTCTATTGCTCTGTTGTCACCTTCATAGACAATCAGGCCCCTTTGTTTCAGGTTGTTTACAGGTCATAAGAATTTTTCAACTCTTGATTTCTTTTTATTTTTTGAAGATATAAATTATGTATACGATCAAGAAAATGAAATTGTATTACAGGATGTGTTTAAAGTCCTGTTCCATCTCTGTCCCCACCTGCCCTTTCCTCCCTTTCTGTAGCACTCTATTTCTACTAGTTCTGCTTCATCCTTTCATTGATTATTCATGCAAATGTAGGGGTGTGTACATGTGTGTGAGCACCTCGTGTGTGTGTGTGTGTGTGTGTGTGTGTGTGTGGCCCATAAAGGCCAGGAGTCCGTCAGCAATGTTTGTTTGATGTTTTACCATTCTAAGTGGACATTCTGAGAAGTGTGTTAAATAAACCAAAGGATCTCAGTCAGAGCCGCTAAAGAAAACCATTCAGCCTTGCTCTTTATTTCCTTCAGGTCGAGTTCCAGAAACGAGAAGTCTGAATTTGGAGAAGGCTGGAGTAAACACCAACCCCAACAGTCAGAAGATCCTGGTTGACGCCCAGGAAGCCACCTCCGTCCCCCACATCTATGCCATCGGAGACGCAGCAGAGGTACAGCCTGTGTCCACTGCCTGATCCCCACCCTGGCCCCCCACCCCAGTGGGCCTCAGGGACACACGTGGTTCACAGAAGCTCTGGGCCAAGCCCTAGGTTCTTTTAGACTCAAGTTCTGGGGAGAATTGGGTGTCAGCTTCTCCTCTCTCTAATGCTCTTCCTTTCTGTGGAGAGCAGGTGGGGAAGGCTTACAAATGGCTGAGAGCACCCTTAGCAAATTCCTGTCATGACCCTCCTGTGCTTCAGCTTCAGGGATGGACATCTGTTCACACACACCACAGCATGGATCTCAACCTTCCCTAGGTGGGCTGCAGATGCAGGGCTCTAGGAATGTTGCTGGTCACAGCCTTGAGGTCATGCTGGCCCCATAGTACTGGACCTGACCTTCTCACCTCGGTTTACCCTCTTATCTGTGGGCAGGTCAGTACTCTCCCTGGGCTGTCCCAGCTCCACTAAGGGGCTGCCAGTGGCTGCCACTAGAGCTCTTCAGCCCCACTGGGCACCCAGGCTCATGAAATGGTGCAGAGCAGAGGCGAGACTGTGAGCATAGCTTGGCTGGGGCATGTGGTTAGAGCTCTGGCCAGTCCTCATGCCAGATCTTCTTTGACCATCTAATTGGCCTTTTGCTGTGGATGGAAATGACTGGCTTTACATGTCCTGGCCTGTCCCATGGATCTGGTCCTTGTAGCCTGGCAGTGCAGTTGCTCAGTGTGATCTCTGATGACCTGGATGTGGCATTTTCTGGTAGTGGCCTTCTGTGTTCATCTTGTGAGCTGTGCCCTAAGATAGAACCATGGCCTTGGGAGAGAGTGCCGTGAGCACCACAGACGCACTCACCGTGGGAGCCAAGTGAGTTGGAGTTCCATCTGCTGCAGGGGAAGCCTGTCCAAATTTGGGAAGACACGTACCCCTGTGGGGTGGGCCACATCCCAAAGGCTCCCTAGTTTCAAGCCAACACAGCAGAAACCATACTATTTCAGACCATGTTGCCAGAAACATGTGGTTCACACAAAGGCATTATTTATTCAGACATTCAATTAGCTCACTTGGAAAGGTCATTCTGAGCAGTCACAAGAGTTAACACCCCAGTGGTTCGCAGGAGGCCATTGTTTAGTGCAATATTGTGCGTGTGTGCCTGGAGGTTTCCGCACCTAGCCAGGCTCAGTGGAATGCACGGCCTGCTCTCCGGAGTTATCTCTGTGGATCTCCATTCATTTCTGGAATGTCAAACAACATCTGCATTTCCTGCTGCTGCAGAGGTGATTGGCAGCTGGTCCCAGGCTGACGCGTGCAGGAACGCTGGGGGCTGTGCCCCCCACAACTCCCCAGCAGGACACACCCTGGGACAGAGGCGCTCTCAGCAGGGTGGTGTTCTGATTTGGGATTTGTAATGGGCTGTGACGTGCAAGTTGAGCTGCATGTCAGGAGCACGCGGAATGCTTCCAGGGCCCCTTGTAGCCCAAATCCCAGTGACTGCAAATGGGCGAACGGTAGCAGGATCTCTTTTGTTGTGGGGGCAGCTCTACAAGGTCACCGACATGAAAAAGGGATTCAGAGAGAAGCCACAGTGAGCATGAAGGCTATGGTGGGCTCATTAGCAGCTCACCTCTCCGCCGGGGAAGGGGGTCATTACCACAGGCACCTTCCAGAGCAGGACAGAGGGAGCAAAGAGGGAACCAGCAGACCCACTGAGGGCCCTAGGCACTGTTGTTTCACTGCAGAGGCCCAACAGTGTTTCTGAAAGAGAGATTTCATTAGGAAATCTTCATTAGGAAGGGGATGGGTAGTGGTGGAGGGGGCTGCACAGACTCCCTTAGACATCGTGCCGAACTAACCTCGTGCTACTCCTTCCTCTGTCAGGGGCGGCCGGAGCTGACACCCACAGCTATCATGGCAGGGAGGCTCCTGGCCCAGCGACTCTGTGGCCAGTCCTCAGACCTGATGGACTACGACAATGTGAGTGCTCATGGTTCTTCACCAGGCTAGATCCAACCTGGAGAAGGCTCCAGCTTGTCCTGGCGCGTGGGGGTGGGCGTGCATGTCTGTGCGTGAATGTGGAGGGGTGTGCATGTGGGTATACGTGTACACATCTACATGTACATGCTGCATGTGAGTGCGTTTGCATTCTTGTCTGCACGTGTGTTTGTTCGTGTGGGTGGGTGCACATGTCTTTGTATGTGCGTGTTTGTGTGTGTCCGTGTAAGCATGTGAGGTTTCATTCTGTGGGTGCAGCCCAGAAACAAGTGAGGGAGGCTACTCGCTGTGTTATGGCCTGCCAGCTAGCACATCTGGGGACTTAGCTCAAGTGGGGATCTTCAGTTTTAGGTCCCCAGAGGTGTATCTGACTCAGAACATGCTTTTTAGGTCCCTACAACAGTCTTCACCCCACTGGAATATGGCTGTGTGGGACTGTCAGAGGAGGAGGCTGTGGCACGCCATGGAGAGGAGCATGTGGAGGTAATTTGGGACCCTGAGGAGAAGGGGCTGCCACAACGTGACGCCTGTGTGGTGCTCATGCCTCATGACACCCCCTCCCCAGCAGGCCAGAAGGAGAACTGGCTTCCATGCTTCCCAAGGTCTGTAGGTTGGGAGGGCAGGAGCAGTGATGCGGACACAGAACGATAGTGGGAAATGGACCTGTGAGACAGGAGTTTTGGAGGGAGCCCTTGGGGTATGGCCCACCTCACAGGGGCACGTGTCTCCCTAGACCTGGGAGCCCTGTCCCCTGCCCTACTACCTCAGCCTGTTCCTGCCCCCAGGTACCTTGCCTTCCCATGAGACCCTCTGTGGTTCCCACCACAGTCTTGACCCCACCCTACCCCATGCCAGCCCCTGCTCTGCTCCTCTGCTGAAATGTTCCCAGTCCTTGGCGGCCCCTGATAGCCCGGACTTGGGCACTTATCCTGGAGGCAGGGGGTTTTCATCAGACAAGGCTGCTCTGGCTGGCTGTGGCCTGGGAGTGGCTACAAAGTGTGCCTGGGGTGGCTCAGCTAGATGCAGGGAGGCTTTGGGTGCTGGAAGCCTTCAGTGTGGCTTTCTCTCACTGCTGCAGAAGCTTGTAGGCAGACTGCTTAGAAACCAGACCCCATGTGGCCACAACAGCAGGGCCTGGTGCCCTCTGGGAATGAGTCACTGGACTCCAGGGCCTGCCCCTTGCCCCAGTACCTCAGTCCCCTCCATCAACAGGCCAGGCCTGACAGGCTAGCCTTCCCCCCAGCACTTTATTTGCTATTTTTGTTTGATTCATCACAAGTACACTGGGACATATGTTCATGGCATTTTATAATGTTGTTTTATGTTTCACAATGTTGAATGGCCGAATACCCTTTGTTTGTTTTCTTTTCAATTCTGTCTTGGTTAGAACAATATTCTCTGAAGCTCCATTAATTAATAATGGCTGTGTAGCACATGTGAGGGCCCTGCTCATTTTTTACTCGGCCGCAGCCCCGAACACACTGTCGAGCCCTTCTCAGGTGCTGAAAGCCTTTGTCCGACAGCTCCGCTGTGGGCCAGGAGCTGCCCCGCGCCTGCCCCCTCCTCCTTGCTCAAGTGGGGGCCCAGCAAGCACCAGGGTGCCTGAGGGAGGCCAGATGGCCACCCGTTCACCCACTCCTACCCCCCACTGCCGAGGTCTCCCTGTCCACTCTGCAAGTGTCTACTTGGTCTCTATTCCAGGGCAGTGCCCATGCCCTGTGCTGACCCTTGTGCTCTGCGATGAGTCACAGCAGGCAGCACATGGCCAACCTGGTGCCTGCTATGCTACTGTGGTTCATGGGGGTCTCAGCCTGGATGGGAGAGGTTCAGTCCTGCAGACAGTGTGGCTCCGGCCACAGGCTGCTTGTGCGTGGGAGAGAGGGGTGCTCTTCTTGCCAGCCGAGCCTTGTCCTGGCCCCAGACCACAACCTGTGGGCCGAGTGAGCAGTTTTGGGTTCCCGCTGCACCCACATAGCCTGTTGGACCTGGAAAGTGCTCACAAGGCTTGATTTGATGTAGCCGCTGACTCCAGGAATCGGTATGTTGTCACCCAGGTTTATCATGCCTATTATAAACCACTGGAGTTCACAGTGGCTGAACGGGATGCATCCCAGTGTTACATAAAGGTGAGTGTCCTCATGGGCCTGGGCCAGGGCATGAATGGTAGTGAGGGGGGACAAGAACTGGGCCCGGGATGGGGGAGCGTAATACAGCACACGTGCGCCGGGCCTGGGCTGTGTGCAGCCCCAGGGGCTGGGCTGTGTGCAGCCATGGGGTCCCGCCTCCAGCCAGGCGGCAGCTAACAGTGTGGCTTTCAGATGGTGTGCCTGCGGGAGCCTCCGCAGCTGGTGCTGGGCTTACACTTCCTGGGCCCCAACGCAGGCGAAGTTACTCAAGGATTTGCTTTGGGGATCAAGTAAGTCCAGAGGAATGTCGGCGGTTACGTGATGCTCAGACTGGTGTCCCTCTGAATGTTGGCAGCACTACAGTGGAACGTCCGCTCCATTGACATTGCTTTTATGTAGTGTTGTCCGTGTTCTCAGCAGAGCATCTCCTCAGATGAGGCAGGTCCAGCCAGACGAAAGGCAGCTTTCTTCTCCAGCCAAACACTGTTAAGCCAGCCACACTGAGTGTCTGTCTATGGCTGGGGCCACCTGGGGAGTGGCCGTAGAGCCTCCTGTCCCTGGCTGGCCCTGGGGTGGGGTCACTGCTTCGGTCTTTTCTACTCAGAACGAGCAGGATGGGACCTTTGCTCATGGGGCCCATCTCCTAGGTGGTGGCAAGCAGGGTTTCAGCCTCATTGTGCTGTGAGAGCCACCCCCCAGGGATGTTGGTCTGCTAGAGCTCTGACCATTGCCTGTGTTGTGCCCTATATGTCTGGCACAAGCTGTACATTGTGGGGCCCAAGAGGTGCTTGGAGCCTTTGCTGACTGAGGCTTTGGGTGGGAATGGGTTGTGCAGAGGAGTGAGGAGATTGGGAAGCTGGGTATGGTCCTTCACGGTGAAAATCTTCTCACGAGATAGCTATTCCAGCACATGTATGCACAGATGTAAGAAGAGCTGCTTGTTGCAGCCTTATCTGCAAATGATGAGGGTGCCCTTTGGAGTGTCCACATGCACTGTGTTCCCAAGGAATAAACAGTGCATGAAGGGGTGGTCACTGTGGAGCATGCAGGAGGCGTGTGTGTAACCAGTGCTGGGTGCGGAGCAGAAGAGCAGGGCTGGGGGCAGCGGGTGCAGGCTGCAGTAGTAAGTGGGCTTGCGGGGAGTGAGGAAGTGGGCCTTGTGGAAGGACCCGCTAGAGCCACCACCCAAGTAGGGCTGCGCCTGGTGGGCCAGGAGCACCAGGAGGCCAGGCTAGAGCAAATGAGGGAGGGGGTAGGTGGGAGTGGGCTCGAGGCAGGGCTGCTTGGCCAATTCAAGCACCAGGCATTTCCTTAGAGAGAGATGGGAGGAGTCCAACAGGTGTTGGCAGGTGTTCCTGGCTGCTGGCTGGAGGAGAGAGGGTAGAGGCCAAGGCTGGGGTACAGTGAAGAGACCGAGACTTCTAAGGTCTTTTCCTATGTGCCACCTTCCCAGGGACAGGGTGACATGAACGTGCCTCCCTTTACTGTCTAACTCCCTGCTCCCTCTGCGTGTAGGTGCGGGGCCTCCTATGCACAGGTGATGCGGACAGTGGGCATCCATCCTACCTGTGCCGAGGAGGTGGCCAAGCTGCGCATCTCCAAGCGCTCAGGCTTGGACCCCACTGTGACAGGCTGCTGAGGTTAAGCCGCCATCCCTGCGAGGCCCAGGGCACATGATACATCTGCTGCCCCCACAGCCCAGCCCTTTGGGGGCTCAGATTCAGGTACATGTACGGGGCAGGCTGCGTGTGCGGACACAGCAACGACAGGAGGAGGGTAGAGTGCCACTGTGAACTATTCTACAGGTGCTTGGCAGGTTGCACCTGCCATGTCACCTCAGATAGGTGAGTCCTGGGCCCAGGCCACAGTGGTCAAAGAAACAGGGCTGGAAGGGAGGCCATTGAGGGCCCCACTCCCCCAAGGTACCCCCAGACACTGTTGCTCCTCACAGGGCACACATCCTGTCCCAGGTGGCCTGTCCCAGGTGTGACACTAGGTATGGAAAGTGTTCCCCAGACTGAGCTGAGTGGGCCTGTGGGTGGGAGGAGCAGGCCTCCCTCTCCACGCAGAGCAGGGCTTGTTTCTTTCTTGCCCAGAAGGTGGAGATGCTGCCTTGTGCATGGCTGCCCCCACACAGCTGGTTCTGTTAGAGCTTCGGAAAGCCAGGCTGGGCAGGCTGCAGCTAGTAGCCTCTAGCTATGTTATTGATCACAATTCTCTTCAGGGGAGGAAGACATTAGAGAGACTTTTCTTGACCCCTGCCAAAGGGATCCTATGGTCAGGGCCTTTCATCACCCAGTCTGAGCATTCTCCAGCCTCCAAGGGCAGGCATGAGGGGCTGAGCAGTGGCCAAGGGTCCCACGGGCAGTGGGCCCAGGGCCCCTCCAGGGGTACTCTGGGCACCTGCTGCACCATGGCCCCTCAGCTAGTGCTGCCTTAGATATAAACAAACAAAGGGCATCCTGAGGAAATTCTTATCAGAGTTTCACACCTAACAGAGATGTTTTGTTAAGGGTATGCCATAAATTTTTATCATTTCAAAATATTTTTCACAGTACAGTGCTCCCTGTGACTCATCAACTCAGGGGAGGGGTGAGTGAGGGCTGGCTTTGGGTCTTGTTTCTCATTTGGCTTGAGAGGGTCCCTGTGTGTGGGCATGAGAGACATGATCAGGTGAATGTGGGATGGTGTGGCCACCATGTGCTGACCCCCCCATCTTTGGCAGGACAATGAAGACCAAGCCCAGGCAAGCCTCGCCCCTGCCTGGAGTGTGGGGCAGTGTGTCTGGATGAACTGCCCGTGTGCCCTGCAGGGATGGCTCCCCGGGGGCTGTCAGCCCCCGCACCTGTACCTCGCACCTCTTTCCACCTGGGCCGGCCCCACCAGGCCCCAGATGCCAAACCATGACGACCTGTGCAGAAACCCACCCTGTGGGCTGCCCATGTCCGAGCCCCCTGGCATTTCTGTAGTGCAAATAAAGAGGGTATTTTTCTGAAGTGTGTCCTGCTTGTGACATTCTCGACGTGCCCCTCTCCCCCAGGAAGGTTTAGGCATGCCTGGCCACCCAGCCTGTCTCCCTCCCCATCACCTCCCTTTGTCGTTTGGGGACTGCTTCCAAGTTGTGCTTCACTGGGAACTGGGGTAGCATCGCCTCATTCCCAGCAGCTATGCCTGAGAAGACCCTGACCCTTTCTCTCTGGTACAGACCCCAGGGGATCCCTCCTGGGACCCTCTGCCCAGGTCTCCGTGTGCCTCACAGAAGCTCTGAGCTCCCTGCAGGTGCTCAGGAGGACTTTGTTCCAGAGCATCCTGCCAGCAGTGTGGCCCAGCGACAGGAGTGGGCAGGGGTGTGGGAGGCTTTCTGTCCCTTGAACATCAGGTACCTCATGTTTCCATGGTGGCCTCCAAGTCAACTTGTTGGCTGTGCTCAGACTAATCCTGCATATTGAGGCTTGATGGGCCCAGGGAGCGCGCGTCAGCACTGACTGCACCTGTCAGTCACCACAGAGAGACAGCGCTGACAGTGACAGGCAGGGCTCGGCATTGTGCTGAGGCTTTAGTGGTGGTTAATCTGGTGTCTTTCTTAAGAAAACATCACTTAGTCTGCCGGCCCGGGAGCCCTGGATGAGACCCTGCTTGTCAGCAAACAAAGGAATGTCTTTGCACCTTAACAGACCTATGGGAGCCTCAGACTCTCGGTGTGAAGCGCGTGCAGGAGCTCTCAGACGCCCAATTAAGATGCCAAGTGCTGGGCTGGGCCGGGCCCTCTCGACAAGTGCAATGCGAGATCATCCGTGTCCCATTTAACGCACGGCTGGCGGCACGCCCCTGCCTGGGTCCTGCGGGGAGGGCCACTTCTCCACTGGGATGAGGCATTCCCCTGCCATGGAGGCAAAGGTGAGGTCTGTAGAGGTCAGCCAGCATGGGCTGCCAAGGCACAGGAGGGGTCCCTTCTGGGCAGGGTCCTTCAGATTTCCCCTTGGCACAAACAAGGAACCTGAAATGGCCTTGTTGCTCTTTGTAATACTGGAAATGATGCCACCTGTGTGCGAACCCTCAGTACATGCCAGGTACCTCTCTGGGGTAAAGATCAAGAGTGCCTGTCACTGGCAGACAGAGTGCCGTCCACATGCATGTGTCCCCACGGGCCCCCCAGTGGTTTCTTCTGCATGCCCCCTTCCCCAGCATAGACCTTGTTCCAACATACCTTCGGTGTCTATAATGCCCACTGTCTTTGCTGTTTGCCCTGTGCCATTACCCAGGAGAGAGCCAAGCATCCTCAATGCTGGGCACCACCAGCCTCACTGTCACTCCTGCAGGTACACGGGACAGCTCTTGGGGAATGCTGCCTGTGTGGCCCTCAGGCCCTACAGCCTGTGCTCTGGAGGCTCCAGACCCACTGGGTCCCCTGAATAGGGCTCACACCCTTCTAGTAAAGGCGGGCAGGGGGTCTGGCCCAGGTCACAAGCAGTGAGCATCTCAGGTAAAAGCATGTTACACAGAGTCTGTCCCCAGCCACTGCTGTCACCTGGGTCAGCTTCAGGCTGCATGCTGCATCAGTACACACTTGCCAGCCATGGGGCCCAGGATGAGAGCCCAAGGCCCCAGCGGGGCAGAGCGTGTGGACAGCTGCTTCACTCAGGGTAGGGCCCACTGTGCACATGGGTCTCATGTCTAAATAAAAGCGCGGGTGGCAGGACAGAAGTGCTGAGCTGCAAGGATGTCATCTCACAGTCCCTCGTATTGCACTTGTCTAGACCACCTGCCTTCAGGCTCACTGAGGGAGCAGGCCACATGCTCTTCCCCCCGCCTTTAGGGGTTTTATGGCACATTGCAAATATGATTTAATTCCTCCTATTATTTCATGTAACCGACAGTGGTTACCCCCAGCACACTTCTGCTTATGGCTCCAGGTTGCACAACAACGTGGGAAGGTGTGGGTGCTGCCACTCAGGGGCCAAGCCCCCCCCTCCCTGCTTTACTTTTGGCTCTGAAACCACACAGGTCACCCTCTTCCTCTCCTGTTCCCTCGAGGTACTGTCCCTGAAAGTCCCTGCACTCACATCATTCACTGGAAGTACACACACTGGTGTCTGGTTCTTATGAGTTCATCTGAGTCCAGGCCAGGGTGCCCAGGGGTGGGCCTCTCCTGCCTCCCAGAGTTGCTCACAGCTGGCTAAGGTTCCCTCTAGGAGCCACTTTTCCTCCCTTCCCACTCCAGTGTCCCTGTGTGCTCCTCCCCTGATCCAGGCCCTCTCCTTGCCCAGCCTGATCAAGCCTGCCCTGTCCTTCCTTCCTCGTCAGTGCTCCCTGGTCAGGGTGCCCACGGGGAACAATGTGGGCCAGTCCCTACCAAACACAGGTCAGGGAGGCTCCTCCACTCCCGGCCCTCTGCATGCCCAGGCTGAGGGAGGTGCCTGACACTCGGCTGAGTGGCTTCTCTGCTGGGCTTTTTCCAGAAGGCGGGCTCCCCAAAGCTATCCAAACTCCAGTTCTGTGCTGCCCACCACCCAGGCCATTGGGGCCATGGGAGAGCTGAGCTGCCAGGTGCCCCCTCAGGTTGGTGAAGGGACAAGCTGCACAGGCACACTCAGGGCAAGTCTAACCACAAGTCTCTGGCTTTGGAAATAACCAGATAGTTATTTTAATGTTCTTCAATGGGCAAGAACTGCCAAAAGTCTTATAATTGGGAGACTTGGAAGAGACGTCAGTTCCTGTGGGCAAGTCAAGCCACATCTGTGAGTGCAGAGGGGTTGGTGCCTGTGTCCCCAGCTAGGAGTCACTACCAGGCAGAGGCAGGGCTGACTGACTCCAAGAGTGATGCCCTGGGGAGAGGACAGGGTGGTCAGGCCTTTGGGCCAATTTTATAGATGCCACTTCTTCCCCACACACTTGGGATGGCAGGGGCCACTGCCTTCAGACCCGGTGTGATGTCTCTGGGCCAGCATGGCCCAGTGCACTCCCCTGGAAACCCACTCTGGGCAGGTCTAACCTGCTGCCTACTCTGCCCTGTGTCCACTCCTCCCCCACCTGCTGCGCCAGCTCCGAGCAAGTTCTCAGGTTTCTGGTCCTGCCACTGAGGGCTCCAGAAGCCCTGCACACCCTGGTCCCCAGCCAAGCACCTGTGCCTGCAAGCGCAGTGAAGAGGCTGTTGAGTAGGCCTGTGGGGCCCAGCAAAGCATCTTAGAGCTGAGCTCGCCTAATCCCAGCCTCAACTTGCTACGGTGCTCAGGTTTCCCTGATCCCAAAACCCAGACCACGTCCACTACCATCTAAGTGGGCAGCTAGAGGATTCCCTCTCATGTGCCTGTTATGTTTGAAGCTGACCCCCATTAGGACAGGACAGGGAGTTAGGCACTCACGGAATAAAGATCCAACCCCGATGAGCCCAGGTGAGCTCAGGATATAGCTGAGCCCTCACCTGCCTAGCTGGTCCAGGCAGGAAATTCAAAGCTTGTGGTGAAAGCAGAAATAATGGGCAAGGCAGGCCCACCTCAAGCCAGCCGGGGTCCTAGCCTCTAGGGTTTCATGGGACAATGATCAGGCCTTGTAGTTCCATGAAATTGAGCTTTTTTACTTTTTCTAATAAAATCGGGATCTTTTTGGCTTATAACTGATGATCAAATAACACCAAATGCATGGGAATAAACTGGGACCATAAACAAGAGACCATGTGACCTTGTTATGCAGCAGCTGGGGGCAGGAGCCAGCTGGGCCCAGCTCCCTCCCCTGACCACTGGCCACTGACCCAGCCATGCTCCCAGGGCACTGGGCATTGGGCACATGTGCGTGAGCACCACAGCACAGGGCACCACACAAGGCTCCCTATTTATAGTTTCATTAGCGAGGCATGCAGGACACGTGTGGTGAGAACAGTTAATGGTACCTTGTGGCCTTTAGCATCTTTGAAGAATTTTCATACCCATAAATTTCCCCAAAGCAGATGTAATTAGCTCCTGAGCTACCAGGGTTGATATAGGAGACAGAATGTGAAGAGATCAAAGCAACATCCGGATGTGTTTTTTTCAGGCCTCCCACTTGATGAGTGAGAAAACCAATGTCCAGACCCCCCAGAAGTCCCTGTGGGGTGCAGTGGTTCAGCCATACCTCCACCCTGCCCACTGAGGCCTCAGTGCCAGGCCCCTGCCTGCAAAAGAGGGTGGATGGCAGGCAAGACCTCCACATGGCTTCAATGGCTCATTGTTCAGCCTGTGGAGGCTGGAATTGGGCTGGGTGATTATAATAATAAAGTCTTAACAATCAGCAGTGGTTGGGTTTTCATAGCTTGGGGAGTATTTGATTTTCAAAGTCTCTGGCAGGGGAGAAGATATATAAATGGAGTATGTTGTTCACATCAGCCCACTCTTAGCAAGTCAGAATCCCATCCAGTGCCTTACTTCTCTCAAAAGGTATGGTACCTGTCAGCTCCCCGGTGCCCAGACACATCAGGGTGGGAAGCTGCACCAGGAGGCCCAGGCACAGCGCGAATGAGTCTGCCTTTCACCAGCTCAGACCAGCCCTGACCCCCACCCTGCCCTCCGAGGGCTGCTGTTGGGAACTGATGCCTGCCACAGTGGTGGCATTCACAGAGAAGGGTTGCTCCTTTTACCCCTCCCACAGCACAAATCTGGCCCTTGTGCCTCTGTCCATGCTGTTCCCTTAGCCCAAAGATATGCCTCTACTCTTCTTCCCTGGCTAACTCCCTCTCTTTGGTTAATATTCAGTGCAGGATTCCCCCTCCAGGAAGCCTTCCCTGACACCTGGAAAGGGGCTAGCTTAGGGTTTCCATGCAATGGTGTTTCTCATTACCATCCCTTCCTCTCTTCCCCTAAAGGAGCCTCCTTTCTCATGCCTTTGTCCCCAGCATGGCGCCCTGATACATAATTGATGCTCAAAGCATTCCTGTCAAAGGAACATTGGTGTGAATTCTTCACTTGATCTTAGCCAAAAGGCCGAGAAGCGATAGTGGTGTGAATTCTTTACATGTTGTTTTCTATTCTAAAATGTTCACGGTGCCCTCTGCACAATTTGTGTACGTGTTCTCCACACACATTAATTCATCCCTAGAATCTGACCAACTTCCTTCAGCTTACCTCCTCCCAGTTTTGATGTGCCAGGGCCACACAAGGTGGGCAGGATTTCAGATTTGCTCCAAGCATTTCATCAGGTACCATGTGTTCTAACTACAAATGCAGGGAGAGCTGAAATGATATAAAACAAATGTATAGAGAGGCTGGTCTGGGCAGTAACTGAGCAGCTTGAATAGGGCTAACTTTTCCACAGGTAAAAATGACCAACTCTAGACAAGATAGAAAAGATAACTGTTTGAAGGCACTGAAGATCACCCCAAAGCAGTCAGAAACTAGAAGGAATTCAGCCACTGGAACAAGAGAAATGCACTGGGTGAGAACCATGTTTATATTGCTTTTATGCTGAGGGCCCTTTCTAGCACGTGACATGGATGACTAGAATATGAGAAGAAAGTTATAGTCCTATTGGCTTGAGGTACCAGAGAACAGAGTTTTGGTCAGCCAGAACATCTTGAAATAAGGGAGAAAGTCCCTGAAAACCTGCATATAAACTCCACTCAAATCCTTGGTTGATTCCTAAACTGCACATACATGATCAAGACTCAGAAAGTCCAGGAAGAAGGTAACAGCTGAACAGGGACTATTTTCTACCACAGGGAAAGAGACAGTTGGAATCTCAAGTTCTGCCAAGTTACAGGGACAGTGTAAATATATGGGTTCACCATTGGAACCACAGAAAGTCCATGCCATACGAGAAGAAATTATGTTCTAGGACTAAAGAGTTTGCATTAGGACTAAAGGCAAAACTGTAACAGATCGACCCTAACAAATATAAAGCCAGGCCTCCAAACGTTCAAAGTGGAAGGGCTGTTAAGACAAAAGTCAATGCACTTCAGAAGAAAACAGAATGCAAAGTGCCATTCACAATGTCCAGAGCATAATAAAAATTACTAGACATGCAAGGAATGTGAAAATGTAATTCCTAACCAAGAAAAAAAAGCAGTTAATAGAAACCAGCTCCTAGATGTTTGGAATTAAATTTAAAAACAGCTATTATAAATAAGTTTAAGTACTCAAAGGAAAAAAAATGGTCATAATGAATGAACAGAGGGAATTTAAGCAGAGAAATGGAAACTAAAAGAGAATCAAATGGAAATTCTCTAGCTGAAAAATGCAACAAATGAAAATGTAACTGGATGGACTTTAACTGATATTGAGAACAAATTGGAGATGGCAGAAGAAAGGGTCAATTAACTTGAAGAGAGATTTTAAAGAAGTCTTCAATCAGAAGAGTACAGAGTAATGTGAGCAATAGTACGAACCTGAGAAACCATGTTAGAAAGTCTATATGACAGTGCCACAAAAGGAGAAAGGAGAAAGAATGGAAAACAAAAAAAATTTGAAGAAATAAGGACCTAAAAGTTGATGAATTTTGAATTAACTTACAGATCAAAGACTATCAGCAAGCAGTATTAAGCATGAAGAAAATACACCTAGGCATGGCATAGTCAAACTCTTGAAAACCAAAGACAAAGAGAAAACCTTGAAAGCAGCCAGAGAAATAAGGACACACATATTGTCTGACGTCATATCACACACACAATATGTAGGTCAGAAGCAATGAAACAAAATTTATGTGCAGAAGACAAACGCCAACCCAGAAATCTATGTACAGTAAACATATTAAAAAATGAAGGAGAAATGAAGACGTTTTCAGATAAGTGACAGCTAATTCACACTATAAAATCTGCAACAGGAAGTTCTTCAGGTTGAAGAGGAATTACACCAGGTGGAAATTTAAACTGACAGAAGCAATGAAGAGGACTGGAAATGGTGAATATGTAGTTAAGTTTAAAAGGCTATTCCCCTCCTCCCTTCTCTTATGTTTTTAAAAGACACTGATTATTTAAAGCAAGAATTATAATATGGTACAATTGGGCTTATATGAACATAAAACATATGACGATAGCAAAAAGATGGTTGCAAATGGAATTATATAGTTGCAGGGTTCTTACAACCATTGTAAAATGGTACAATATGCACTCTAACTCTACAATATTAAATATGTATGTTGTAACTCCTATAGCAATCACTAAATATAACACAAAGAAGTACAGCAAAAAGGCAGTAGAGGAATTAAAATGAACTACTGAAAATTTTGATATAACCAAAAGAAGGAGGGATGGAAGAGAGACAGAGAGAGAGAGTCAGAGAGAGAGAGAGAGAGAGGATATGGGACAAATAGAAAACAAATAGCAAAATGGTAGGCCTAAATCTAATCATATCAATAATTACATAAATAAATGGACTAAACTCTCCAAATCTAGCTATATGTTGTCTACAACAGACACATTGAAAGTAAACAGATGGAAAAAGATACAATCCAAAAGTTCAGCATTAGAAAGTCGACGTGGCTATATTCATATCAAACAACATAGACTCAAGAGAAGAAACTTTACCAAAGATAGACAGGGACATTTCATAATGAGAAGAAGGCTCAATGCATTAGGAAAGCGTAACAGTCATAAATGTGTATGCATCGAGTAACAGAATTGCAAAATTAAAATGGGAAATGGAAAAATTCATAATTATAAATAGAGATTTTAACACCTCTTCACAGCAATTGATATAATAGCTAGAAATATCTAGAAATATTTCAGAGGAGTTGAACATTATCAGCCACCTAAGCCTAACTGACATAAAATACTTAGCCCAACAACTACAGAATAAACAGGGTAAACAGGGTTTTTTCCCCAATAAAACCCCACTTTGTTTTCTCCTATAGTCTGGGGAGTAGCTTTTTAGTTAGCACTTTATTAAAAATTATAATAACATTTGAGGTATAATTTACATATGATAAATTGCACCCATTTAAAGGGTACAATCTGATATATTTTGACAGATACGTGTATACAGGAAGCCACCCCAACAATGAAGATATAGAAATTTCCACCCTTTTCCTGAAATTTCTTTATGCCCCTTTGCAGTGTTCCTTTCTCCCCATTTCCTGCCCCAGGCCACCACTGATCAGGTTTCTGTCACTATTGATTCGCATTTTCTATAAATGGATTCATACAAGTATACGCTCTTCTATGTCTGATTTTTTTCAGTTGTTATCAGTAGATGATATCAGTTCCTTTTTTTTTTATGAGTGTGCTCCATTGTATAGATGTACCACGTTTTGTTTATCCATGCATCAGTTGGTGGATATTTGGATAATTTTTGGCAATTACAAATGAAGCTTCAATGTTAATGTACAACTCTGTGTGTGGACTTATGTTTTCCTTTCTCTTGGATTTACATCTAGGAGTGGAATGGCTAGGTCATATGGGAGGTATATGTTTAACATGATAAGAATGCCAAAGAGTTTTTCCAAAGCAATTGTACCAGATTCCCACCATATTCTTCATATTCCTTTCAAGCACACATGGAACTTTCACCTAGTAGACCATACACTGGGACATAACAACAATAAAATAACAAAAAAAGATATTTTGAAAATTCCTCAAATATTTAAACAACAAACTTCTAAATAACCCAGGGATGAACTCATAAGAGAGACTGTTTTATTTTAAACTGAATTATAATAAAAACACAACACATCATTATTTCTGGGATGCAGCTAAAGGAGTGGTTAGAAGAAAATGTATAGCTGAATACTTAGGTTAAAAAGAAAAAATGTTTATGACTCATGACCCAATCAACTTCTTTATGAAATCAGAAAAAGAAGAGCAAATGCAGACTACAGGAAATAGAAAGATGGAAATAATAAATATAAATATGGAACTCAGTAAAACAGAAAACAGATAGATGATAGAGAAAAATCAGTAGAATGTTATTTGAAAAATACAATAAAATTACCAGTATCAGGGATGAAAGAGGAAACACTGTTGTAGAGCCTACAGGTATTAACAAATAAGGCAATATTGTGAACAAATTTAATTTAATAAATTTGACATGTTAAAAATGGAAAAATTCTTTTACTTTCACAATAAATAATGACAACTTTATACCAATTATTTCAGAAGGTAGAAGAGGAAGACACACTTCCCAAGTCATTTTATGAAGCCAGTGTTACCCGGATATCAAAGCCAGACAAAGACATTACAGGAAAACAAAATTACAAACCAATGTCTCTCAAGTCCATAGATGTAGGTCCTCAACAAAATATATCATATATAGCTATACAAATGTCATATGTAAAAGAAAGAAGGACAGTTGTCTTTTATTTGTAGATGACATGGTCATACACATAGACAATTTTATAGAAGAACTACTAGAACTAATAAGCGAATTTAGCAAGAGGACAAGAAAAATTGTTAATTCTATTTTTGTACACTAGCAAAGAACAATTGGAAAATAAAAATTTAAAAATACTATTTACGACAGCATCAAAACCCATAAAATGTTTAGAGATAAATTTAACAAAAGCACTGAAAACCGTAACAATTCTTAAATTAAGGAAGACCTAAATAAATGAGGAAATATAATCTGTTCGTGAATCAGAAGACTTGGTATTGTTTTTTTTTTTAAATTTATTTTTATTGTTAGACTTATTGGGGTGACATCTTGTTAAGCTGTTCCCTATTCTCAAATTTATTTATAGATTCAATACAATTGCAATCAAAACCCCATTTGAAATTGACAAACTGATTTTTCATAGAAAAATTGATTCTAAACTTACATGGACAAGCAAATGAACTAGAATAGTCAAAATAATTTTGCAAAAGGTAAACAAGTTGGAGGACTTACACTATCTGATTTCAAGTCTTGCTACAATAGATAATATATTACGTTTTGGCATCAGAAGGAGCTAAAGCAGCTAAAGGAGAAAGATTAGTGGGACAGAAGTGTACCTAGAAGTAGACCCCCACAAATGTAGCAACTGGATTTTAACAAAAGTGCCAAGTTAATGCAGTAGGGGAGAGGATAGTTTTTTCATTTGTTTGTTTTGTAACAAATGGTGTTAAAACAATGTAGGGATAAAATGAACTTCAACACATAACTCATATCATACACAAAAACTAATTCAAAACATACTATAGACCTGCATGTAAAAGCTAAAATGATAGAACTTCCAGAAGTATACATAAAAGAAAATCCTCATGATGATGGGGTAGTGAAGTTACCTAGGGTACAAAAATGACTAGCCATCAAAATGTAAAACTTCTCTTCCAAAGATACTATTAAGAAAATGAATAGGCAAGTGACAGAGAAGGTATGTGCAATATGTATATCTGACAAACACTTTTTAATTCAGAATGTATGCAAAAACTCTTACAAATTAATAAAAGATGATAAACAACCACATAAAAGCATGGACATCATTAGTGATCAGGGAAATGGAAATCAAGACCACAAAAGATACCAACCCATTCCTGCCAGAACTATTAAAATTAAAAAGATTGACAAAACCAAGTGCTGGTGAGGATGTGGAGCAACTGGAAATCTTACATATTGCTAGAGGAAATGTTAAAGTTCCAGCTACTTTAGCAAACTCTTGGTTGCTTCTTATAAAGTTAAGTATATGCACCCACTCCATGACCCAGCAAGTCCACCCCTAGATATTTGCCCCAAAGAAACGAAACCTTATGCACAAAAAGAACTTGTTCAAGAATGCCCATAGCAGCTTTATTCATAATAACTCCAAACTAGAAAGCACCCGAATGTCCATCAATGAGAGAATGGATGAACCAGCTGTGTAGTCATGCATGCAACCAGGTGCCACACTGCAATAAACATAAATGAGACACATGCAACAATAACACAAATGAATCTTACAAATACTATATTGACTGTCCAAGCTCAGACACAAAGAATCCATGCTACAGGATTCCATGTGTGAAATGTTCCAGAATGGGCAAAGTAAAGGTATGAAGTAGAAATCAGAGCAATGCCTGCAAGGAATAGGAGTACTTCTGGGTAATGGAATTTTCTATAGTTTAACTGTGTATTAAATAGCTAATAGTTTAATAGTTAATTGTGAGTTAAATAAATTGTGAGTTAAATAGCTTAACTCATGGAAATGCGCTATTGAGAACTGTACATTTCATTGGAAAAAACCTTGCCTTAATTTTTATTTTTATTATTATTATTTTTTTTTAATTTCAGGTGTTTGATTTATTTATTTATTTATTTTTGCTTTTTGGTATGTGGGTAGCTCCCTGGCTGGGAATCGAACCCAGGCCGCAGTGCTGACAGCGCCAGCGCTGAAGCCTTAAACCACTACACCATCAGGGAACTCCTCAATTTTTAAAAAGAAGGATAATGGAAGGAAACCCACGACAACATTGGTTTCTACAAGCCTGTCTTAGTTCAGGCTGCTTAAACAGAATACCAGAGACTGGGTGATTCATAAACAACAAATACATTTCTCATAGTTCAAGTTTTGTGCATCAAAGAAAACCATCAAGAGAGTGAAAAGGTAACCCACAGAATGGGAGAAAATATTTACAAATCATGTATCTGATAAAGGGTTAGAACCAAAATACACAAAGAACACCTACAATTCAACAACAAAACAAACAACCCAATTTAAAAATGGGCAAAGGACTTGAATAGACATTTCTCCAAAGAAGATAGGCAAATGGCCAACAAACACATGAGAAGGTGCTGTATTATCACTAGTCACTAGGGAAATGCAAATCAAAATGAGATACCACTTCACACCTATTAGGATGGCTGTTATCAAAAAACCAGAAGAGAACAGATGTTTGGGAGGATGCAGAGACATGAGAAACTTTACACATTGCTGGTGGGGATGTAGAACAGTGCAGCTGCTATGGAAAAGTGACAGTTCCTCCAAAAGTTAAACTGGATTACCATATGATTCAGCAATTTCACTTTTGGATATATATCTAAAATAATTGAAAGCAGGGACTCAGATATTTGTACACCCATGTTCATATCAGCATTAGTCACAATAGCCAAAAGATGAAAGCAACCCAAGTATCTATTAACAGATAAGTGGATAAACAAAGTATGGAATATACATATAATGGAATATTATTCAGCCTTAAAAAGAAACAAAATTTTGATAGATGCTAGCTACATCATGGATGAACCCTTAAAATACTATTCTCAGTGAAATGACAATGTATGGTTACACTTATTCATGGTAACTAGAATAGGAAAATTAATATAGACAAAGTAGAATAACGATTACCAGGGGCTGAGGAAAGGGGTGGTGGTGCCGAGGAGTTAGTGTTTAATGGGGACGGACTTTGCGTGTGGGGTGATGATGAAGTTCTGGAGCTGGGCAATGATGAAGGTTGCATAACAATATTCATGTACTTAATAGCCCTGAATTGTATACCTAAGAATGGTTAAAAAGGTACGTTTTATGTTATATATATTTTACCACAATTTAAAAAAATCTATACTTATAAGATGACCTGAATGAAAATATGCAATTTAGATTTAAAAAGGCACTTTCTAATGGCCTGGACCAGTTGGATTAGTCTTTTGTACAAGCCTGCTGTCCAAGTCGCCTGAGCTGCCTAGCGCCTGAGGTAAGCAAAATTGTGGGGAACTCCCCCTCTCCTTTGAGGCAGGAAGTTTAAATTATCAGGTCAATTAGGAAAGATACAACCGAAAAATACAAGTTTCATTCACACTTCAAGGAGGCGTTTCCTGGCGGGGTGCCACTTTTATTATTTTTGGCGGAGGCGGGGGGAAAGCCTCACAGAATTCAGTGAAGGTACAATGTGATCTTTGATTCGCGTTTCACAGATCAAAGAGAGTGAGTTTGTGTGTAAATTCAGATAACATTTCAGAGATCCTTTCATGAAAGGAGTCACTAGACCAGGGCAGAAAGGGAGCTGGTGTGTTACGTGTGTGTTCGCCTTGAGAAACATTTTCCAGCGAACTCGGCTGCCCACGGCCCCAGCAACTCCTGGCCTGCATCCAGGCCCTTGGCCCCATAGGACGTTACGTCTTTGGGCTGGGGGCCGGCACCCTCTCCTACCTCTTGTCTAAGCACCCCGAGGACACAGAGAGGAGGCGTGGGGCCATGCCTTTGAGGAGCACTCAGCCTGGCTTTTGCAACGTCTCTGGATACTGATGCCTACCCCCACCCAACCCGCGCCCCCGGGCGGCAGGCTTGGCCTTGGCAGCCTGCCCTCATTGTCCTCTGGGCCCAGCCTCGGCTGGGGCAGGGGAGCGCAAACACAGACCCCACCTGCCAGCACGCAGGTAGAGGGACCTTAGAGTCAGCCCTGTCCCGCCGTCTTGCTCTGGGCTGGAGGTATGTAGAACCAGACCCTAGCTAGGTTTTGAGAATGGGGCACGGGGTGGTGAGAGTTTTCGGGGAGCGATGCAGCCCCTCTACACCCAATATCTCCCTGATGCCCGCAGCCCCCAGTGCCCAGCAGAATCGAGGGAAGTAACCCCGGCGGCGGTGGCAGCAGTCCCTCCTTCTCCGCGGGAGCCAGGTGGGTGCGGCAGCCCCTCCCCCTAGCTAGGCAGTCCTCGGCCGCGGGGCGTTCCCCGCCTGCCTACTCGACACCGCCCACTCCGGCCGCCCGGCGCCTGCGCACGCAGCGCCGGCTGCTCCCGTGGCACTTGGCGCAGCCCAGGGCGGAGCGCGCTCCCATCACCCCTCGCGCTGCGCTGCCCCGCTGGCAGGACCAGGGAGCGCCTGCGCGGCCGCGACCCCGCGGCGCACGGCGCAGCCGCGGCCCGCATGGGAGGCCAGCGTGGGGTGGACCGAGAGCCGGCGTGGGGACGTTCGGGGCGACCGCGTGCACTTAAGGGGGTGTGGCTGCGCGGCACGGTCGGGCTCTGAGCGCCGCGCTTCTGCGAGTGGGAGTCGCTGTCTTCGGCCCGAGGGTCAGTGGGGCGGCGAGAACCCCGGCGACCGGCGGTGGGACTCCGCCCTCCGTGCCCTTTCCCAACTCCCCGTCCGCGGAGAGGCGCTCGGAGCCTCCGGATGGGTCCCCGCTGGCTTTCTGGCCATCCAGTCTAAGTGTGTCAGTGCGCGTCGGGGGCTGGGAGTGCAGTGCGCCCGTAGTAATTTGGGGGGTACTGCCCGCCATCTCCGGACGTGGCTCCTGCACCCCACCTCACAGCAGCCGGTCTTGTTCTCCACTTTCTAGGTGGCGTTTGGACTCTCGCCCTGGGAGGAAGACCTGTCCTCAAAAGTCTCTGGCTGCAGATCCGTGGACCCCTCTTCGCGGGCTCCTCGCGTAGCCGCAGGTGGGTGGGCCTCTTGCTGTGGTGGGGCTTGTGAGCTTTTCCCCCCGCTGTTTTTTTTGCGTGGCGGCTGTGGGAGGGATGGTGCAGTGGTCTGCCCTGAAGTGTAGTACTTGCTATGAGACCGGGACAGTGCCGTTTGTTTCATATTTCCTGACCGGCCTGTCGTTTTAATAGAAATGTACATTTTTGTCCCGTTTTTAATTTTTTGTGAAAAACTGAATGCGGGTTATTTATCATAAGGTTCCATGCTAATCAATGCATGCCGTAAAACTACTAGTGTGACAAAAGAGGAAGTTCCATCTACTTTATCCAGTCGGGGCCAGGCTTCTTGAGCTAGCCAGAAAACAGAGCTGCCTTGCTTGTCCTGCAGTGGCAGAGAATTTAAGAGACAGTCACTAAGCCCCATTCTGCGTGTGAAGAGGCTGACTGTCCGTATTGTTTGTGGGGCACACATTACACACAGTTGTCTCCAGTGTGTCGACTGTTGACCAATTGATACTGAAGGTTTTGCAGTGAACGTATACAAATACTTCCATACACACACACACACACACACACACACAGCATTGAAGAACTGAAAAACTTGTGAGACTTCGCCGGAGAACAATTATGCTACATTGTTAGGGCATGGAAATACAAGATTTTTGTCCTTCGGTCCATCAATTGACAGAATTTTAAGCATGTTTGATGGGCTTAGTTCTTATTTTCTTTCTCGAGGAAAATGCCCTGTTATGTTGCAAAATGGTTTGAAAATCTCTGAAATTGTGGTGGTCGTTTGCAAGAGATCAAGTGCGTCTGTTCCAAACTTATTTTAGTTAAAAAAGACCATATTTCAGCTACAGAAGTAACCGTTAACATGGAATATCTTGTCAACAATTTAGAGTCCAGAAAAAGTGAAGTGTTTGTAACTACTGATGTCAAAAAACAACTGAAAATGTTAGTAGATTCAGCAGAAATTAATGAGGCTAAGTTTTTTGAAGTAGTTGAGAATTTCTATGAAACCAGCTTAGAATATATCCTCAAGTGGAAAGTGGAAGCACAGTGTAGGAAACACTGAAAAGTTCAAGTGGGTGCTACTAAGGAAGACACCTGAATGGAAAGAAATACAGGACAGCCTGAACGAGGAACTCATCACATACACAACAGAAGAAACTCGTGTATTCGATCGGTTGAGCATCATAAAATCTACAATTGTGAGGCAGTTGGATACATGGAATAAAGAAAACATTTCTGTATCTGATAGATGGGTAAAGTTTTCTTTTTCTGAAAAGAGCAAAAAACATCTAGACTTTCAAGACGTTTGTAATGTCATAGGGCTTATTCCTAGTCTTCCAGGAAGTACAGCACCCGTCGAAAGAATATTTTCTGTTATGATCAGTATGTGGTCAAAGGAAAAATCTAGATTAAGTGTTGTGACAAGGAGGGCTATGTTAGTTGTGAAACAAAATTGTGTCATGGAGTGTGAGAAGTTTTATAATAAGGCGGAAAAGACCAAAATTTCCTGCGTAGATTACTTCATCAGAGAAATGTTCATAGTATGATCATGGTGAAATACGTTTACCCTCTGCGTCTACCTGAATTTGTGTAAGTTCTGTCACTGAAGTATAATTGTTAGCTCAATGTGTTCATGTAATAAAACTTTTGTTATCGTCTTACTTTTTCATGAATATGAAATATTACATAACCCCGTCCTATTTTTGTCATCTCAATATCCTGTTTTTTTGTCTCAAGGAAATAAGGTCATTCTAGCTCTAGGCAAGTTATTCTATTCTTGGGGCCCCTGGGTCTCCTCAGAGCAAAGAATGCTCCAGCATTCCAGGTGCTGCCTTTGGCTTTGCGGAGACAAGTGCTTATGTGCCATGGTACCTACTTCTTGATAGGGCACTGTCCAGTCCAAAAGGACCCAGGCAGTGTCAGGATGGGGAAAGAAATGAGAGAGGCCAACTGACCAATAGGTGTGGGAGAGCCAAGGTTCTCTCACGAGTCGGGTCCAAGCAGGGGTGGCTGTTTGGCGCAAAGGAGCCTTGTCCCTGAGGCTGCAGAGGTGCTGATGAGTGAGCAGGGTTCTGTCTGAGTTGGGGTAGGAGATGGAGACAGAGAAAGGGAGGGCAGAGACCTGCGTAATGCCCTGGCTCCTGGGCATAGCATGTGGTCTGTGTGGGCACCGAATCTGAGATTGGTGGTAGGAGCTGGGATGTGGTTATTGCTCTTTAGAGCTTGGTGAGGGAGTGGGTTGGACTCTGAGTAGGTTGCATTCATGTGCTGTCCTTTGGGCCACTGCTGCTAGTAGGCCTTAGCATATTCTTTCCTTGTGTTAGGGTGAGAATAACTTTCAGGTGGAAGACCCTGCAGAGTAGGGAATATATCTGAGAGGTTCCAGAATGCTTGGGTGGTGGAGGTAGGTGCCTGTGGCTCTGGCAGCTTTGTGTAGAAACCAACAGAGCTGTGTCTCCTTGAAAAGAACTCACTCTGATGGGGAGTAGATAAACACATAGGTGTGCGTAGGCTGTGATGTTCCCTAGGTGTGAGTAGATAAAGCATTGGGGTATGAGTAGAGGAGTTGTTTGGAAAACTGCATAAGGAGGGGTAAAGCAGAGAGCTCTGTGGAGGCTATGAGTGGTCCTCCCTTTTGTGAGGCTGGAGAGGTAGCTGCCATCAGGCTGGGCAGAGTGAGAGCCCCGGGAGAGGGCTCCTTGCACTGGAAAAGAGCTATCTGCTCTTTTCCCGCTTTGGGGCTCTTTGGGCTGCTCAAGGTTGGTGAACACTCTTCTCCAGGCCATTCATAGGAGTGACTTTGGGGAGATGAGATAAGACGCAGCAAGTGGGATTAAGCTTGGGGGATCAGATGCCAGACTGTTGGCAGGAATGGGGACTCAAGAGAAGTGGTGTCAGGGTGGGAGTGGCATTGGCTGCAGGTTGTATTCTTGAGTGGTGAAGTGAGTCTGGAAAACATGGGGGAAAGGCTGTAGGGTACAGAGAATAGTGGGGCCCCCGGCTTCTGTTGGGCACATAGGTAGCATCTCCCATGCTCCTGGTGCTATGATGTCCAATAATCTTATGACACTATCTGTGTACTTAACAATTACAATGTTTGGGGTGGCTAGGAGATTCCTCGGTGGACTGTGAAGCATAGTTCATAACTGACTTGGGGGAGCTGATTAAGCATTTCAGTTTCCAGAGCTAGGTTCAGTTGCCTCTGCCACTTACTGATTGGTATGTGGCCGCAGAGTAGTGACTTCATTGACCACTCTACCTTGAGGACCGTAAGAATACCAATCCACGAAGGGGTTCTGTGTTTGGCATGGATAGAGCACTCAGTAAAGTGTTGATATTGTCATTCTCCTCCTGAAATTCCCTGATAGCAGGGCTGTCCAGGGAAGCCCAGGCAGTTCTGATCTGGTCCCCTTTCCTTCTGGCACTGCCAGCATCTGCCATCACACCCTGCCTTGCCCTTGAAACGTCACATGGGGCCTTCTCAGACCTCCCAGGCCAGCCTCCCCGGCCCTCCTTCCACTCAGAGCTCCTATTGGGTTAGCTAGGGTTTGCCTGTTTATTGCCTCCAGCAGCCTGATGGTGATGTTTGGGCCTACTTTCTGCTCTTCGCCACTTAGTTTTTGGACAGATTGCCTTGGATGGTGACCTGTGTCTGACAGTCCCCTCAGCTCTTCTCAGCTCTCCCTAGGCCGCAGCTGGCAGATCTGACGCTCAGCACTTGCCTGGAATGCCTGAGTTTGCCACACCGCTTCTCCAAGCCGTATCTGTTCTATTGTGTCTGAAGTATCTGACCACTCTCCCCCCTGTGTCATCTCTTCCTCCCTTCTCCCTTTCCTTCTTTTAGTTTGTGTAGTTAGTGTGGCAGCCCTTCTCCGCAGCATGCCTCGTGGCCTGCGCCAGTGGTAGGGTCCTTGTAAACCCAACCAGTGGCAGACAGTTACGCCAGTGCACACCCTTGGCAGCAGATGAACTGGGCCTCTCCTGAGGCTGCATATGCCCCTGTAGCGGACCCCTGGATTAAGTGGCCCTGCTGTGGGGACCCTGTGTGTTTGTGTACAACCATGGAGCAGAAGATCACAGCGAGTGGTGCTCCCAGCAGTGAGCCCACAGAAAGGGGTCCCTATGCTGTGCATATGCCTGGCCCATGGCCCCTTAGGGTGGACTTCTGGGTGCCAGGCACCTTTTATGGCTCCCCATGGCTGCTGGACCACTTTCCAGTGCAGCTGGGCAATTACATGTCCTTCTGCTTTGAGCAGTACCAGGACAACCTCAGCTGCATCTATGAGATTCTTGGGGACCTGACAGGCCAAGCTTGGGGTGGGCAGCCCCCTACCTCGATGGGAACCTACCCCTGCCTGACGATTATGAGCTCTTTTGCCAGGAGCTTGTGGAGGTTATTCAAGATCCAAACAATTTCACTGAGTACCATGCTGCAATGCCCTGCCCCCTGGCCATGGCATCGAGCCAGCCACCAGTGGCCCCACAGCTGCCTGTGGTAAGACAGTACTTACCTAGGTTCTCAGGGGCCCTGGCACTCAACATGGGTGCTCCCCCCAGGCCTATCCCAGCCACTGTGGCCACCCCTGCTGTTTCTAGTTCCAACTCTACATCCAGAATGCTCTGTCTGTGCACCAGCTGGCCAAGGAGAGCAGCCCTGAGTCCATGGGGCCCCTTGCCTTGTCCATTTCTGCATTCAGCCCTGACCCTTGTCCTGTGAGAACGGCCTCCTCCCAGCCAGGGAAGGTGGCCCCCAAACCTGTCCCTGAACTTTCAGAATCTGCTAACTCCCCTGCCCAGAAACCAGATCTAGCTTGCCCAAGGGATCCAGAACCCCAAAAGACAGGAGGAATTTTCTACCAGGAGACATCCTTAGATAGCCCACAGGGGGCAGTAGACACCCCACATACCTCAGGAGGGCCACCATTTTCTCCTGTTCTCTACCCTGCAGCCTTGGATTCTGAATAGAGCCCAGGCAGGTACAGCAGTGCCCTTGTGATGAATGGCTTGCACAGCCAAGGAGCCCCATTTCTCTCTGCCAGGACAGATCGGCATTACCAGATGACTACACATAACACTGCCAAGTATTCTGTCCACTTGCCCCTTTGTTGGGCAGGAGATGCAGTTGTTTGGGCTCTGCCCTGTCTGAGTGCAAATAGCTCCCGTCATCTGCCCCTCCCCCCACCATAGAAGATTGTTGGCCTCTGCCCTGTCTCCTTCATCCTCCAACTCCCTCAGAAGCTGTTTGCCACTGGGCTCTCTGCAACATCTCCACACCAGCCCAGGGAGTACCATCTTACCTGGACTTGTTCCCAGTAGTTGGGCAGAGTTCTGTATATCAGTTCCCACCAGATATTTACACCATTGTTATAAACCCCACCCACTCATGCATACACAAAACACCCCCTTCAATGCTGGCTACTATTGGACTGGCTCTGCCATGCCAGCTCTGTTTGAATCTGACTCCTGGATAGTCTTTGCTTTGATCCCCACCTCCATCCCTGCTCCTTAAGACCTTTGTCTTCTGGGATGGAATTTAAGGAAAGATGCATGGAGAAACTGGCCACTTTCATTGTTGAGTGTGAGTGGGATGGTATCTTCCGCAGAGATGCTTCCCTGAGGGTTTATTAGCAGCCCTGGCCTACTGGGAAGGCTCCGATGCAGAAAGGTAAGATGCAAGTCCCCTTGCAGTATCAGCTGCATTCCAGGCATTCCCCACTTCTGTATGTTAACATTCTAGTCACACCTGGTTTCCTTCAGAAGGTGGCATGAATTTTTTACATTTTGTGCCTTTGCCCATGCTGCCCTCTTCAGCAGTCCATCTCCCGCCCACTCCTACACATTGCTGATTCAGCACTGAAACCTCAACATTATATGTGACTTATGTCTGGGTAGACTGTCAGCCTTAAGGGCAGGGGCTCCATCATAGAGAGCTTTGTGTCCCTGGTACACAGTCAGTGCTCATTAAATGGGTTGGATTTGTGGCTGAGCCTGTAGTGTGGCTGCTGACAAGCAGAGTCCTTGTTCCTTTGGCAGGAGCACTGCCCATTTTGTCAGGAACAGGCTAGGCCTCAGCCACGAGTGCTCCAGGTCAGAGTTGCAGGTTTGGTTTTCATTGGGGGCTGTGAGGATCCAAAGATCTGATTGAAAGAGTTGGGCTGAACGGGTAGGAGTGGGAAGCTTGGCAGGTGGAGTGTGGCCTTGAAAACTAACTTCCGAGAGCTGACAGAAGAGGTGAAGTGAGGAACAGGCTGCAGACCTAGGCTGTGAGGCCCCAGGGGGCCAGAGGATTGGAATGAAGAAAGACCTGTTCTGCACAAGGATAGGTTTTCTAATCGTAAGAGCTGAGCTCAAACCTCCCTCAAGCCAAATTTAACATAGGATTGGCATAGTGCACCTACTCAGAGGGGTTAGTTAGGCACGAATTTCAAGACCCTTTCAGTTTTACAGTTGTGGAAACATAGGAGCATACTCCTGGAAAAGAGGAAGAAAAAATAAGTGGAAAAGTGAACTTTAAAACTATTTTAGGAAAAACGAATAGGCAAACATTTGGTAAAATTTATTAAGTAAAATAAATGTTGGGATTATTTTATTTAGTAACTCACTTAAAAAGGCTCTGGGTTCAGATGGTTTTATGTGTGAGTTATTTTAAGGTATAGATACCTTGTGGGTGAAACAGTTGTAAATCTTGGAAATAGATGGGAAGCTGATTATAACCCTAAAAGTAAAACAAGCTTACCGAAGAAATCAGTGTGTAGTCTTGATTCTGATCAGATGAGGAAAATCCATTAACATCCTAGCCCAGCCCAGTAGTTCTGTGTGGGGTTGCTCCATGCTGTCGCTCAGGTCCAGGCCCTCCTTTCGCAGGTATAAGTCTGCTTCCTACCACCTCCGCAAGTCAGCTGTGGCGTGGCCTGAACTGCCTGTGGGTCTGGTATTGTTGGCAGTGTCAGAAGGGCCCTTATTTGATCTGGCAAGATGGCTCTGGCAGTAGAATCTAGAGCCACTCTCTGGGACAGACAGCCCAGTTGACACTCCCACTGTGTTGCTGGCCTTTCTGCACAGGCTGCCTTTCCTGTCTCCATTTAGTAGACCTGGTATGAATTCCTTTAGCTCAAGATCTCCACTTTTCCCTTCCAAACCCCTGTCCTCTTGGGCCCCAGGCAGCTCTTGTGGGCTTGGCCTATAGTCTGACATACTGAGAGCCAGCTCTGCCAAGGTAGGCCTGAAGGGATTTGGAAAGAGGCCAGATGCCCTGCTTTTCAATTTGGAGAATGGGTCATATGTGGTTGGGCTCTTGCCACAAAGGAAAGGAGGACAGGGCCTCAAGGGTGATGGCAGAGTTGTCAGTGTGGGCGCAATCAGAGGATGGAAGGGCTCTCGCCTGGCCTTGGCCACAGGCAGTGCATGTAGTGTTGCAAAATGACAGCTTTGTCTCCAGCCAGTGTTGTGCACTGCCTTTGGGCAGATGCCATGACCGCGCCGCTTTCTCACTATGCAGGGGAGCAGGAACACAGAGGGCCAGGAGAGGAGGCCCTTGAGTCATTCTCTACTCCTGGCTCTCCACACCCAGGCGGGTGACCTGGAGAAGGGTGCTCCTGGGAGCAGCACAGTCTGGCATGGTTTGCTGGATGGGGGCAGAGATGGGCTGAGGTGCGGGGGCCTGCCTTCCAGATCATCATTTCTAGCCCTCACTTCCCTTGGAAATACCCGCAGTTTTTATTTTTCTAAAGATAGGATACAGTAGGCACTATGGGAGGGTTTTTAAAATGCCTGGAAAATTCTAACACCCTAAGTATTGAGGAAAAGTTTCCATGAGATACTGAACATTTTGTAAAGCTGTCAGAATGAAGGTAGTTGGAAATTGGTGTGGATGGATAAGCAGGAGAATAGAGAACTTTGGAAAAAGCCAAATAAGTAAGGACTTTAGTTCATGCTAGAGGTGTTGTTTTAAATTAATGGGGGTAAAATGCATTATTCAGTAAAAGGAGTTGGAACAACTGGTTAGCCATCTGGAAAATAGTAAAACCAGATACCTATCTCACTCTTTATACCAGCCTATACTCCAGATGGATTAACATTTTCAACATTTAAAAAATTTTTTAAAGTACTACAGTATGAATTTTTTTCCTGCCTGTAATTCCCAGAATTGCTGAAGGCAAGGAGAAACACCTTTTTTCATGCTGTTGGTGGGGGTATGAAATACCACAGTTCACCCACATGACATCTCTAGGCATGCAGATGCTGACCACTTGCCTGTGTGCAGATGGTCATTGCTCATTCCGCAGTGTGGGTCTTCATGCTTGGCCACATCTCACCTCCTCTGCTTGCAAGCTGAGAGTCCTCAGTGTCACTGATCTCTCTGAGCTGTTAGCACAGTTCATCCTCACAGGAGAGTGGAAGGGTTGAATGAGATCATGCCTGTATAGTGGCCCAAGCCCTACTGACGGCCTAGTGAGCCTCACAGCATTAGCAGCAAAACTGGAAATAGCCCAAAGGTCCAGCAGTAAGGAGCAAGGTAAATAGACCTGTTACCCCGCTGTATGAGTCAGGAGGTGCCAGATTGTGCTGCAGTAACAAAAGCTCCAGCATCTCAATCACCCATCTGTCACAGATCAACCTGGGTACCCTCTGCTCTTTGTGGTCCATTAGGGACCTGTGCTAACGGAACTCTACTGGATATGTTTCTCCATGACCACAGAGGCAGGGGGAAGACCACTGTGAACCACAAGTGATATGTATCATTTCCCTTCTGTTACTGTTGCCAGAGAAGCCACTGAGCAACACCTGAGTTCTGATGGATAAGAGCCTCTGATCCTCCTTTGGGGTGGATTGGGGTGCTCAGCCTTGAGAAGAGCAAGCATCCACTCAGCAGACTCTGAACAGTGCAGCCATCAAGGCAGTGGGGGCACTCTGCCTCAATACCCTGGGAAGATACTGTGTACGTTTGTTAGCGCTGTAGGGCTTAAGCAGCAGAAATGGATTTTTTCACAGTTCTGGAGGCTAGAAGTCTGGTATCAAGGTATCTACAGGAGTGCTTTCTCGTGAGGCCCCTTTCCCTGGCTTGTGATGGCTGTCTTCTCTCTGTGTCCTCACATGGTCTTCCTCTGTGCCGGTCTGTATCATGATCTCTTATCAGGACACCAGTTATCTTGGATTAAGGCCCACCAACATGACCTCATTTAACCTTAATTACCTCTTTAAAGGTCCTATCTCCAAATGTAGTCACATTCTGAGGTGATAGGGATTAGAACTTTAACATCTGAATTTGGAGAGGACACAATTTAGGCCATAATATTGCCCAAGATGGATTTCTTAGTTCATTTTTGCAATTTCGGGCAGTACTGTCACAAGAACCCTTCTAAATGTCATTGAGTGCCCATGTGCAGAGCTCCTCCAGGCCCTGGAGCAGAAGGGCCCAGTGATTCTATACACAGAACTCTTCATACTTAAGAAATCTTGCCCTACCTGAAGGCTCAAAGACATTACCCTATGTTCCCAAGTCTTAATGTTTTGCCTTTTATATTGATTGTGAAATCTGTAACAGCATGGTATGTGAAGGGTCTACTGTTGGCATCAAAGAGCCTGGAAAGAACAGGTCTTTCCACCCACCCGCATTGGACGTGTGATAAGAGTGGGAAATATTGAATGTGTGAAGCTGCTGAGTTTGGGAACTCGTGTTTTGTACAGCATGACTTACTCTATCCTGATGGATAGAGGACCCCATTTCACCTTTTGCCATAGGGCAGGTGACTGTCAGCCTCAGGTGCCAGTGCCATGCTGGCCGCACCTGTCCATGGTGCTGTCTTATATGCGCTTGACTCTGGTCTGCTTTTGCCCCACTAATTAGCTTTATGGGGAGTCTTGATTATCTGGTAGAGAACCCCCCCCCCACACACACACACACACACACCCTCATTCTTCACACTGTCTTGGCTAGTTTTTAAAACACATTGTATCACAAGCACAGGAGTGGAGGATGGTGCAGTGGACCGCAGCCTGTCTCCTAGCTCCAGCAGAGGTTAGGCCTCTCCCTGGGGGCACTTTGTCGGTGGACTGCTGGGCCAAGCATGCTCTCTTGGATGGTGGGAGCCCTGAGCTCACTTTATTTCTCTTTGGGCTATGATGTCCTCATCTGTAGATAGTTGACATGATCTCTATTACAGGGACATTGAGGGTGGGCCTGGGAGGAGCTACTGGCCTGCAGGGTGCCTTCACAGCCTGTTCGTTCTCTTCCACCTCAGGGTGCACAGCCAGGGCTGGGACCTGTGAGTAATGGGTGATTATCCACTTACCAGGTGATCTGTCTCCGTGGAGAGGGCTATCCCCAGGCTGCTTTCCACCTATGGTCAGCACAGGAACACCTGCTGGTCACTGGGAGTACCACATCTTGTGCTCCAAGAGGTCCCAAGTGCACAGCGTCATTCACCTTGACGCTTTTGTGCTTTAGCTAAGGCTTTCTAAAGGCTGTGTGTGGGGAGGCGGGTAGCCTGTGTGAGGACCTGCAGGGTGGGGGATGGAGGAGGCGTGTTGGTCAGGAACCTGATCCAATGTTCTGTACCCTGAAGCCTCCCCATCTCTGACACTGTGTTCCTGAAAATCAGGCCATAAATGGGAGCTTTGGGGTGGCTGCAGCAGGGAGGGTGGCCCAGAGCCACTGCAGTTCTGTCCCTGTGCTCCAGGTGCACACTTCACAATGCCCACCGTAGCCTCCTGGTCCTCATCATCATTCCCCAACTTCCAGCAAGTTGCTGAACTTCATATTTCACTTTTACCACCTGTAAGTTGGGAAAAACTTCCTGGTATGTGCCTGGAAGGCAGCAGGCCCCTTAGGGCTGTAATCATGTCCCTGACCCTCCCTCTCTCAGACTTTAAGTGCTGCTGCTGGCCATTAGTGTGAGTGCATGCATGTGGCTGTGTGTGCCTGGACATGTGTATGTGTGCACAGACCTGCAGCCCACTGTGAAGGTGCATCTGTAGGCTTGCTATTGGCCTGTCTGTGATAGATCACTGGCGGGAGACTCCCCAACTTGAGGTGGCCTCTGCCACAGGAGCAGCGGCATGGATCCCTGTCAAAATGTGCATCACCACCATGTTAGGGACTCCCTCTCCAAGTGGGACTGGGTTCCCAGGAGCTGCCCGGGCACCAGCCCACAGGGATTGGCCCCCATTCCATGCCCTAGGTGAGTGTTGTCTGGGCACTGTTGTCAACACTGGGCAGCTGGCTGCTGTGGACCAGACCTCCTGGAAGAAGTGGGCCCCAGAGGCCAGCACTGGCTCACAGGAATGATCACACATCCTGTAAAACAACGTGCTTTTCCATGTGTTCACCAGGAACAAAAAGGCTGGTGGCCATTGCTGGCCAGCTTCCCATCTCTGCCAGTAAGGGCCTGGGGGCAGGCTGACTGAAAATGCCCCTTAGTTGGGCTTCCTTCCTGCCATCTCGCTGGGCTACTTGGACCTGCTCTTGGGGGTGACGGATGTCCTCAGCTACAGCTTGAGATGCCTGTTCATGAAGAGGCCCTACCCACCCATCCTGCCTGCCACTGCAACCCAGCAGCCCCTCACCCTGGCATTTCCTCTCAGCCTGGAAAGGGTGGCCGGTTTCCCACTCCCAAGGAGATGAGGGTGACTTGCAGCAACACCCACACCTGCAGGAAGCCCTTATTGACTGTAGGCAGACCACACCTCATACCTCTAGCCTAGAGGCTAT
Source organism: Lyroderma lyra (assembly GCA_004026885.1). NCBI lineage: Eukaryota > Metazoa > Chordata > Mammalia > Chiroptera > Megadermatidae > Lyroderma > Lyroderma lyra. Next base: position 209,688 of record PVJL010000775.1, on the reverse strand, counting down.
CGGACATCACCATGCCTTTGTCTCTTAGAGGCTCACTCTTGCTGCCCCAGCCCTGCCTGGCCCTGCTAGTGCTTTGGCTGTGGTGAGGCAGGGGAAAAGAACAGGGAATAGCCATTTGCACTAACAACAGGCCACGGTGGGCTGGCAGAAGGGCTGTGCTCACCTCTGCCTGGGCACCGACCATGCCACATGTGCCTTGACCCCAGCAGAGGATCCTGGTCTTGGGAGATGCAGCTATAACTTGGCCTCCATTACTTTCTACCCCAAACACAGTGAGGCCCATCTGGAAAGGATGCTTATAGATCCAATGGGGTGAATGTTCAGGCACTGCGGGCCAAAGCCTGGCTTACTGCAGGCCAGAAGCCTCCTAAGGCTTCATAGCAATCGCTGGCAGCCAGCCCAGAGGGGCCTGACATGCTGACCCCAGGGAGGTGGAGTCAGTGCCTACTCCTGCCTGAGGCAGTGAATCTTGCTGGAGGTGGTTACTGAACTTTGCAGAAGCAGAAGGTCTCTGAGTTATGACTCAAGTGGCTTTCTTCTCTTGGATGGAAGAAGAGGCTTTAGGCCAAGGATGGAGTGGGTGGCTGTCCTTCCCTCAGGGCCTGCAGGAGTCCAGCACTCTTGGCTCCACCACAGAAAACCTTATCTGCAACTGTCCTCTAAGTCCTGCTTTGGGGACTTGCTGGGTCACAGCCGATGCCCTGGCGGCAGGGGTGCCCAGGCTGTACACAAGACTCAGAGGAGGTTCCTGATAGGGCTTGGGTGTTTTCCCTGTGCACTCATGAAGCGCCCAGCACAGGGCCTTGCCCAGTCTGAGGCCCAGCCCCGTCACTTGAGGCTGAGGCCACTGCCTGCTGCTCCTGGGAGATGGCTGTGCCAGAGGCAGGCAGGCATGACCTGGCCTCTGGTGCTGTAGGGGAATGGCTATTGGGGGTGTACCTTATCCTCCCCCCACCCAACACACACATACAGAGTTATATCAGTCACCCAGGGAGCTGGGAATGGCTGTGGTTGGGGTGTGTACTTGCTGCTGGGGGGGAGGTGGATGTGGGGGTGGTGCCTGGCTCTTACCTCCCTACTGGGCTCCCAGACCTGAGGTGTGCAGAGCTGGGCTACTTGTGGCACCAGCCGCCCTTCTTCCCTTCCTTCCTCCCTCTCTCCCTCCTTCCCAGGCTGGGCTGGCCAAGTTGTATCCCCGGAACCCTCCCCAGGATCTGCATCTTTGAAGCCATGGATACTGACAGAGGATTCAATGAATCCAAGGTCGCCAGCCGGGCGTTGACAGATGCCCAGCCACGATACTATTTCTGATTTAATAACCGAATGGGAGGCTGGCCCTTGGTAATAATTAGGGCTAATTACTGAGGAGGTGTTGACAGACGGGCTGAGAGGAAACAAACTACCTTTATCCTGGGGCTTAGAGTCAGATTACCGGCCCGTGCTATCTGCCCCTCAGAAAGTAGATGCTTCAATCACTCACCGAGGCTTCAAAGGGGCAAGGGCCCTGACAATGCACGGGGTTTGGAAAGGAGCTATGAAGTGCGCCTTTGACTCCGACTCGCCAATGGAGCCCCATTCCAGAAATGGTTTCTTTGTGCAGTTTGAGTTACTTCGGGCAAACCCGCCTCAGCTCAGGCCGGGCTGGGGCTGGGGCTGGCCAGCCCACCCGCCCAGGCCCTTCCCAGGCTGGACCCAAGCAGGGAGGTGCAGTATGTTTCTTTGGGCTGGGAGTATGTCCTGTTCTTTGTGGTCGGCTGCAGGTAACAGGATCAGATCTTATATCCCAGCAAACTGTTCCTTCCCTTTCCTCATCTGGACGCAGCTTTTCTGGCCTCTCTACAAGGGGACTGATTTATGGTAGGACTACCCCTTAAGGGCCCAGGTGTCACTCACAGGGATGCCCCCACCTCCGTACTGGGCAGTAAGCCAACATGGACAGAACACTGGCCCCCAGTGGCCTCAGTGACTGAGAGGTGACAACCTAGAGAAGGGTTGTCCTAAGACATAGGCTGGTTGCTGATGCATTGTATATGCACTTGCTGACACCGTGGTCCCCCTGCATCTCAGAAACTGGAGTAGGGGTGGGCATGGCTGTGGTCAGACCTCCATTTCCTGATGTGAAGCAGCAACCCTGGAAAGTTTCCCAGTGACCTGGCCTGGACTGCAGGCCACTGTCTCTGTGAAGCAGCTTCAAGGGGCCGTCTGGGAGAATGAAGTCTCCTGCTAAGGCCCTCACTGTTGAATGCAGTGGCTGTTCTGGGATTGTGGGTCTTGCTCTGGTCTGTGCTGATCAGGAAGGCGGGAGGGTGATGAGGCCTTGCCAGGACTGGCCAGTACAGAGAGCGTCTTGCAGGTTCCAGGTGTGGCTTGGGACCAGCCAGTGCAGGATCTTCCTTCTAGGATAGTTGTGCTCCTTCAAAGAGAGAGAGGAAGTCAGGCTGGTGGAGAGCACCGCTGTTAGGCAAGCACTCTTCTTTTCCCTGGCGTGGTGATCATGCTGATGGTAAAAGTCACTCACTAATTTGCTTACCTGAATACTGACTGCCTCGAATTGGGGGGGACTACTCATGAATTAAAATCTATTTATATTAGGGCAAAAATAGGGTGGTGAATTATTTTCAGTGGAAGAAATGCTTAAAAATTGACATTAAATCTGTTTAAAGTCACCTTGAGTAGAATTGGAAATTGGTCCTAAGGACAGAAGAATCTAAGCAGGGAACTGCATTTCATAATACGTTAGTGGTTGAGTTAAATACCATTACCTGTAGTGAGAGAAAAAAGAGCACAAAAATATTGTATAATATATTTCATTTGAAAAATAGCCCCCAGAAAATAGCCAAGAGAGCAGTGGCCCAGTGTGTGGTCACCTAGCACACAGAAGCACGCCCGAGCCCTGTGCCCTTTTATTAACATCTTACATTAGCACGGTATAGTCGTCGCCATAACAAAACAGCGTAGATGCATTGACTCACATCCATACTTCATTCAGTTTTTTGAATTTTTACCTTACGTCCCTTTTCTGTTCCAGGATCCCATCCAGAACGCCACATTGTAGTTGGTCATCGTATATCCTTGGTCTCCTTTGGGCTGTCCCAGCTTCTTAGACTTTCCTTGTTTTTATGGCCTTTACAGTTTAGAGGAGTGCTAGTCGGGTCCTTTGTAGAATGTCCCTCAGCTGGGATTTCTCGTGAGTAGACTGGGCTTGTGGGTTTCTAGGAGCCAGGCCTCAACCCTAAGTGCCATCCCATCATGTCGTATCACTGGTAAATGTCAGCATGACATCACTGTGGATGCTGACCTTGGTCTCTGGCTGAGGTAGTGGTGGTCAGGCTTCTCTCCGCCCCCCTCTTTCCGGAGTGTCCTCCTAGGAAGGAAGTGACTGCGTGCAGCCCACTTATTGGGGGTGGGAGTTCTGCTCCACCTCCTTGAGGGTGGAGCATCTACATACATTGATTTGGAACTTTGTGTGAGAAATTTGTCTGCTGTCTTCCTGCTTATTTGTGTCTTCAATCATTTCTTTGCATCAGTGTGAACTCACGAATATCTGTTATTAATATGATTATGATTATTGTGAAATGTACCTGACAGGAGTCTTAACACATCCCCACACCAGCACTTGCAGAACCCTGATACAGAAATCACTCCATTACCTCAGAACCTTCCTTCTGCTGCCCCCTGGCAACCAGCCACCTGTGCTCTCTGCCTCATTCTGCCTTTTCCAGAATGCCATGTGATAGGCTCCCACAATAGATAGACTTTCCCTCACCCGTTTCCTGGCAATTCATCATGTCGTGGCACTTATCAGTAGTGTGTCCCTTTTTATTGCTCACGGGTGTTCCATTCATGTATGGATGTCATTTGGGTTATTGCCTATTTTGATTGATATGAATACAGTAGGACTGCTGTAAGCATTCACACACAGACCTCTGTTTGCTCACAGGTTTTCACTCCTCTGAAATACCTAGGCGGTGGGATTGTTGGGCGGTATGATACATGTATACCCGTTTTAGAAGAAACGGCCCCACGGTTTTCCGGAGCGCCTCTACTAGTTTGCATTCCCACCAACACTGTACAAGAATTCCAGGTGCTCCATATTCTGGAAAGTGTTTGGTTTTGTCAGGTTTGTTTGTTTTTTTTCTCTCTCTTTATATTAGCCGTTTTATTAGTCTGTGGTCTTCAGTTCTCTTTCATCTATGTTGCCGAGTTTGTGTGCATTAGGTTGTTTACAGTATTTCCTTACTATCCTTTCCGTGTTTGTGGTGTCTGTAGTCATAACCCTTCTTTCATTATTATAGGTTATTTCCCCTCTCATTTTTTGGTTGTCAATCTAGTGAGATTTATCAATTTTATTGATCTTTTTAAAGATCCAAACTCTGGTTTTATTGATGTTCTCTATTATATTACTGCTCTCTATTACATTTATTTCCACTCTAACCTTATTTCCTTCCTTTGGTTTGCTTTGGGCTTATTTTACTCCTCTTCTTCTGGTTCTTAAGGTGGAAGCTAAATTGTTGATTTGAGACCTTTCTTCTTTTCTGTGGTAGGCATAGATTTCAATGCTATAAAATTTTGTCTATGCCCTACTTCAGCTGCATGCTACAAGTTTTGGTATTTTGTATTTCATTATTGTTCAGTTCAAAATATTTTCTAATTTCTCTTGGAACTTCCTCTTTGACCCATTTATTTTATTTTATTTTATTTTTTTTGGAAACATGCTAGATTTTACTAAGTATGTACTACTGTTATGCCAGATGCTGGATCTTTGACCCATTTAAAATAACCCATTGGCTATTTAAAAGTATGGTGCTTATTTTCCAAATATTTTGAGATTTTCCAGTTACCTTTCTATTACTGATTTCTAGGTTAATTCTGTAAGTTAGAGAGCATGTTTTGTATGTTTTTGGTTCTTCTTCACTTTTTAAGGTTTGTTTTATGACCCATGATGTGATCTGATCTTGGTAAATGTGCGTTTGAGAAGAATGTTTTTCTGTTGTGTGGAGTGTTTTCTTAATGTCACCTACATCAAGTAGGTAGATAGTATTAGGGCTCCTGTGTGACTTTCCGGCCACTTTCTCAATCAGCTACTAAAGAGAAGTTTAAGTCTCTGGCAGATCCATCAGTTTTCCTTCATGCATTTTGAAGTTCTGTTCTTAGAATAATACACATTTATGACTTTTATGTCTTGATGAATTGATGGCTTCTATTTTTATATATACTTTTTATCCCTGATAATACTCCTTGTTCTAAGGTCTACTTTGTCTGATATTAATATATCCACTCCAGCTTTCTTTTATTGTTTATATATCTCTTTCATCTTTTTACTTTTTATCTATGTTTTTAAATTAAAATGGGTTTCTTCTAGATAATGTATAGTTTTTTTCAATAGCTTATAATTGTTGGGTCTTATAATTAGCATGTTGAGAGCCTTTACATTTCTTGAAATCATTGATATGGATCTATTTTGGCCTATTATTTTGTTGTTTTCTCTTTTTCCTCTGATTTTTTTGTTCTTCTGTCCTCTCTTTTTTGCCTTCTTTTGGATTTTTGGATATTTTCAAATAGTCTGTTTAAATAGTTTTTTGGCTCTTTCTTTTTGTATCATGTATTATGTTTTTAATGTTTGCTTCAGAGACTACAGTACATACTTAAGTATTCAAAGTCTTCTTAGAGTTAATATGGTTTTCATTTCAAGTGAAATAGAGAAACCTTGCAACCATATGGATCCCTTTACCCTCCCACCTTCATTTTATAGCTGTTATATTGAAAAACCCACCAGACAGACAGTGTTATAATTTTAACAATATACATGTTCACTTAAGGGGTGAAAAGTTGTTTTTTATATTTGCTCAGATATTTACCATTTCTCCTACTCTACCTTCTTGAAGTTCTATATTTCTTTCTGATTATCATTTTTCTGAGCTATAGAACCTCCTTTTTTTATTTATTTCTTTTAGAGCACATCTGCTGGCAAGAAATTATCTTAGTTTATCTTCATTTTTATTTTGCTTCATTCCCAAAAGATCTTTTCTTGGATTACTTGAAAGGTATTCCACTGTCTTCTGGCTTTCATGGTTTCTGATGAGAAATCTACACCAATTCAAATTATTATTTCCTTATGTATAATGTATTGTTACTTTCAATATTTTTTATTATTTTTCAGCAATTATGTGTTTGAATGTGGTTTTAGCCTACTTATGATTTATTTGAGGTCTTGAATCTATAAATTTTTGTCTTGCCCCAAATTTGTGAAATTTCAGGCACTATTCAAATCATTTTTGTATTCCAATCTCTTTTTCTTCTTTACAGACTCCAAGACCATGAACATTAGACCTTTTACTATTATTCCACAAGTCTGATACTCTACATTTATTGCAGTTTTTTTTCTTTTTGATCTTATATTAGATAATTTCTACCATCAGTCTTCTTTTTCTTAGCTCTTTCGTTTGTCATCTCTCATTCCGTTATTGATTTCTTTTTGTTTCAGATATTGTATTATTATGTTCTGAAATGTCCTTTTTTAAAAAAGTGTTTTATTTCTCTGCTGAGAACTTTCCTTCCATTCATTTCAAGTATATTTATCTTTGCTCATGGAGCATAATCATAAAAGCTGCTTTAAAATCCTTATCTGATATTTCCAACATCTGAATCATCTCGAGGTTGGCATCTGTAAGTTGTTTTTTCCCTTGAGAATTGGTCTCATTTCCTGGTTCTTGGTTTATTGAATAATTTTGTACCATACCCTAGACATGTCTTAGATTGAGTATTATGTTGGGTCCTCTGGAGAATATTGAGTTTTGTGTTAGCAAGCAGTCAGCCCAGTTAGCTTTGCATCACAAGTTCTGTCTCGCCCTTCTGTGGACTATAGCTAGCTCATTTCAATTATCAAAGCTTTTGAGATGCTGCTTTAGGTCTGTTCCATACATCAGCCACTCCAAGGTCAGTCTGAGACTTAGGCGGTGGTTTGAATCTTAGTCCTCCAGTTCTTTAAGTGGGTGGTGGTTTGCCTGTCCCAGGTATATGCAACTCAGGAATGAGTCTGAGACTCTGGTGGGTTCATTCACAGAATTAAGGGACCTTTTTCTTTCTCTCTCTCATCTCTGCAATTCTCCCCTCACCCCTCCCACACACTTAATCCTTCAGGGTTCCCTTCCTGGGGTTACTCTGGCCAGAAAGGTGGGGGTTTCCCTCAGTCATTTATTCCACTCATCTTTCTGTCTAGGGTCTATCCCTAGGGCAGCACTGAGAGAGAAGACAAAAACAACCATCAGGGGTTTCCTTTCACATTCTTTAGACTTCTTGTCTGTACAGAAATCAAGGGTTTCTCTCTTAAGATTTAGCCATCACTGCCTTGTGGCTATGCAGCCTGGGTTTGCCTTTAAGGCAATGCTGCAAGATATAAAAATAAAAACAGGAAACTAGTCCCAGTACAGGTCACTTCTCCAAGTTGTTGCTCACCTCCAAAATCTCCAATTGTTCACTTTTCAGAGTTTTCAGGTAATTGCATTTTTATATCTCGTCCAGAGTTTTTAGTTGCAATCAGCCAGAGAGAGGAGTGATGGTGAGTTCATCCTGGCCAGAACCAGAAACCTCTCAATGTAGTTTTAATTTACATTTCTCCATAAGTGAGGTTAAGGATCTTTCATATGTTTAAGGACCATTTTGCTTATTTTTCTATTTGGCCTTTAGTCTCTTCTTTCCTTGATTTTGAAGAGTTCTATATATTTTACAGATATTAGACTTTTATCTCTTGACATGCAAAAGTTTAAAAATTTATTGTTAAGTATTTATTTTCTTAGTTGGTATTGTATATGGGATTTTCTTTTAACGGGTTATTACTTGTATATATGGAAACTATTGAGCTCTTTTTATTTTATTTCCTGCAGCCATATGAAAAATTTTTAATGTTTTAATCTGATTTATCATTGATTATCTAAGGCTCTCATGTATACCATCATGCCATTTGGAAAATAGTTTACATTCTTTTCAATTCATATGCCTCTAATTGATTTTTCTTGGTTAGTTGCATTGGCTTCAACCTCCAGTGCAATGTTGATTATTAGTGTAGGCAATGGGTATTCTGATCTTAGTGGAAATATCTCCACTATTTCTTTATAAAGCACTGAGTTGGTTTTAGAACTAGGGAGGGTTTGTGTGTGTATATTTTATTATTTTTAAGAAACCCATTGGTTTCTGTCTGCTTAAATGTTATAATAAAAGATAGATACTCAATGTTATCAAAGGCTTTTGCAGCATCTATAGAGATAATTACATGACTTTTTTCTATAGATCTGTTAATGAGGTGTATGACGTTAATGGATTACCTAACTGAGCTAACTTTGCATTCTTAGGATGAATTCCATTTGGTTGTCATATATTATTTTCTGAATTTGATGTTGTAGTCTGTTTGCTAATATTTTGTTTACTATTTTGTGTGATAGTCATAAGTGATCATAGTCTCTCCTGATCAAAGCTTTAATTATATCTCATGAATTCTGGTATTAGTGTTTCTTATTGTCATTTTTTAAGTTTGTGGTTTAAGAATTTTCCCTTTCACTTAAAAGTTGTTTAATAAATGATTTTAAATTTTTAGTTGAGAGGATCTTTTGGTTTTTATTTTGTTAATTTCTGGTTAAATTGCACTGTAGTCATAGAATATTATTATATTTCTTATTTATAGAACTTACTGATGTTTTCTTTGTGAGTCAGTATACAATCAGTTTTTATACATGTTTATGTACACTTGAGAAGAGTAAAGTCTCTGTTATCAGAGTGTCACATTCCATATAGATCCATAGTATCTGCCCTGTTGAGTCTTCTATCTCTTTACTTATTATTGTGCCCTGGATTTGACTTGTACTAAGAGTAGTACATCATGTTCTCCCACTATTAGTGAGTTTTTTCTGTGACTCCTTGCATCTCCTATAGTTTCTGTTTTATAAAGGTAGTATTTCTGTTATTTAGTACATATATAGTCCTAACTGTTATGTATTCATTGTGAATTTCAGCATTTAGTGTTAGAAAGTATCTGGCTTTGTCAAATCTAATGCTTTTGGCTAGAATTCAACTTTGTTGGTATTTTAACTTCTGCTTTCTTATTGTTTCCATTTGCCTGATATAACTGTCCATCTCTTAATTTTAGCCTTTTGGAATCACTTTAACTTTTTTTTGTTTCTTACTGACTTTTGTATTCTGAGTATGAATACTTTATTCTTCCTATCTGTAGCCTCATTTTTGTCATTTTGTAGCCTTGTACTTCTTTCAGGCCTCTTGATGAGCATTATGGTTTTGAGTTTCATCCATGTGAGACTGGAGTTTAATAATTTTCAGTTTTGTTGTGTATCGTATGAATGTACCAAATATACCCCATTCTGCTGTTGATGGTCATTTGAGTTGTTTCTAGTTTTTATTGTTATGGACAATACTGCTGTGAACATTCTTGTACAAATCTCATTGTGTACATGTGTGAGTATTTCTTTAGAGTGTTTATCTAAGAGTGGGGCTGCTGGGTCATAAGGTGTCCAAAACAGTTCCAGATTGTCTTCCAAAGTGATTGTTTCAGTTTTTGCTCCCTCTAGCATGGTAGGGGATGCCAGTTGTCCCACATCTTGGTCAACATTTGACAGACTGTTTAATTTTTTGCTAACCTGCTAGGAGTATAATTATATCATGTTGTGGTTTTGACAGACATTTTCAAGATTATTAATTAGGTTAAACATATTTTCATATGTTTATTGGCCACTTACGTTCCTTGTGAAATGTCTATTCAAGTCTTTTGCTCATTTTTCTTTTTGGTGTTTGCTTTTATTATTGTATTAATGCATATGTTCTTTATCTATTCTGGATGTGAGTGCAGTGTGTGTTTCTCCTCCTCCCCACCCCACCCCAGCATGCCTTTATAGTTTTAAACCTACCGAAAAGTTACAAGTATAATATAATGAATGTCTGTCTGTCCTTCACCTGTGTTCGCCAATGGTTAGCATTTTGCCACATTTGCTCTACCTGTCTGCCTATGTACTTGTATATAGATAGAGGTAAAGAAAAATCTTTTTCTGAAGCATTTGAAAACAGACATCATGACATTTTACCCGCACCCCCCCCCCTCCAAATACCTATGAATAAGGTAGCCTATGAGTAAGGACATTCCTCTACATAAAATACCATTATCCTTCTCAAGAAAATTAACAGTGATTTCATATTATCCACAGTCCACATTCAGATTTTTTTAATGTCCTCTGTAGGCACCCACCCACCCCCTTTTTATCCAGGATCTAATCAGTGTTCCCACACTGCATTTGGTTGTGGTGCCTCTTTAGTCTCTTAATTTAGAAGAGTGGCCCTGCTTTTTGCTATTGTTGTTTCTCTTGACTGGGGCCTTTTTGGTAAGTCTGAGCTAGTTTTCTAGTCCAGTGTCCCATAATCTGGATGTGTCTGGTTGTTTCCTGCATGTTATTGGCACAGATATACCAGGATGGCGCCGTGTCTTCTTGCATCACCTCAGGAGATAAGTGATGTCAGTTTGTTTACCTTTGGCGGTACCAGTTTTGATCAGATGGTGAAGGTGGTAACAGTCAGATGTCTCTATTGTAAAAGAATCTTTTCCTTTTGTAATTAGTAAATAATCTGTAGAGTAATACCTTGGCACCCTGCAAATCGCCTGTAACCTTTCCCAATAACCTTTCACCCAGTTGGGCCCAAATCGGAGTGGTGATTTTTATAGTCTCTTGCTCTCTACTTGTAGTTTCATTTCTCTCTTTTTATTTCTTTAAAACCAGTAAGCATTCTTATTTTATCTACCTGAATGCTTTGCTCTGGGGGGTCTAGTTCTGCTTCCTATTGTTTCTGATGGTTCTCACTCATGATGCCATGTTTCCTGGTTTTTATGAGTTTTCACTACGAGCCTGCATTTCATCAGATTGTATCTGTGAATTCATTGAGGCCTGAGTTGAAGGTGGGCTTCTTTAAGATACACTTCACAGACTGAAATTTTGGGGACCTCCCAAGGTGGTGTGAATTTGGGCTGAAACCTGAGGACTGGCCTTATTCTGGCACCTTTGAGTACAGCTTTAATTCTGGTTCAATCTAACACTGAGCATATAGCCCTGTGGGTCTCATCCTATGGGGATAGTCCTTTAAGATTACCTACCTTGGAAGTGCCTTACGTTTTGTCTTTCATCAGCCCAGTGGCCTTGAGAGCTGGAACTCCAGGTCACTAGTACAGCAAATGCCCTCAGGGCAGGAGCCAACTGCAGGCTCCACAGACCTCACTAAGTTTGACTTTTACATAGTGTTTGGCCTCTGAAGGTTCCAGACTTTTTAAAAATCAACTTAGTTTTGTATTGAAGATTTTATTTTAATTTTATCAGCATTTTTATTTGTTTTTTTGGCATAAGCGTAAATCAGGACATTCATCCTGCTAGAAAGCAGTACCTCCTCAAGTCTGGATATGGAATACTCAGATGCCTTGTAGGGCTGCTGGAGCTGGTTCTATGCCCTGGTCTGGCACCCATGCAGGGCTGGGGGTCCTGTTTAAGGCATTGCCAGAATCCTGTGCTACTTGTTCTTGCCCTGCTCACGTACACAGTTAGTGATGCAGGATCAGGTGGGCTGGAGCAGGCAGGGGCAGTGCCCGGCGTCTCTGGGTGGTGGCTCTCACCATGGCTAGCTTTCCTGATTTCTCGGCTTCTTCAGGGAACAATGATCCTGCTGCAGTAAAAGGAAAGGACTCCATGACTGAATGCAGGGCAGGTACCCAGGCTGACCTGTGACCTGTTCAAGGGTTCAGCTGTGAGGCACACAGAGCTGTGAACTCCCCGGCAGCCCAAGAATGGCAGGTAGGGACCTGTGTTCTCTGGGCACCAGCCCCTCCCCTGGCTCTGCCTCTTTTGCCTCTCGAATTGCATGAGTTCTTTCTATGATGCAGCTCTCATGGGCTGTGGCAGGTCTCCACCAGCACTTGGTCATTTGTGTGTGAGTTCCTGCCTCTCCCATGAGGGGCGTCCTCGGATCTCTGTAGCTGCTGGGCCTGCCTGAGGCATGTGACCTTGCTGGGAGGGCAGGTGCCAGTGGCAGCCCTGGCTGCCCGATGCTCCCCACGACAGGGAGAAGGCTGGGGATAACCCTGAGGCCTGCCAGACTGCTGCTGCTGAGGAAACATAGCGGGATGCTGTCATTGTCCAGTGGGCTGAGGGCCTGGGGGGCTTTGGGGGGGCATGAATAGTATCAGTCGGAAAGGCTGTCAGAGTCGTACGAATTGTATCAGATTCTCTTTCTTTTTCATTTTTAAAAGAACGTGTCTCACTTTAACATCTCAAAGAGTAGGCAGACTACGAAGTTTTGCTCAGGGGATAAAGTATCTGGGAGGCACAGACAAGTGATAGAACAGGGAAAGGAGGAGGTGGCCGGTATCGCACATCAGCCTTACACAACGGACTGCGGCCTCTGCTCGGGGCGGCCTGGTGCCAAGGGAGATAGGATAATGCGATTACTCTCAATTAGATTAATAAAGAATAATTAGATGTCATAAATCAAGTAATCATAGGATATTGTCATGGGAAAAATATGTAGCTAGAATTAATTAGTTTTCAAATAAAGAGTTTATTTTAATTGCTTGAAATGATGGAGCCCTTAATTGCAATGTATCATTTTGGCCTGAGCGTTTTTGTTGTTGTAACAACATGACGGGCTTGTTCCCTGCAGTTCTGGGGAAACAATGGAGAACTTGATTTCATCACCTCAGAGTGAGCCTTGTATTGGTGAGGTTCTGGAAACTCCCACCAGGCCCCAGGCAGGTGGCAAGTGTGGGCTGGGCTTCGGTTGGTGCTGCGTGTGTATGTGTGCGTGCATGTATGCGCGTGCCTGCGTGTGCCCGTAAGTGTGTACGTGCATATATGTGTATGCATGTGTGGGCGCATGCATGAACATTGCGTATGCACACATGAACATAGTGTGTGCACCTCAGGACTGCACAGTGGGAGCCCTGGAAAGGTGGCCTGTCAGACTCTGCGGCCAGGACAATGGTGGGGTGCCCCCCCCGCCCCGATCCTGGGCTGGGATTTTTCTGTTGGGTTGAGGTACTTTAGTAGAGTCTGCATTCTTGGGTCTTTCCGAATCTGGGGCCCTATTGCCTTATGCCCATTGCCGACCAGCTGTTCTTAGGGGGCAGACACAGCACAAGCAGGCTGTGACTTCTTAGAGCCCAACAGCTGCCCCTCTGAACTTGTCCTTCAAGTCAGCGTGCCCTGGCAGCATCTCCAGATGCCTTATCTGTCTCATGCCAGAGCAGAGGCCCTGGATCATGGATCTGTATGGATTGGTCTCTTTGCTCCCTGCAGGAGGCTATCCTTATGTTTAGGAAGAGACAGTTGGCCTTTAGCCAAAGGTGAGAGAGGTTGTTAGGCTGAAAACCCTAAGGGAGAGAGAGAGAAACAGAGATTGGTCATTTGTAAAGCATGTTCGCAGGGACCCCATCCTTTTCTTTGAAGCCCCATGACAGGCAAGGTCTAGTGGTAGAGTGGCCAGTAAGGGTGACCGCCCACCCTAGAGTCAAAGACCGAGGCCACCACTTCCTGGGCCTGGCCCTGTAGTGTCTGCTGTGGGTTATTAAGGTCTATTCCTAACCCTACCCTAACTGGCCTCATGGTGACCAGACTTAAGTTGGCCCTGGTACTGACAGCAGACTTCCACCGGGTAGGTCTCTGCTGCCTGGTCTCCCCTGAGTATCTGTGCAGGTCCTGGGAGTCTCCAAGCTCTGGTTGCTGCTCTCCCTCTGCTCTCTGGTGACCTGGAGCCCCCTGGGCCTTGCAGTGCTCCTAGGTAGCTTAATAGTGGCATTTCGTAGGTGCTTTGAACCTTTGCCTCCAGTCAAACTGCTCCTGGTTCTCTTCTGAAGATAGAGTCTAGAAGGAAAGGGTCTGGGATGCTTTTAAGGAGGGGAGATATAGGGCTTGGTGTTTGAGGGTATGGCTGAAGTGGTGCCCTGGACTGGTACGCACTTGGAAACCCATTCCTTTTCTGCCTCTGTGCCTGGGCATGTGCCCAGCCTTATCCTTCAGCCCCCTCCTGTGTAGGCCTGGAACTCCCTCCAACCCCTGGCATTAGTCTCCTGGCCAAGGCTCCCTCCTGGAGGAATCCTTTCTCTCTTCTTTGTCCTTGTTCTTTTACTTGTCCCAGTTCCCCTGGTGGCTGTGGCTCCCATAGTGGTTGGGTATGTGGCTTTCTTCCTGCTTTGTGTGCAGGCTGCAGGTGGGTGAGTTGGGAACTGTCCTAGAGCCTAGCACCATCAGCCTAGCCTAGGGCCTGCAGGCAGACAGATGTGCCCCCTGGCTGTTGGAACAGGTCACTTCTGGTTCTGTCCCCACCCCCAATGGCTGCTGAGAGCAGTCTCCCCTGTACTGTTGAGTCTCTGGCTGCCTGTGGGACTGAGCTGTCAAGAGAGAAGGACATGGGCCTCCATGGATTCTGCAGGGTTAGGTGCTTAGGTTAAGCTCAGTGCAGATATTGAATGGCTTCTCTTTTGGGGTGGGTGGGCCCCAAACAGGCCTTAAACACAAGACCAGTGATATGAGGAAAGGTCTCTCATCTGTGATGACAGCCCTCCTGGGGGTCACAACGTGATTCCGTCCCCTGCCCCTTGCCCACACACTGCTGCGCTGGCCCCTCTGCCCCTTGGCAGTGTGCAGGCTCTGGAGCACTCCAAAGCACGCCTGAGGCTGAGTGGCCTAGGGCAGCTCACTAGACTGTTTCTTCCCCAACAGTAAATGGTGCTGGCTGCTGGGTTCTGGGCCTAAACACCAGCTGTGGGCATTTAGACCTAGGACCCAGTGGGCCATATTTGCAGCACATGTGAGGAAGAGACCCCTCTCCATCTTCTGGTCCTACACCCTCTCTTGGCAACCAGGGGTTACACACACTCTGAATTTTCTGGGAGGGCTATTTGGGGTGGGATCCCCAAGGGAGAAGCTGGAATGGCCTGGACAGGAGGCAGGACTCAGCTAGCTCAGAGGCAGGATAAGGAGGGATCTGCCCTAGCCTGAGAGGGATTGTGCTGGTGTGGCCAGTGGGATGCGGGGAGCTGGAGGTGCAACTGGTGGGTGGAATTCCTGGAGGCCAGTAGAGGGCTCCGTGCTGGGCAAATATGGCCAGAGGAGGGTGTATTCTGCCGTGCCCACTCTGGGATGGCTCACGTTGGGCCTAGGATGGTCTCACTTGGGTGCAGAGGTCAATAGGCAGATTTTAGAGGGGATGAAGACGTGGGCAGTACTCAGGCAGGTTTCCTGCTGCCTTCTTGAAGGAGGACAGGTGGGTCACTCACATGCTTTCCCTTGGTCCCCAGGTGACTGCACCTGTGCCCAGCATGGCGGCCCCACTGCCCCCGCCACCAGACCCCCAGTTTGTCCTCCGAGGCACCCAGTCAGCAGTGCAGGCGCTGCATTTCTGTGGAGGAGCCCGAGGACAGGGACACCCACTCCTCCTCTCAGGGTGAGTAGTTGTTGCCAACCTGACCCCAGGGGCTAGCCCAGGATGAAGTCAGGGTTGAGGGTAGCAATGAACCTGGTGCTTGTTTGGGGGTTCAGGTCACCCATGGCCCAGGCACACTGTGCTTTTAGAGCCTCCTTGGGGGAGACAGGGACACAGGACTTCTCTGTTACAGGCGCCACCCAGTTTGCACTGTCAACGGGGGCTCTCCCTCCCTCTGCAGAGAAGCAGGCTCTGCCTACGGGAGCCCTCGGGGGCTCCTGAGGGCCCTCTTGGAGGAGGAGCACGTGCCACTTTTACACTGAGTTCATATTGAGAGCTGCCACCTAAACTAAAAACTCGAGCAGCTGGAATACCTGGTCTGCCAGCAGTGTGTGGTCTCCAGGCTGGCCTTGCAGAGTGTGCTGGGCATGTCGGCCCTTCTCTGACACCTCCTCCTGATCCTGTGCCTGCACTTGTCTTAACAGGTCCCTGAGTGGGCTAGTGCACATCTGGAGCCTGCGGACACGGAGGGTGGTCACCATCCTGGACGGCCACGGGGGTAAGGGTGTGACCTGGCTGCAGACACTGCCCCAGGGGCACCAGCTCCTCAGGTAGGTCTTGGTGGCAGTGAATATAGTCCAAAAGGAGCCAAGCTGTAGCCTTCAGTGGGGGCCCAGAGCTTTCCAGTGGAGGCCCTTGTGGCCTTCCCCAGTTACCACGGTGGCTCCATCCCCAGCAGCAGAATAGGATGCGACCTCTGCCCTGGGCCCATCCTGAGGTAGTATGTTCGAGGTGTGCTGGGTACTGTCCGGTGGGTGCCTGCTGAGAAGGGCCTGACGAATGTATAGGACACCTCTGTCTATAGCCCGGCATTTCCTGTGGCCTGAGCAGAGCCTGCCTGACCTGCTACAGCTATGCAGTAGTAAGAGCTGGGGACCCACGGCTGAGCTCAAGTCTTCCCCTTGGAGGAGCCTCAGGTTCCCTCCCACAGGCCCTGGGTCCCTGGTAACATGACACCGCTCTGCTGGGTGACTTTCTCCCTGGTTATGAGGCCACCTTCCCACAAGGTGATGCAGACTGGTCACCAGGGTGGCACACAGAGCCTGAGCCTTAAGCTCACCAGGCTGGTCGGGACTGCACGCTACACCCCAGTACTGCTGCCTCCCGGGCCACTGGGAGCATCACACAAATGCCCTGGTTTGTGGCACTCAGGGCTGGCCAGCAGGAAATGGCAGGAGTGAGGGTGGCCTGGCACTCCCAGTGGAGGCTGGGCAGCAGAGTGGGGAATGGTTGTGTTCTGTCACTGCCGCCATGGCCTTGTGGAGGTGACAGACCAGGGACTCCAGGTGGGAAGTGGGCCAGGAAGCAGCAGGATGAGGCAGGCAGGTGGGTGAGAGAACAAGCTGGGAAGGGTCTTTCCTGTTTCCCATGGGCAGGGGGAGGGACAGGGCAGGGCACAGACCAGGATGGTATACAGGGCCCTCCTGGCTGCCAGAGCTGACCATTGTTTTGGATCACACTGACATCTGCCCCCATTAGGGATCGCTGCCCCAGCACTCCAGGACTGCCCTGTTCTCCTCCTCTGGTCTTAGAGCCTGGACATCTGGGCACCATGGAGCCAATCCCCAGAAAATGAGGCCTGCCAGGTCCCCACTTGTCTGCAAAGCACTTTTATGCCAGACTCATGTGGCTCCCACCACCCTGAAGGTGGCTCTCAGGTGATTGAGAGACCAGAGGTGTCAGGGAGAGCTGTGGCTCTGGATGTGTATGCTGTAGAGCCCTGACAGGGCCTTGCCTCCTTCTTGATCAGGCTGGCCCAGATGCATGTCCCTTCCCTCACTTGGTGCACAGGACCCTCATAGTTTTGGTCTTTCCCTGATAGTAGAGTAAATGTCACATTCAAATACACCACTAAGACACTTGCACTGGGAGTTGCCATTTATAATTGTTCCTGCAGAATTTTCAGCTCAGGTGTAGGTTCTTCTGGGTCTCCTGCTCTTCTAGGCCTGGGCACCCCCCTGGGAAAGCCCCGCCATGAGTGCCCGGGTGTCTGACACCCTGCTCTCAGGCTTCGCTCTTTGGAGAGCTAGGCCGACGTGGTACAGGGTGGCAAGCTCCTGGTGTGATGTGTGAGTGGATGTTGGATGGCATCCTCCCTTCCATCTGAGATGGCACTGCAGCAACCCTGCGCCAGGCAGGAGGCCCACGGGTCAGGAGGTCTGCAGCGCAGATGTGCAGGTGCTTGGAATGCCCAGGTGCGTTTATGTTGCACTAGAGGCCAGGCACCCAGCTGTGTTTGGACGCCAAGTCTCTCCAAAGTGGCTCTTGAGGAAGGAAGGTGAGCTTTCATGTCAAGGGGAGGCTGGAGGACAGAAAATGGGGATCCAGGGGCCCTGGCCCTCACCAAGCTGTACATGGGGCTCCAGGAAGCCCAGAGGCTGCTCCACAGACACCCCCAGCCCTGCCCAGAAGCTTGAGGACACACCTGTGCCCTTGACAGCTGCCTAGGTGGATTTGTTTCCTGCCTTTTTTTATTGTGAGATGTACTATACTCACAGAAAAGTGCACAGAACAAGTTTGCAGACTGTTGTATTATCACAGAGTGGACACCTGTGTAACCACTCCCAGCAGGAAGCCGAGCACTGCCAGCCCTGCCGTCCACCCCGTCCTGGAGGCAGCCCCTGTGCCTCCTTCCTGCCTTACCATTTGAATGTGCATCTCCAGAAGGCAGAGATTCATTTTGTCTGTTTTGTTGTTGTTGTTGTTGTTAACTTAAAAATAGTGAAACCATACAGAACAGCTTCCTGTGTGTCTGACTTCTTTCACTCATCTCTGTCTTTGTGAGCTCCACCGCAGTGCATGTGGCTATGACATGCTGTGTGGACTTTCTCTGTGTGCTACTCTGAGTATGTGTACCCAAGATCACTTATATTTTACCATCAGTGGAGACCTGGGTTGTCCACTTGGGCCTGTTGTGGATAAAGTGGAAGAAGACTCCCATCCAGGCTTCCTGGTGCCAGATGCAGATGTGTTTGCATGGTGGACCCCATGCCCAGAAGTGGGACATTGGCCCCAGGGTATGCGCATATTGGACTGCTCGAGGGCACCAGCCTGCACTCACCCCAGTGCAGTGAGTGGTCCTAGCGCCAGTGCCACCTGGGGATGAGGAAATTCTAGGTGTGACTCTCCCTGTGTGAGAATCAGCTGGGGTGACGGGCATCAGGCCAGGAGAGAATGTGTACAATGTTAGCAATTAGAGGACTGAGAGAAGGAGGTGTAGGAGGTCTTCCTCCTGTTCTCACACCTGTTCTATGAGTTGGAAACAAATTCAGAATAAAAAGTTACTTAAAAACAGGCTAATCTTTTGCTCACAGCATGACCGTCATCTTGACTATGAGTCAGATCACCTCCGTGTGTGAGCATGTCTCTCTTGCGTTAAACTCTGGTGTGTCCTTGTGTCGGGGACACTAGTGTCTGTCTCCTTCATCGTTCAGCAGAGCATGTCATCATCCCATTCCTCAGGGGTGCCATGTGATCCTCCAGATGTTCAGGCATTTTAACATCAGCTTGGTGGGTTCTCCAAAATGGAGCGGGGATTTGGATTGGGACTGTTGCTCTGGGTCATCCTGGGGAGAGCAGCCATCCACACAGCACCCAGTTCTGGGGTCCCGGGCCTCTCATGTGACAGGGGAGGTCTATCCCAACACAGGTGGCAGTGCCAATGACTAGATGTCAGGCCTCGTGTGGGCTCTCTGGCCTCCCACCAGTGTCCTTTTCTGATCCAGGACCCACTGAGTTGTCACGTCTCTTTAGTCCCCTATGGTCTGTGCTTGCTCGTCTTTCCCTTGTTTTTCCTGATCTTGACCTTGGGAAGGACTAGTCAGGAGTTTTGTAAAATACCCCTTACATTTGATTTGCCTCACTGTTTCTCAGGATTAGATGGGTTGATGGGCTTTTGGGAGGAAACCCACAGAGGCCAAGGGCTCTTATCCCATTGTGTGGGGATTCATCTCTGGTGAGCATCACCTTAGTCACCTGGGGAGGGCATATGTCTGCGGGTGTGCTACCTGCAGGGACATTTACCTCTGCTTACTGGGCTCCTTGGAAATGAGTCCCAAGGTCCAGCAAAGACCTTCCTCAAGGGGCAAAGAATTAAGATTAAGGAGAGTCAAAGAATACGTGGTCATGTTGGAGCCTCCTCAGTGAGTACTGAGCATCTGGGGAAGATACTTGGAGGTGATGCATATATCTTGTTTCTCCTTTAAGTTTCACTCACTGGTTTTAGCCCCTGCAATTATTACTTGGGGCGTTCTCATGGGGGCTTTGTGTTTCCCACACTCCTACTTTTGGTAGAATTCTATTTTAATTGGAATTCTGTAAGGAATGTTTATCTCCTCTATTTATTTGTGTATTTCCTCGTGATTTGGCTCATAGAGATTTAGTTTATTCTTTGGTTATAATCTCATACTACCATTATTTATTTTATTACTCAGATTGCTCCAGCTTTGGCACCTGGGTCCTTTGGATGTGCTCCCATCCTTTATTTTATTTTTAAAAATATTTCCTTACTTTATGGCTAGAAGATGCTCAGAACTCATCTTAGTTTTTCCCCAACTCCAGCCCTAGTCTCAGCCATTTCTCCAGAAACCTGGTCCCTGTTTTTAGAGAAAGGGTAAGAAAGCAGACCAGGGTACTAGGCGTGCTCATCACTACTGGGGTGTTGTTGCTCCCAGATCCTCACTGGGGGCAATCTGGGGGAATACCTGTATGTGCACAAGCCATACAGCATACACACCTGTGTGAGTACACACCTCTGCATCTGTCTGGCTGTGTACGAGGGCTGTCTGGAATAATATCCAGGCATAAATACCTCTGTTTTTCATGGCTGGATGCTTTCCGGACAGCCCTCATTTGTATTGGGATAAACATGCATTCATACTGCCGTCCATCTCGCCTTTCCTGGGCTTCTTTGTGACCGCTTTCCGTGATGGGAGAAATCTGGCTCCCACTGTCTACCTCTTATGTACTTCTGTGTTCAACCCTGCTGTACGCATAAAGAGGTTTCAGAATTGCCAATCCACACCCCTATGGGAAACAAATGGACCAACTAGAGTCTCATGTTTCTGTAGTTACTTTGTCTTTAACCGTGCAGTATCAAGTCGCCACACTTCGGAAATTCCTCAGGTCGGCTTCTGTCTGCCCTCCTGCTGGGCTTAGTATGCCCTACATTTGTCACAGTCTGTGGTCCATCCTAGGATCCTTACATCCTGATTTTTGTTTTGTTTTGTTTTTTAATGTATACACAGTAAAGTTTGCTCTTCGTGGCATGGATCTCTGTGCTTTGCGATACCCACAGTTATGTATGTGCCACTCCAGGGCCACACAGAGTGTGCTGTATTTTGCAGAGCCCCCGTTCTGCCCCTGTGTGAGCAGTGTCCTGTAGTCCCCTGCCCTGCCATCATGCTTCTCCTAGAAGGTCACTGCAGTGGAATCATAGAGCATGTGGCCCTTTGAATCTGGCTTCCTTCACTTGGCAAAATGCGCCTAAGATCCGTACAGGTTGTTGTGTACACCCTAGTTTGTCTGTTCCTGAGTAGAACTGCATGGTGTGGATGCATCACACTTCATTACCTAGTCTCCTGTTGAGGTTTGTTTCTGGTTTGGGCAATTAGGACCAGAGCTGCGGTAAATATTCATGTACACAGGTTTTTGTATGGATGTAGGTTTTAAATTCACTTGGGAAAGTACTGAGAGTGGTATTGCTGGGTGGTCCAAGTTAATTCGCAAAAGGATGCAAAGAGGGAAAGTACTCGCTGTGGCAGCGTGGACAGTGGCAGGAAGACCACAGGAGGCCTTCCTTTGTGGTGTGTCCCTTGGATGCCCAAGAGCATGTCAGGCATTGGGCGTCTTGGATTCAGACTCACGCTTAAGTACCAGGGCTGAGAAGCCCTTCTCAGCTGAGGTGCCCCAGCTTGATATCTGTCACTGGCCTCAGCCCCTGTCTAGAAAGTGTCCCCTGCCTTCTTTTGATGACAGCATGCTGATGCTTGTCCAGGTGGGACGTGCAGTTTGCTGCCCTGGGGATTCATGCCCTGTCTCCTCTTGGTTTTGGCAGTCAGGGCCGGGACCTGAAGCTATGCCTGTGGGACCTGGCAGAGGGCAGAAACACCATCATGGACTCCGTGAACCTGGAGAGTGTGGGCTTCTGCAAGGGCTCCATCCTGGCCAGGGGCCAGCAGCACTGGACACTGGCTGTGCCAGGCAGAGGCAGCGATGAGGTGAGTACCAGCCTGCATAGCACCTTGTTCTTGTGCAGCTGGGCACTCAGTTTTCCCTACATGGGCACCTCATTCTTAACACCTGGTTGCAGGAATGCTGTGCCTGCCGCAGGACCCCACGGAGGTAGGGGGGTAGGGCTGGGTCTGTCTGCTGCATCGAAGCTCCAGGATCCGTAGGATGAGGCTTGACCTCATCATCTGTGGGGTGGCCCTGTGGTGAGCATCAGGAGGGAGGTCCTCTGGGAGGCTCCAGCACCCAGCACAGTGCAGTTGGACGAGTGTCAAGGCCTGAGGCCATGAAGGGTATTGAAGGAGAGACCGCCCCCATAGGGCCCTAGAGGACAGAGGAGGAGGCGTGTGTGCAGGGAAGTCCCTGGCAGGCCAGCAGGAGGTGGTAGGAGACAGACCAAGGTCCTGGTGAAACTGAGGTGGGCCTGGGAGCCAGGGCAGCAGGGGAGGGCAACCTATTGGGGAGCAAAACTGGGTCCTGGTGTGAGAGGCCACTGGCAGGGCTGGGGTGCAAGGGTAAGGGCTTGCACTGACGGGCGGTGATCGCAGTACAGAGGGGCACAGGTGAGCAGGGAAGCATCAGAGGATGGGACTGGAGGGTGAGATGGGTGTGATGGAGCCTCAGAGGTCACTGTCAGATGGCACTCAGGCCAGAGCAGCCAACAGTGGTTGGTGGTTGTGGAGACTGATCAGGCTGGACAGTGGCATCCACACCCTGGGGACAGAGAGGCAGAATTCCCCAAGGGAAGCAGTGCCCGGGGTGTGAGGCAGATGGCAGGAAGCCAGGGTAGGGGAAGGGAGGAGGCTGTGGCTAGAGGCTCTAGCTCTTGTGGGAGCTGAAGGGAAATGGGGAAAGAAACCCACGAGTGGTGATTGGATGTCCTGGTGAGTGTGGAGGCTGGCTGCCGAGGCTGGGGGCAGGATGGGGTGGTGGGCAGGGGGCCTCCTGTCTGTCTCCACTGCTTGTTCTCCCTGTGTCCTTTGCTGGTCCTGAGAGCCTGCATGGCAGGCGGTGCTGGGCAGGGACCCAAGACCTATGCACATGGGGAGGTTGGCCCCCCCGCCCCCAGAAGAACCATTTGTCTTAAAGAATATTCAGTTTATAAATAATGAGATAGCAACAGGCATTTATTTGTTCACAATTGAATTTAAATCACCAATTAGGAGCTACATACATTTTTCTTGCCTATTTGCCAAAAACCTGCTAAAATTTTTATTAATGGGAAAAGAGAGGGCTGTGCTTCCTTTGGGAGGGCAGGAGCCAGGCAGCCCAGCCTTCTTCCTGTACTGCACACGCACAGACCGGCCTGGGGGCCATGCCAGCCCCCCTGCCCAGGCTGCTGCCTGCTGTCCTCCTCCTCGGCCAGTCCCAGGACTTCAGCCGGGCACGTCCCTCCTCCTGCCCTCACCCTCCTCCCCTGGGCCTGGCCCCTGAGACCGCTCATCCCTTCTGCTTGAGGCTGTTTTAAACTGACCTCCTGGCTCCCAGCTCTGGCAGCATCTGTGTTGTTCAGGAGCAGCCTGTCTGGGGACTTCGCACATCTTGGGAAAAAGGTTTTTTTCCATGTTCCCACCTGGAATCTGCCTGGACTAGGCCCTGGAAAAGCATCACTGGCCTGTGCCCAGACAGTGCCCGGGAAAGATGTGCTCCCGCCTCGCTTGGCCGTCTGGGTGGCCACGCTTGCCCAAACCAAACATTTTTCCTTCTGGAAACAAGTTGCAATTGAGTGCCAGGTGGAAGCACTCTAATGTCTGCAGGAGCTCTGAGCAGAGGCTGCTGGGCCTGCCCTTGTCCTCAGGCCGCGCAGCTCCTTGCTCTCCAGCCCCCGTGCTCCCTCACCCAGTGCCTAGCTCAGGCCTTGGGGCTGCCCTGGTTTCCCCCCAGTCTCCCTCTCCTTCCCACTAGAGCAGACTTGCTAGGTGACTTGCCCCTGCCTGATTCCCTGTCCCTGTGCCCCTCCTCACTGCCACCAGAGGAGTCTTCCTCAGCCTGCAGGTCAGGATGGGCCATCCCTCGTTGACCCATGGACCTGTGTGCCATGCCATCCAAGGGGCAGGTCTGTGTGGATTGTGTCCGGCCATGTGGCTTCTCCCCCCACCCCACCCCCCACCTCCTCCACTCGGCATCATGAAACCAGCCTGTCCTCCTGATATGGTGACAAAAGAAACACATCTCATTTTAAGAAATCTGAATAGTTCAAGAAATAGAACAGTACAGAGAGTAGAAAATCAAGTGTCCTGTCCCCAGCAGTTTGATCTGCGTCCTCCCAGACCGTCCCCCCACCCCACCCCCCCCAGCACAGTCATGGGCCGCTCACGTTCCCTGCGAGGCAGAGAAGGGTCTCTGCCATCCTGCCACAGCCTGCTGCTTCACTCTCAGTACAGGGTCGGGCTCGAGGCGTCAGGACTGAGAAGAGCGTGTCTGTCTTTGCCTCTCTCTGCCTTGGGTGAGCTGCCCTGGCTGGGGGCTCTGCCTGCCTCTCTCCCTGCACCTCCCAGGCTTCCCGCAGCGTTTCCAGCGGTTCTCAGGTGACGATCTGTACCTGAGTAGGTATCGCTCTCTGCAGAGAGCAGAAGGGCTCACAGAGCCCCCTCTCCTTTCTCTGCAGTTTTCTTTTTGCTTCTGAACCATGTCCTTTTCCACTGTATCCTGGTTCTCATGCGTCCTCTTATATTTCTTTTCATTTTGCTAGAGCTTCTCCTTGAGCATCTTTGCTGTTCTAGGATTTCCTTCTTCTGACAGCCTGTTATTTCATGACACTAACAACTGTTCAACGTCACTCTAGTTTTCTGTCTCCTTTATGGGCAGTGAGGGCTGATGTAGCTGGCATAGATGCTAGCCCAGTGATGGTAGAGAGGAGATTCTGTGTGTGTGTGTGTGTGTGTGTGTGTGTGTGTGTGTACGTGTACGCGTGGACTCGCTGTTCCTAGCAGTGAGCCTGTCCTTTGGTGCTGGGACAGTGTGTGGCTTCTGGTGAGACCCCTGCCCAAAGCACACCCATGGTCCATGCTTGCGGACATGCCACCCAAGCACAGAGGCAGGCATGAGGCTGAGAGGACCAGGCTACAACACCAACTTTCTGCCCTGCCTGCAGCTGCCCCCGGACATGGCACCCAGCACATGTATGGCATATCTGGAACTTAGACTTGACCTGGGACTTAACTCTAGTTCTCAGGTTGGTTCTTCTGTGTGCATTAGAGAGAACAGTTCAGCTACACTCACACAACTTGAGTTCACCTCGGGTTCTCATCACTGAGGGTTCTGTGCTCTGGGTGTCAATGTCCTCAACCCCTCTGGACCTAAGATTCCTCATCTGCAAACCTGAGGCTGCCCCCATGTTGTTGAGGGGTGACATGAGGCTCAGGTGGCTGCACATTGTTGCTGTGACATTGTTGGTAAAGCTGTTCTTGCCAGTGCTTGGGGACCTAAGAACTGGCCAGGTTCCCCCAACCTGGAATGGTGGACCTGTGTCACATAGAACCCCCTCTCCTCTTCCAAGCCCTGCAGGAGTGGCACCCTTGTGGACAGCTGGGAACCTGAGTCCAGTCTGTGGGGCTTTAGCACCCAGGTCTGCTCCTCATGTCCTTGATGGCCCCCTATAGACAGTATGGGGCAGAGCCTGGCCCAGCTCCGTGGATAGGCCCAAATATAAGCTGGCTGTGTGGGGCAACAAGGCGCATCTGCCAGCCCAGTTCAGGTGACACACTTAGAGTAGAGAAATGGGGCACTGGGAAATAGCAGGCTCCAAACAGGCTTCCTATGATGCACATCATGGTCATTTCCTAGGCTGGGTGGTAGGTCTCCAAGTGGTCCGTGTACAAGTCTTTGTACCATTTGATATGCCTGAGATAGCACAGAGTCATTCACTTGTAAAACCCAGAGCAGGAAAGGGAAGCAGGCAGAGGTCAGGAGAATGGGTGGGCTGAGGCAGTGTGTGGCGAGTCAGGCCTGCTCCGCAAGGAGGTAAAATTGGGAGAGGCTGGAGGCAGCAGCCAGGTGGGAATGCCCCTCAGAGGGATGTGCCGGTCACTTAGGAATGATACGTGTGTTATTTTGCAAGGCCCGTAGCACTAGAGCCCACGAGTCTGTGCAGCCTTAATTAGGAGGCAGGGCTCCCAGGTTCCAACCGGGAGCAGACAGAAACTCGCAGCAGTCTTGGCTAATCGCCTTAAAAGTCTCTTGTTTGTATAGCACAGACTTGACTTGGCGCCGGCCCAAATCAACTTGTTTTCTTACTGTCAGGTTCAGATTCTGGAGATGCCATCCAAGACGTCAGTGTGCACCCTGAAGCTGGAGGCAGATGCCAAGCCAGGCATGCCCATGTGCCTGGAGCTGTGGCAGGTAAGGCCCAGCGTACGCCAGCCACGCCCTGCCAGCCACGCCCGCCAGCCATGAATCATGCCCCATTCAGGATTTGGTTTGTCGGCAAACCAACAGGGCAATTAGCCCCTTGGGAGAACATGTGCACACCACCTTCCTCAGCAGCCTCTGTCCCCAGCGGCCCCTGTCACCCTCCTGCTGCTGCCAGGGATGCTCCTGCACGCAGCCCCAGGGCAGACCTGGCTTGTGCTATCCTCTGCAGGCTGGTGGGGGGCACCCCCTCTGCTGGTGCAATGAGGAGGGACAGCTGGGTTGGCTGAGCCAGCCCCTCCCGGGAAGGGACTCTGCTCCTCTCCTTTCCATACACACAGCCCTGGCCCTGCACAGGGCTGGGAGGGGAGCGCTGACTAACCCTGCAAGCCTGCACGGCCAGGTTGTGCTTGGGATTAATTTTGTTACCTCTTTGCCTCAGAGACGCAGACATGGGCTTAACATGCTGACTTTCCCTGCAGCCACACTTGGAATTTCTGATCTACAGCTATTTCCTTCTTTCTCAACTGTTCTTTCTGATTAGAGAAGGTCAGGTGGCTCCTCCTGGGGCTGGTACAGCAGAAGCTGGGAGGCCAAGGGGAGAGGGGGCACATAGGCCCAAGTCCTGGCAGGATGGGTTTTAGATCCTGGGTGAGCCCGAGGCCTGGGAGGGATCCTTCTGGGCCTGCTCTCTTCTGCCAGAGGCCCCAGTTCTCCTCAAGGCACAGTCCCCCAGCCCCGCAGAGGTCAGCACTGACTCTGTACCTACTCCATGGGCCACTAGAGTTAGGGGCAGCAAAGTAAATTGTCTGGTGTGTTCACTTAGAAAGAATCCCGGGCAGCATCTTGGCTGTTGCAGAAACTGGTGAGAAGGTCACTGACCAGTACTCACCTTGGGAGCACTGCTTGCAGGCCATTTCCCCAGCTCTGTTCAGTTCACCAGCACCTTCTGAGGGGTACCCCTGTGCCGGCCTGGGATCAGGACCAAGTGATTCCTGCCTTGTGCCTCAGTGCTTGTTCGAACCCTTCCTAAGAGTTAGACCAGTTGGGCTCAGACAGTTTGGAGATGCTTGTGTGACCAACAGGATCCCTGGGAATAGGCATCCTCAGAACCCCTGCCCCAAGCCTGTGGCCCCTCTAAGGGGGCCAAGCACACTGCGGTTGGAATTTGGGATCTCTGATAAGCTGGTACTGTGGTGAGCTGCTGCTGCTGCAGTCCCTCAGAGAAGCTCACGGCAGTGAGGAGGTGAGGCTCTGAGGCTCACCTCCGTGACGAAGCTCCTGACGCCAGCAGGTTTGTGGCGGACACTTGGTGGGAAATACCCCCAAGGCCATGGCGCTGTGGCAAGGCACGGTGCTCACACGGCCTGGGGCGGGATGTCAGCGACTACATCCGCTCATATTTCGCTCCCTGGAAATGCTGTCATTGTGTAATCATGTAAAAATTCCAGCAGAAAAATGTGCAGAAATGGGATGCACGAACTTGTTAAGGTAATTAATATAGTTGACAGAAGGACAAATCGCGTTTTTGTTAGCTGACACAGATCCAACACGGAGTGTTCTGTTAAGAAAAGTCAGTGTTAATCTTAAATGTCCTTTTGTTCTCTCCAAACCTGAAGGTGCAGGTTATAGTGTATTAACCTGAGTGTGAGAGTGGTCTGAAACGGTACATTTTCCTAAAACCATGTATTCTTGTTTTGTTCCTCAAGGAGTCTGACCTGAGTCGTTATGATGATTATATGTAAAAGGTCTGGATCAGAACTGAGCCTCATGCAGAGTTATTCCCACCAGCCCTCAGAGCAGTGGACCGCACCCGAGCTGGGGGCTCCCTGCCAGACCTTCAAGGTGCTGCAGGCAGGTCGGCCTGCTGGGGCTTCTCTGGGGCAGCACAGCCACAGACAGGAGGGGTCATACTGTGAGTCCTTGTAGTGACTTCAGGTCCTCCGTAGAGGTGAGCCTGGCACTAAGGGTGTGGTCACCAAAGGCCTGTGGCCACAGGAGTACTGTTCTACCTGCGATCTGTCACTGTGGGGCCACAGGGACCCTGCATGCGAGGGAAGAAGCTGGAGGGGCCTGTAATACCGGTGGGGAGCAGGGGCTACAGCTCAGCATTTGGGGCCCCTTGTAACTACGAGGTGTGCCCCTGCAGGCCATTCTGGTTCCTGCTCTGGTCCCCTTGTGGTACTGCAGCAGGTAGGTCAGTAGCATGTATCCCCTGAACTAGTTGAGGTGCTTAGAACCCAGAGACCACAGGTACCATGTGTGCTTAGGCTAGATACATACCTAACAACATGTCAGTGATGGCAGGAGCCCCAGAAGAAGGAAGTGTCTAGGCTGGGCCCAGGCAGCATGGTTGGGAAGCAGGTAACATGTCAGAGTACTTTCCCAAGGGGAATAGACCCAAGTGGGCCCCAGGTGAGTTCTTTACATTCGGCCTCTGGGGTGGGGCCCAGCAGGTCTGGTCTCAGGGTTGGTGTGAGTTCTTGGCCCTCACCCTAACTTGGGTCCAGATACTGTTGCTCGTCAGGGAGGCCCTGTCTGGAGCAGTACAGCTGCCCACAAGAAGCTGCCTGAGCAGAAGGCCGGACCACTTCTTAAAGCACTCTTATACATCTTCAGAGGCAAGTGGTATAAAGAATTTTACACCAAAAGATCCAAAATGGAGCAATTCTATTATAAAACTACAAGGAAAGTGTACCAACGCCATAAAAGCTTTTGCAGGGAGGCCAGTATGCTCAGCTCCTCCCAACCTCAGTCCCTCAGTGGTGGGGGTCACCAAGCATTGTGCACGTGCAGATTCAGGGGTGCCGTGCAGCCCCATGAGGTTCACAGTCACAGGGCCGCTCTCATGACTGCTCACCCACTTGGGCCTGCAACAGGGTGGTTAGCCTGCAAGAGGCCCCAGTGAGGAGCACAGGCAACCACGGGGCCCCTTTCAGGAGCCCCACTCGCTTCCCTAGGCTCCTCCCTTCTGTTGGCATGTGAACTCATGATAAGCACAGAAAGAAATGATTGTACGAGCAATTTCCAGGGACCTGCAAGATGTGTCCTCTGGCTCAGTTTGGTCTGGGAAGGTTTGCGGTGCTGTGTGCAGTTCTTAATGGCTGTGTCCCCTAACCCCTGGTGCAGCTCTCTTCTCCAGATCAAAGAGCTGATCTGCATCCGACTCCCCCTGCCTTCCATCATTAACTGGGCCCTGTGACATACACTATACCCCACAGCCTCAGTTTCCCCTCTGACATAGAGAGAAAGCGCTGCTTCCTAGATTGAGGATGTGGTTGGTGTCTGCTCACATTAGACGTACACCTTTGGTTAAACCAGGCCACCTGCTTAGCCAAGGGAGGGTTCTTTCTGGGTGCCCAGAACACCATGGAGAGTTGCTCTGTGCAGTGCATGTCCCTCTGGGCCTGGAGTCCCTTTGGGCAGGTACAGGCGCCCACACAGCACATTAACAGGAGCTCTGGCATGTGGGTGAGGAGGGCCTCTGTGATGCTGTCGGCCCACATCCAACGAGGCCCAGGCACTGTGCTCAACGCCAGTCTTGCCTCCCAGCAGCGGACCATCCAGGTGACCCAGGAGGCAGTGTTGCTGACCAGTCCCCCCAGGCCCCCATTCTCACTGTTGACCATCTGGAGTCCGAGGGCCAGGCCCGGTCGGAGTTCACCAAGGCACAGTTGAGCTCCTGGCTCTTGGAAAATTCACTGGGGAGGGAATGTGCTCAGTTGTTTCTGACACTCTAGTGAGGCCAATGCCAGGCAACTCAGTGGGGAACGCTGAGACGAATGATGAGCAGAAGGCATCAGCCGGCCTTTGTCCTGGCGGCAACCTGGGCACCTGTCCTGGAGATGTTTCCTGTTGGCGGTATCTGAGGACCAAGCACCAAGTACGGGGCCGCCACTCGTGGTGCCAGGGCAACATGGACTCCTGCGGTGCTCTTCTGGAGTTGATGCAGAGGCTAGATAAACGAGGTGTCTGCCCAGGGTGCGGGCCCTCTGACCCGCGCCCTCATTTATCACAATAGCTCAGCGCCGCCGCGGCTCACCGGGTCTGGGGGTTGGGAGCCTTCTGCAGCGACGTTGACAAAGCACAGAAAGTTCATTTTTCATTGACTCAGAGCTCATGATTTTCTTTGGTTAGTGGTTGTAGACAGGTGACTGGCCCCACCAAAGGGTGGTAGAAAGTCTCAGGCCTGCAGAAAGAAAGGCCCACAGTACCCCGCAATCCTGGCAGCATCCTGGCTGATGAGCACTGGCATGGCAGTGTGAGGAGGGGAACACTAAGCTGCCCCGGGGGCTCTGTGTCCTCCAGCCCCTGTTCTCAGGGTACCCCAGTACCAGCTCATGCACACCCTGTACTGAAGGCGTGAGCTGAACTGTTACTGCTGTGTGGAGAACACAAGAAACAGCTCCCTGTCCGAGCTGCCGCCAGGGCCAGTGGGACAGACAGCGCATTTCTTAAGCCCCTTCTCTCCAAAAACGCACCAGGACCTTCAGGAGTTGACTGCTGTGCCGTTCCCCGCAGGCTGACTCCAGCCCCCGCCCGCTCCTTCTGGCTGGCTATGAGGACGGATCGGTGGCCCTATGGGACATCTCGGAGCGGAAGGTGTGCAGCCGCGTCGCCTGCCACACAGAGCCTGTCATAGGCCTTGACTTTGACTCCCAGAAGGCCAGGGGCGTCTCGGGCTCCGCGGAAAAGGCGCTGGCTGTCTGGAGCCTGGATGAGCAGCAGGCCCTGCAGGTCAGTGTGCCAGACCCAAGGTGTCATTTATCCTGCTCTGCACTAACAGTCTGATAGGCTGAAACAATATTTAGGCATGAAGAGGAGTTGTTGCAGATCGCTGGCTAATTAATCACTCTGAGGCAGGGTGCAGGCTGGCCTGTCCTCGGGGCCAGCACAAGAAGAAAGGGGCATGGGTGTTTTGTGAACTGTTCACATGGTTTGGGTTTCTCTCAGACCTTGGGTTAACAACAGTCACGTCTTGTCCATCTAGAGAAAAGGCATGTAGAGTCCAAGAGTAAGTACACAAGCCCATTTGCAAAAACTCAGAGGAATTTGGTCAGTAAGGAACTGATTAATCAAAAAACAAAAATTGCCCAATGTGGAGAAATCCACGGAGTCACGCCCCGGTGGCAGTCTGCTAGCAGACCTCAGGGAGGCTGTTCCTCACAGGCAGTGGGGAAGGGGTGTGAGGCCTTGAGGTGGAGTGAGGAGTTGCTGAAAACCTTCCCCTTACATCCCATTAAACCTTCTCATAAAGTCTCAGGGGACCTTCCCATCTAGCATGCCTTATGGAGCACCTGGAGGCCATGTCTGGGCCTGGGCCTGATGCTCTGGACGGGGTGGCCCAGCCTGCACACTCAGCTCTGTTTGGGACAGAAGGGATGGAGTTGGGGGTGGGGAGCCTTCTGTCCAGGCCTCACTCTGGTGCGGGTCCCAGGGGGCTAAAGGCCATGGAGGAAGATGCTGGATATGTCTTGTGCCTCCTGGCTCCCCGAAGGTGACCTGGATGCACACTGGCTTCCGGGGGTATATGAGGAGTCCCTTTAGCCAGGGAGACTTGGAAGGCTGAGACTTAACCACGGGCCGCGAATAGAAGCTTCTTGGAAACACAACTCTGTCAAGCCAGGTCTGGTGGGGAGCAGTTCCCCAAATGGTGCCAACAGAAGCAGCAGCAGCCTACCTAGCTCCTGGCCCCACCTGATCTCTCTTCACAGGAGTGCAGGAGGACAAGGCCTGGTGGCTCCCTCTTCTGCCGGGCTGTGTGGTCTAGGCTTCCCACCATAAACAGGTGCCAAGGAATAGTCTCTCTGGGCCCTTCTCCAGGTGGGGAAAAGGCTGCCTTGCCTCCCACTTGCCCAGCCCAGGCCATCATAGCCAGAGGAAGAAGTCCTAAGCAGGCACCTCTGGGTCCCAGAGGCACGTGGGTGGGTTTGAGGAGGGATGGGCCCCGAGTGAAAATCAGGACATGCTGCAGTGCCCAGCAGGCATCACTGGGAGGTGTCCTTTTATATTGCAGCTGGAGAGGCCACTAGCATCTCAAAATGAACAGTCCCTATAGAGAAGCAAGGTTAGAACCAAAGCAAGTAGCCAGCAACAGCAGGGGCGGGGCCATGCCAGCTGCCCAGGTGTGAGACTGCCTGGTGTGTCTGTGGAGGGGATCTGAGGGTCTGTCTAGAATCCTGGGGAGCAGCCAGTCAGAGTCCAGCAAGGCAGGAAAAGGAAGGGGTTCACATGCCATGTTTGGGGCTAGGATACAAGGTCATACTTCTTTGGCATCACCCCCCTACCAACTGTGCAACCATCTCTACATCCTTCTGTTATCCCAAGGAGCCCACAGTGTCCCTGAAGGAAGGGGGTCAGACAGGCCTCCAAGTGGGGCCAGGCCGGGCGGTGGGAGTGTAGCTCTGCATGCCTCTATCCCAGCAGAAGGGTCTTGTGAATCTGTTGGGCGCAGGGGTGGTAGGAGTGAAAGTCATAATGATAGTGGCCATCTTTAGAACCTCTAGTGGAGCCACTGTTGTACTAGGTCTTCATGTGCTTGGTCCTCAGCAGTCGAGTCAGCCTTGGGCATCAGGGTTCTCCCTCATACCTTTCTCCTCTGCTCCTCAAGCCTCATGGGGACCCATCCACTGTGAGGTTCAGTGCTCCACCCCACTGTGCCTTGAACTTCATCAGCCTGATTTTGCAAAGGACTGAAGGCCCAGGTGGCATCCCTGAGAGCCCCTGCCCAAGCTGCAGCACTCCTAAGTCCCCCAGGAATGGGCCCTCCTGCTGTCCTCATCCAGATCTGTCTCGTCTCTCCTGGCTTCTTTGGGAAACAGCTGCTGGAACTTAAGACTTAAATTTATGGCGCATGTTCCTCTCCAGAGATGAACTTTTACTGTACTGATGAATAGAAAAGTTAAAGCAGAGGGTATTATTAATGAATTGGAAAGTTAAAGCAGAAGGGGAGCAGGAACTACAGAATAGATGTACTTGGTGTGATGGCGGTGCCCGGGCTGGGGCCTCACTCAGCAGTGCACGACACAGCAGGACGGCACGCCTCTGAGCACGGCTGCCTCACCTGAAGACAATTGACTGTCACGTTAAAAGTCGGCCCAGAGGCCCTGGAGACTTTCAGGCTGCAAAGTGCGGGCCTCTGGGGAGGAAGTGTCTGGGGGCCTCAGGCCCTTGGCATCCACAGGCATCCTCAGCCCCGGGCCCTTGGTGCACTGTGCCCAGTCCTGCCGTGAGCACTGCGACAAGGCTGCCTGCTGGCCCACCAGCCACGTGGGCACAGATGTGCCTCACCTCATGGCCGGCTGCTGAAGTCTCTAATGAGCCCAAATCAATCTCTCACAGGCGGGCGCTGGGCGCGGAGACGCAGATGAGGTTTCCCGCAGCAGAGCGTGGATAATGGGAACCAGATGGTGGCCGCGCCACGTGCGCATTCCTGGCACCTGAGGTCATGCGCTGTGAGAGCCACTGGTGGCCAGGGATCCTTCCCGGAGGGTCCTGATTCAGGACAGGCTTGGCCAGGGGCCGAGGTGGTGGCCAGGAGCCCTCAGCCACCCTTGTCAGCATGATGCAGCCTTGGGGACACGCTGCAATACTAGGCTGTTCACCTGCCTTCCCAAGGTGACTTTCCTGAGAGCCACTGGGGCCTTGGCCCTCAGCTGTCGTCAGACACAGGTGGTGCACAGACCTGCGTTTTCCTCCCACACTTGGGGCAGGGCCCATGGCCTTGAAGCACAGGCTGATTTACGGCCAGCAGTATTTTTAGGCCTTTAAATAATAATGAGGCCCCCACCCCACCCCAGCCAGCGTGGGCCGGGGAGCAGACTGACTGCACTCCCCCCACTCCACACACACACACATTGTGCCTAAGGCTGGCCAGGTGTCCCCACTGCGTGGCCACTGCCCACCCTCTCCACAGCCCTGCCAGGGGTTTCCCTCATGTTGGCAGCAGGACGCGATTTTATAACAAGGGAAAAGAGAACTGTGGGCACAACCCAGCCCACTGTACGTGTCTCAGGACCATGGTAGAACAGGGGTGTCTGGCCACGTTCACCCGGATGGGCCCTCCTCTTCCTCAGAAACATGAGCCCCGCACAGGGACTGGGCTCTTCCACTTTAGGTCCCCTTGAAACTTGTGCTGCCACTTCTCATTGCCTGCCCAGGAGCTGAGTGTGTGCTGTGGGCTTCCACCTCGATGCCAGTGTGTTTCCAGAGGAGTTTCGAGGACGGCAGGTGGGGCATCTCAGCCCCTCCCAGGTGGTGGCACTGGCATAGAGGCTTAAGAATGCTGGCTCAGCAGCAGAGTTCACAGGAGAGAAAAGGATGTGGGATGGAGATGGTCAGCCTCTTGTGCTCATTCTAGCCACACGGTACTCTGTCCACGGGAGTGAGAAGGGGCTGAGACAGAGGCATGCTTCCGCATGTGGGCACCCGTGTGGGAGCTGCCTTCGCACCATGTGCAGCAGCCTACGGCCCCGTGGCCCTGTTCCGGCATGTGCCGGTCTTGGCAGCCTGTGTGTGTGGAGCTAAGGGTCCAGAACATGCCGAGTGGAAGCGGGGGCCTTGGTGAGTATCCATGACCTGCTTCAGGTGGGACAGAGAAAGCTGCATTTGCTGTGGTGGTTGGCAGAATCTCATTACAGGCCAGGTTCTCTTCCATCCTGGTGGGGAAAGAATCTGGATCAGAGGAGGGTGTTGTTGGGCTATGACACTCATGGCTTTTCTTCTCAAATCTGTTAATTTAGTGGATTGCATTATTGAATTTTTGTTAACATTAAAACAACCACATAGTACTAAAACAACCCGCTGCATAGCATGTCCTCTGAGGGGCTCTGTCCGAGCCGTTCAGGGTCATCTGTTTGTGTGTCTGTCAGTAGCTGAGTTGCACTCACTCTCCTGTTGCCTCCCTCTACTTAGGGTATTGGGATGTCAGGAGCCCCAGAATCAGGAGTCAGGCATCCCCTCTTCTTCTGATCTCTAGACAAGTGGGCAGGGCTTCTGTTTCGTGAGTGGCCATGTGTCAGTGTACCCTTGGGCCCGCGGTGTTCTCTGTAGGGAAGGTCTGATTTTCCTCACGGACTAATTTAGGTTTCCTGATTTTAGGGGATTTTATTTTCCTAGGAATTTGTCTATGGGCATAAAAATCCTCAAGGTATTTGCATATCAACTTATGGTTTTGGGGTTGTTTTTTTTTTGTTTTGTTTTGTTTTAGTTATTTGTAATGAAAGTTTAAATTTCTACTGTATTTGCAGGTCTGTCACTTTTTTATTCCCAAACAGTCTTGTCTTTGCTGATCTTTCTTTTTCTGTTTCATCATTTCAGCTCAGTTCTTTCCCTGCCTGCCTTCCGTGTTCGCAGGGCTCACTCTGTTGCTGACTTGAGTTGGGCACATGACACATCAGTTCCCGGCCTTCCTTTCTCACAGCAGCTGAAGTCTGTGTCCCACATTGTGCGATGTCGCCGTCTTCATCACCGCTCACTCTGGGCAGACCTAATTTTTATTTGTTCTCTGACTGCTGAGCTGATTAGAGCATTTTTATGTTTCCAAATGTTTGATTTTTTCCCCCAGTTATTTTTTATTTTTCAATTTCTAGCTTAATTCCATTGTGGTCGGAGAAGAAGGTCTGAATGATATCAGCTCTTTGAAATGTGGAGGCCGGTCCAGTTTTCATAAGTATTCCACATGTGCCTGAAAAAGAAGTGCTTCTCACTGCTAGATGCACGGCTGTACCTGTACACAAGGGGACAGGCATATTACCCGAAGTGCCTGTGACCCAGGAGCCCTGGAAGGGATAGGTGGAACCTCCAGCTGTAGCACCTCCTGCTAACTTTTCCTGTGTCCTGTGCATTTTTGCTTTCTGCATTTCAAAGCTGGCTAACGAACACATAAGTACAGAATGGTAATCTTCCTGGTGAATCGATCCTTTTCTTTCGTCACCCTCATTATCTCTGGAAAGGATTTTTGCCTAAAAGCCAGTTTCCCCAACTATTAAGAATGCTCAGGCCAGGTTTCTTCTGGTTCCTACGTCCCTTTATAGCTTTTATTTTTTAATCCTTTCGCCCTCCCTTCCTTCAGATTGCATCTCCTCGTTACTATTTTGTACCATGAACTTTGCCAGTGTTCTTGCATTTCAAGCCCTCCTTCCAGAAGCCGAGAAGGCCGTCCTATATGAATCCTTCACTGGGGGCCTCGGAGTGTGCGTCAGCATGTTAATGGTGCCCATAGGTCTAGGTGCTTATCTGGGTTCATGCCACCCCTTCACTGGGCTGTGGAGAAGTCAGGTTCCAGTCTAGTCACCAGCCTTTGTAGGTCTGTCCCACAAATTTTGATTTATTGTCTCTTCATTTTTATTCAGTTGAAAATTCTTTCTATTTTCCCTTGTGATATCTTCTTTGATCCAGTGGTTCCTTAGAAGTATATTACTTAATTTCTAAATATTTGTTGAATTTGTAGATATCTTTAATCTAGTTTAATTCTGCTGTCAGTGCAGGTACCCTGTACAATGTCAGTATGCAGATATTTATTGAGGCTTGTGTTTTGGCCCAGCACATGGTGTATCTTGGTGAAAGCGCATGTGTTCTGCAGTTGTTGGGCGGAGTGTTCTGTCAGCCCGACTTAGGTCAAGGTGCTTGGTAGTGTTGTTCAGGTCTTCAGTATCCTTACCCATCTTTTTGTCTAGTTTTCTACCAGTTACTGAGTGAAGTCTTAAAATATCTGAGTGTGGTTGTGAACCTGCCTGTTTCTCTCATTAGTTCTGTCAGTTCTGCTTCATGAATTTTGAAGCTCTGTCATTAGGAATATAAGCATTTAAGGTGGTTACCACATCCTGCTGAATGGTCATTTTATGAAATGTCCTTCTGCATCTCTTGTAACGTGGTTCGTCCTGAAGTCGACTTTGTCTGATATCAGTACTGCGCCGTGAGCTTTCTTACGTTTCCTCTTGGCATGCTACACCTTTTTTACTTTTTTACTATCTTGATCTCTATATTTAAAAGCATCTTTGGTAGGCTTGCTTTTTGATTCTTTCTGACAATCTCTGCCTTTTAATTGGAGCATTTAGTCTGTTTGTACTTAATGTAGTTATTGATGTGTCTGGCATTAAGTCTGCCATCTTGGTATTTGTTTTCCATTTGTCACTTCTGTTTTTGACACTCTTTTAACTACTTTCCTGCCTTCTTATGTGTTAATCAAATATTTATTTTTCAGTATTCCATTTAATTTCCTTTCTTGGCTCTTTGACCATATAGCACTTGTCTTTTTTTTTTTTTTTTTTTTTTTTTTTTTTTTTTTTTTTTTTTTTTTTTTTTTTTTTTTTTTTTTTTTTTTTTTTTTTTTTTTTTTTTTTTTTTTTTTTTTTTTTTTTTTTTTTTTTTTTTTTTTTTTTTTTTTTTTTTTTTTTTTTTTTTTTTTTTTTTTTTTTTTTTT
>PVJL010000775.1:143536-172072 GCA_004026885.1 Lyroderma lyra | reverse complement strand
ATCTTTAACTCACCCAAGTCTACTTAGTCAGTGTTGTCACCCTGCCTGTCGTGTGTCATAGCCCTGCACCAGCATGATTTCATTGCCCACCCTCCCACACTTTCTGTGTGCTGTTGTATATTTTACTTCCACACTGATAATGTTATTGTTTTACATTAAATCATGAGTTTTTATTTCTTTAAAAGTACAGGAAATAAAAAACATAGCATTTCATATTTACCCAACTATTATCATTTCAGGTGCTCTACCCGTAGCTCTGAGTTTCTCTCTGGTTTTAGTTCTCTTTAGCTAGAAGAATGTCCTTTAGCATTTCTTGTAGTGTAGTTGCACTGGCCAAAAGTTCTCTAGCTTTTATTTGTCTGAAAATGTCTTTATTTCATCTTCCCTTTTAAAGAATTCTGCCTATAAATTTACAGATGATAGTTTTGTTTTTCTTCATGTATTTTAAAGCTGTTGTTCCATTGTTTTCTGGCCTCTGTTGTTTCAGATGAGAACTTACCATGTCTTACTGTGATTCCCACATGTCGTGTGTCTCACTCTATGACTGCTTTCAAGATTTTCTTTTCATCTGGTTGTTAGTAGTTTGACTCTTGTGGGGCTTCTGTAAGTTGGATAGTTTGATATTGCCCCCTTAGGTCCCTGAGGCTCTGTTCAGTTTTCTTCAACCTTTCTTCTCTCTCCTCTTCAGGTTGGATAATGTCTATTGATGTGTCTTTTAGTTTATAGATTTAAAAAAAATTAATTTCCAATCTGCTATTGAGCCTATTCTACAATTTTTTAAAATTCCGATTTGAGCTTTTAGTTCTTTTTATTATGGTTCTTTATTATATATAAAATAAATGTAATATATTATATGTAATATATCACATATTTATATGTATGCATGTGACTATTTTTAGAGCAGTTTTAGGTTCACAGCAAAATCGAGAAGAAGGTACAGACGTGTTCCATATACCCCTGGTCCCACACATTCACAGCCTCCCCCATTATGAGTATCTCCAGCAGAATGGGCTATTTGTTACAATTGATGGACCTACATTGATATAGTATCACCCAGGGTTTATACTTTACATTAGGTCCACTCTTGGTGTTGTACATTCTCTAGGTTTGGACAGGTGTCTACCATTACAGAACCACTCACTGCCCTGACATATCTTCTGTGCTCTGCTTATTCATCTTCGTTCCCTGCTAACTCCTAATAACCACTGATCTTCTTACTGAATGTAAATTTGCCTTTTCCAGAATGTCATATAGTTGTAATCACATAGTATGTAGCCTTTTCAGATTGGCTTCTTTCACTTAGTAATATGCATTTAAGTTCCCTCCACGTCTTTTCATGGCTTGATAGCTCATTTCTTCTTAGTACTGAATGACATTCCCTTGTCTGGATGTACCACAGTTTATTTATCCATTCACCTACTGAAAGGCATCTTGGTAGCTTCCAAGTCTTGGCAATTATTAATAAAAATGCTGTAAACATCCATGTGCAGTTTTTTGAGTGGACATAAATTTCTGCTCCTTTGGGGTAAATACCAAAGAGAGCAATTGCTACATTATATGCTAATAGTATGTGTAGTTTTGTAAGAAACCACCCAACTGCCTTCCAAAGTGACTGTACCCTTATGCATTCCCACCAGCAATGGATGAGAGTTCCTGTTGCTCTACAACCTCGTCAGCATTTGGTGTTGTCAGTGTTCTGGATGTTGGCCAGTCTAATGGGTGTGCAGTGGTATCTCACTGTTGTTTTAATTTGCAATACCTTGATGACATATGGTGGGAACATCTTTTCATATGCTTACTTGCCGTCTGTATATCTTCTTTGGTGAGGTGTCTGTCTGTTAAAGTCTTTGATCCATTTTTTAATTGTGATTTTTGTTTTCTTATTGCTCAGTTCTAAGAGTTGTTGATATATTTTGGGTAGCAGTCCTTTATCAGATGTGTGTTTTGCAAATATTTTCTCCCAGTCTGTGTCTTGTCTTTTTCATTCCCTTAACAATGTATTTCACAGTGCAGAAAATTTTAATTTTAATGAAATTCAGCTTATCAAGTCTTTCTTTCATGGATTGTGCCTTTGGTATTTATCTAAAATGTTCATGCCAAACCCAAGGTCATCTAGATTTTTTCCTATGATATCTTCTGGGAGTTTTATAGTTTTGTGTTTTACATTTGGGTCTGTGATCCATTTTGAGTTAATTTTTGCGAAGGGTGTAAAGTCTCTATGTAGATTCATTTGTTTGTATGTAGGTTTCTAGTTGTTGCAGCACCATTTGTTGATAAGATCATCATTTCTCCATTGCGTTACCTTTGCTCCTTTGCTAATGATCAATTGAGTACATTTGTGTGGGTCTATTTCTGAGCTTTTTATTCTGTTCTTTACTACACTGTTTTGATTACTATAGCTTTATTGTGAGTCTTAGAGTTGGGTAGCATCAGTCTTCTGACTTTGTTTTCTCTTTTAATATTGTATTGTCTGTTCTGGGTTGGTTCTTATTTTCCTTTATCTGGTAATAGTTGCTATCTATTCTCTCAACAAGACCGTTGGGTTTTTGTTTTTTTGGTTTTTTGTTTTTGTAATTATTTTAATGCATTTCCTTTCTATTTTGTTTTGTTTTGTGAACATATTTAAATAGCTGCTTTAAAGTCTTTGTCTGATACGTCCAAAATTTGTGGCATTCTGGGCCAATTTCTATTAACTGCTTTTTTCCCCTTGACTATGAGTAATATATTCCGGCTTCTTTACATATCTAATATTTTTTTTGTTTGTGTGCTGAACATCATGAATAATATGCATATGTAATGGAGACTCTGAATTCTATTTTTTTGCTCTGAAGAGTGTTCATTTTTGTTCTTGCAGGCAGTTCAGTTACTGGCTGCTCACCTTGTCCTTGTGTAGGCTTGACTCTGTACTCTGTTAGGGGAGGTCTGTGCAAATCCCAGGGTCATCCCGAGGCTCCTCTAATGTGGTGGGGCCAACCTCCAAACTCTGTCTCCCCTCCAGTCCTCATCAGTCCTCATGTCCAGTTTTGTCACAGTAGGCCTAGAGTGGACCCTACCCTAAGGTATGACCCTCATTCCTGAAGCCAGGCCATGTGGCATCTCAGCTGGTCTTGAGTTGTCATGTGGTTTTAGCATTTGGTTCAGCTGGACCTGAGATTTCTTTTGTCTCATATGTCTGTTCCATTTGACCCTGTAACAATCACTGATAAACCTGGTGTGGTGCCCTGAGCGTGCATAGCCCAGCCTCATGCAGGACTTGGGACCACATGTGGCCTTCAGTCCCTCCACCAGCTCCTTCTATACTCTTGCCACACGCCACAGACTTCAGCTGCTCTAGCTTCCCCACACTGTGACCCTGCCTCCTCAGCTTCACATGGCTGCTGTACTCCGCCCAGACTCATGGCTAGGACATTTCCCTAGGGAGAGAGAGCTGCTGGGGTATTTGGGAGACTCATCTGGTCAGCTGCCCTTCCTGCCTGTTGTCCAGTGCCTGAACACAGTCGTTCAGTATATTTTGTCCAGTTTGATGATTGTTTACAGCAAAAGGACTGGTCTGGTACCAATTACTCTGTCGTATCCACTTTCCTATTGTTCTTGCTTCATGAATGATAAGACCTTTTATTTGTTGAACAGATATTCATAGCTCTTTGTTGCAAATTGTACCCTCTGTCATTGTTAAGTGTAGTATATATTCTGTCAAAACTTTTGGCTCTGAATTCAGTCTTTCCTGAGATTGGACCCCTGTTTCTCTTGTCTGCAATCTCTTGGTATGTCTTTGCCAATCATTCTTTTGGCATCTCTTATATGTAGCACAAGTTTGGATTTAACTTTGGAATCCAATCATAAATCTGTTGAGTATGTTTTTATTCCTTTATGGAGAAATACAGGGCAAATACTAGGAAATAAAGGCACCTAATGTTATTGGGGGATGGAGGAAGGAAATAATGTTTTGTCATTATTTATGACCGGGTATCAGATAATCTCTCAAGTATGAGGTTGACTATTGTATCTTTGGCCCCAAATGACAGAAGAGTAAATCAGTGAACTTAATATCCTATCTTTCTTGTTATCCTCCCATGTTTCTGTTAGTTACATAACCGGTTCTATAACCATAATCCCCATATTGTTTTAGACCTAATCCTACAAGTAAGTAGATTCAATGTTCTCTGCCAGCCCATTTGCTGTAGTTCTCCAGTTCTCTCTTATGAGACTGAGGTTAATCTTCTAGTCCTTCAAGAGGAGCTTATTGGAGCATATTCCTTGAGTTCTTACGTGTTCAAAAGTGCTTGTCCATTGTTTTTATACTTGAGCGGCAGTTTGGCTGGATATAAAATTCTTGGACCATGCCTCCCTTCACAGCCTTTATAGGCATAATTCTGCTGTCAGCTGGCACAAATGTGTCTGAGGATAGCCTAAATCTTACCCTTATAAATTGACTTGATCTTTTTGCTTGATTACCAAGAGGACTTTAGCTATTAAGTCCAATGATTTTACTAGGCTTTCTTAATATTGACTCTGTAGCCTTTCTTTGGATCATAAGACTTCAATTTCTAGAAATTAAAATTGATTTTCTAAATCAGTGAATGCTAGAGCACCTCTACCTTCTTTCATGTTTACATTTTTCTCTCCAGCCCATTGTAGCTCTTGGTTTCCCTTTCATTTCGCTCTCTTTGTACTATTTCTGCGTCTACTGTTTTGTTGTGGGTCTCATCCTGCCGTTACTGATTCTCCTTCAGTTCTTGGAGTTTTACTTCCACCTCTTTCCTGCACTCTGCCAGGTTATTTCCTCCTGGTTTTTTTGTTTGTTTGTTTGTTTGTTTTTCCAATTACAGTTGACATTCCGTATTGTTTTATATTAGTTTCAGAGTGCTGCTTTGGATTTTTGCTTTGTAGAGGTAACTGCTTCATGAAGTTTGTTAATTTATGGCAAAAACGCTCATCGACAATTTCCATTAGTTTCCGAGGAAGTTGCCATTTGTTTTTCTGCATTGCTTTCCTCTTTTTCCCTTATATTATCTTTGTAGAATGAGTGATTCTCACTGAGGCCACTGAAGGTGAATTAGGAGAAAAGGCGGTGCTGGTGAGGGAAGGCAAAGGTGACTTCTGGGCAACGAGAGCTTATGGTACACAGGGATAGGCCAAACGCAGGGTCAATGGAAGGAAGTGGCCATTTGGGGTAGCCACAATGATGGCAAAGTGCCTCTGTCATTTAGTGTGTGGGAAGAGATGTCAGGTACCCTGCAGTGCGTGGCACAGTCTTATATAACTAAGAGTGGCTGTTACCACAAAGGCAGCTCTGGTTTTCTATCTGCTGCAGGAAGCACATGTCAGAGAGGGGTCATTACCCAGCACTGAGCAGTGTGAGGGCACTCAGCCCCAGAGAGAAGCCAGCCCCTGATGGCTGCTCCATGCAGATGGGATGCACCTGTGCAACTCCTTGTTTTGTGCCCACACCTGCTTTCTTCTTACATCCAGGCTGCAGACTAAGGCTTTGCCCATAGCCAGTGTAGCATGCCCTGCAGCTACTCTTGCAACCTGTGTCTTCGGTGTTGTTCCTCACTCATCCAGCCTTTGAACCTTTCTCACATTTCAGTATTTCACTTAATCTCTTAGTTTTGCAGAAGATGGAGTTTCCCTGCGCTTTGAGGGTAGATGTGAGGTTCCAAAAAGGAGAAATGCTAACTTCATGTTGC
Source organism: Lyroderma lyra (assembly GCA_004026885.1). Classification (NCBI taxonomy): domain Eukaryota; kingdom Metazoa; phylum Chordata; class Mammalia; order Chiroptera; family Megadermatidae; genus Lyroderma; species Lyroderma lyra. The sequence continues at coordinate 166,382 of PVJL010000775.1, read as the reverse complement.
TGTCAAGCTGGAAATGTTGCCTCTCACCTAGACACCAGGGTATAGTGTATTTCTGTGGTGAGGGGCCCAAGGACCCAGCTCACTAAGGTTTTCCTGAGGACCTAACTGGGAGGGAGTCAGACTAGCAGCTTAACTCCCCGAAGACCTCATGCAGGGGACTCACACAGGGGAGCAATTCTGTGGGGCCTTGGGGGCTCTGAGGGAAGGGCCTGAAGTTCTCCATCATAACCCAAGGGTTAGGCCAAGGGCAGGGGCCAGGCCACTCTGCTCTGCAGGCCTGCTCCCAGCTCCCAAGAGGTAGGGGATGTGTTTGTGGCCACCATGGCAGCCTGCATTTCACTTCTTGTTCCAGCCACTGGACCCGGGTTGTCTGAGGGTGGGAGCCTCTGTGACAGGTTTAAGAAGCCACCTAATGGTTCTCCCTGCCACTTGATCTTGTAGGTGTGCAGAACTCACGAACTTACCAATCCTGGGATCTCCGATGTCAAGATCCGGCCAGACCACAAGATCCTGGCCACCGCAGGCTGGGACCATCGTGTTCGTGTGTTTCATTGGCGGACGATGAAGCCACTGGCTGTGCTGGCCTTCCACAGCGCTGTTGTCCACTGTGTGGCCTTTGCCGCCGATGGCTTACTGGCCGCAGGGTCCAAGGATCAGCGCATCAGCATCTGGTCACTCTACCCAGGCACGTGACTTGCCTGCTCCCTATTCAGGACACGCAGATGGCAGGAAGGTGACACCTGAGCTTCGACCTGACCCGGGCACGTGGAAATCATGCTTTAGGACCCTGAAGACTGCAAGTCGCAGGTTCTCCTTCTTTAGCTATGAGAAGAGCTCAGTCCGTGGAGTCCTCGCTCTCTGTACAACAGTGACTGTAGTTTACAGAGAGTAACTGGGCCAGACGTCTGGGCATGTATGGCTCAGGTGAGAGGTCAATCTGGGGTGCTTTACAGTAAACTTACAGTTCCAATATTGCAGGCTCGAGGTATGGATTCTCTGAGGCAAGCCCCCTGGTTCTCTCTCAGAGTCGAAGCCAAGAGTCATCTGCAGACCCTCCGTGGGGCAGCAGGGTGGTCAGCCCCTGTCCAACAGGGGACACCGAGTGTGGTCCCCAGGGCCTGATGACTCCATGTGGCTCCTCCCCCCAAGGATAGCCAGAACCTCCTGACTCACAGGGCTGAGGCCAGGACAGTAGAAGGATGTGACTGACTCCTGGGGAAGTGAGACAGAAAGAGAGTACCAAGGAGGGACAGCACAGGCAACCAGGCAGAGAGCCCATGGTGTGGGGCCAGGCCAAAGGCAAGATTAGTGGGAGGAAGGGCCACCCCAAAGAGAACAAGATGGAAATGACAAGGGCCATGCCCCCAGTGACTTCTGGGCAGAAAGCACCACAGCATTAAGTGAGCTAGGCCAGGCCCTCCTGGTGACCAAGGCACAGTCACAGCCGGTACCACACACAGAGGGTAACTGGGATTAGCAGCCAAAGCAGACAGTGCACCCAGAGCCGCCTCCCGTGTGCGGCTGAGCCTCACTGTCGCAACCTCTCTTAAAGCTGGGCCATTGATTGCGAAGAAATAGGACCCTGACAATTAGGGTGGGGGCCGTGGGCAGACCCCACCGAAGCTGGGGGCCTCATATTCCTCCATTCCACCAACTTCTTTGCCAGAGGAGCCCCCTTTGGGCTCTTCCTGAGGAGGTCAGTAAAGTTTACTGTGGGGCCTTTACCCAGAATGGCCTCCCATGAGGCAGGGGCCTTGGAGGATACTCAGGACCCCCAGCCCCACCCCACTTTGCTTATAACTAGACTCAGGTCCCAGCAGGCCCCCAGGGGCGAGGTACAAAGTGTGACCCATGAGGAGGTGGCTACGCTCCAAAAGAGCTGCATGGTTTTCCCAGCTTATGCAGGCAGAAATCTGGAGAACACGTGTGGGATCCAGGTGGCAGGAATATGAGATGAATCAGGCCAAATCCATTGAAATAGGTCCACTAACAGAGGGTCTGGACTCGATGCCACAGCTTGAGGGGTTAGAAAGGGCTCCAAGGTGTGGTTGGTTGTTTGAAACATGGAGCACAAGGCAGGTATGCTAAGTGAGGGTGAAACGCCAGAACCGCCTCGGGGTACCACCGAGCGGGGATCTGAGGACTTAGGAAGATTGGGGTGTTCTAGGCAACTTACCATGTGAGACCTGCTCTCCTACCATGGGAGGGTCCACAGGACTCACCTTTCCCCATGGCTGTGGAGTATGTCTGTGAGGGGAGCTCCGCATCCTGAGGAACTCTGTAGTAGTCAGTCTTCTCTGCAGCTCAGAAACTACAGCGGGAGGTGCTGCCACAGAATAGGGATAACTAAATGCTGTTGGATCCCAGGCTGGCAGGGCCTAGTGGTGGCACCCAGTTGCTAAAATCTGGGTAGGCATGGTGGTTGTGGTGGCCAGTGGGGTCGCAGCAGTAGGCAGCAGTCAGAGCCACAGAAGTGCCGGCGTGAGCTTGTGATTGTGGGTCACTGAAAATGGAATTGAGGGCCAGCCTGCTAAAGTCTGATTTGGTCCCCATGAGCAGAAGTGTTCTGGATCTAGCAAATGGACATCTGACCTGAGACACCAAAACAGAGGTCCCGCCCCTCAATCACACACCCAGGCCCCTTGAGGAAAGACCTCACTACACTGCTGATGATGTGTACCGCTGCTCTCCACCCAGACCACTCCCCGGGGACTGAGCCCTGTACCTGGCAAGGCAGTCCTGAGCCCGAGCTCAAGGACCTCCCAGTGTGAGGAGTGGCTTCCCCTGCTGGCCCCAATGGACAGAGGTGCTGCCAGGTATCCTCCAACATCTTTGAAGGGACCATGCTGGTCCCCAAGTGTCCTGTACCTGGGTCACCAGGATGTTGGGGGATGCACCCATGGGATGTCCACATCACGAATGTTCATGCAAAGGAGCAGCTGATCTGGCTGCAGTGACTTGAACCTCATCAGTGATAAGGGAAGCTGCTCGGTGAGCTACATTCTGTGGGCTCCTCACAGGGAGCTGTCGGGTCAGAGACAATGGAGGGCGGCCTCCCTGTGTTGCAGACTGACCACAGCCCCCACAAGAGGCCACGCGCTGAGGGCATCCTGCTGGGGCAGTAGCTGTAGTCTGCCAGGGCCACCTTCATGGAACACTCATCATCTGACTCACCTTCCTCTACAGCAGGCACCTGCCTGCTGACACTGCGGAGGCAGCAGAGCACTGGGCTGTGGGTGGTCATTTTGGAAGGTGAACCTCTGGCTGTCCTGCCCATGGCTGGGCTCTCACGTCTGGCACATTGCGTCCCTGACCTCCAGTAAAGCTTCCACGGCCATTTTCCAGGGATGTCCAGGCCCTAGGGACTGGACCAGAGGTGACAGTGGCCACAGGCCAATGCCAGATAGCAAAGAACACTTCAGACAAGTGTCCAGACCCGCGCGGCCTCCTTGTGAAAGTGAGTCCGTGAACACAGGGCCAGTAGCAGTGTTGATCCTCGGGGGGTGCTGGGGCAACTGGGGCTGCGCTGCGGAGACCCTTCTGTGATGGAGGAGGGCCTCACTGGTTATTCTGTCCCCTTCCAAGCCCTGCCCAAACCCACTACCCTGCCCTGCCTCAGCTTGGGTCCGAGGCCCCAGGCACTGGGCTGATACAGCCTCAGGGGGCTGTGAAACTGGCCCCATCAAAGGATTGTGCTCCTGCCCCTGTTTAAGTCCATGTTATCAGCTCATCAAGAATCTTGGCGACACTGTCCTTGGGCAGAATCACTGTATTTAAAAAAAAAAAAAAAAAAAAGATGGAGGCATGTGTTCCAGACGGGGACAGGTCAGTGTGAGGTGGCTAAACCCAGAGCTGCTTCCGGCGTGTCGGCGGGGAGTTGTGCGTGCTGACTGCCAGCGTTCTGTCCCCAGATGTGGTAAGAGGAGGTGTTTGCAGATGTGGACAGTGTCTGTACCCAGCCCTGGTTTTTGCATTGAAGGCACAAGCAGAGGCACACAGAGGCTCAGGGGCAGTGACTTGGGCTGGGCTCCAGGCTACCCACCGAGTCACATGCTGATAAACTGTCCTGGGCACATCTTGTGGCTGAATCTCAATGTATGGGGGCTGAGTCGGGCCGTGAAAGCCCCCATGAGCATGCCTGACGTGGCCCTCCTCCGTGCACGGCAGGGCCTAGTGCCCATGTCTGGGTGCATGAGGTACAGTTTCCTCAGCCTCCGAGGCCTATGGATGTCACATGGAAAGACCGATGCCTGGCAATTTTGTTTACCCAGCTGAGCCACCTAGAACAGCAGTGATACCAACTGCACTAGAAACAATGGTGTCCGAACTAGCGCAGCCCCCAGCTCATCTTGTGGGTTCCTCCTCCGCACCCACTGTGGGGCCCGTGGCAGCACGGCCTCTGCGTCCTTGGGACCTGGGGCCATAGCAAATCACTACAAACCTGAAGGCGTCAAACCCCCCCCTCATACCATAAGAAACGGGCCCCATTCCGGATGCCTAATCTGGGGATGATGTTTCCTGTTTGCAAAGCCTCAGATTATCCTTGTCGTATCAAAGGCCCAGGGTCGAGTGCTTCCTCACACCCAGTCTGGTGTCGGGAGCTGGTTGTGTTCTGGGACCCAGGTGTGCAGGGGCACTGCCATCTTCCAGCAGCTGTGCAACCCCTTTGGCTCGAGCCAGTCTCCCTGACCATCCAGGGTGGGCTGTAGAGTGGGCACAGGTGCTGTCCCTGCAGCTGTGGCATAGGACAGGCAGGTGTCTGCAAGGAGGAGCCTCTGGGTGGCTCCAGGGTCACACCTTACCAGAGGGCATGTGCACGCTCATGGTCAGTGTCTGCGAAGTTAACTTTGGGCCCTTTACATTCTGCAGATGGCTTCTTTTTCTCCTTTATGGATGCTCATAGCCGCTTTATTCATAATAGCTCCTAACTAGAAACAACCGAAATGTCTGTTGACAGATGAATAGAGAAGAAAACCATGGCCCGTCCATATGGTAGAGTTCCCCCAGCCACGAGGAGGAACCTGGCTGGACCCTGTGGACACAGCCCCGCGTGTCCCCCACGCAGCCTATCTGCCCTGGTGGGGTTCCATGAGGTGTCCCTGGAGTGACACCCTCGGAGGCTATCCTGGGGACGGCCTCACGATGCTCTGAGCAGCCCTGTGGGGCTCACGCAGAGGACAGTGGGAGGAAGCCTCACGCTCCACGGCAGAGTTTTCCCCGTGTCCATTTTCCCGTGATACAAAAGGCTCGTTTTCCTTAACGACGTTTCCACACACCCCATGCCAGTCAGAAATTCTGTCCTTGGCCACCCAGTTTCCATCCCTCAACCTGTTCGACAACAGAGAGAGCAGGGCTCTGGCCTTCACCTCCGGTCACATGCATGGGGGCGGGCAGCTCACAGTTGGCGTCTCCCTGTCCCCACGGTGGCTCCGGGCCAGGTCGAGGGCAGGGCGGCAGCGCCCAGCCGTCTCAGGCCCTGCACACCCACATACCTTCATGTTGGATGCTTTCAGCAGGACCCTCCCTGGGCCCAGCACACCCAGCCGCGTCTGTCCATCTGTCCATGGCCTCTCATTGGCTTTGCAAAATCAGTCCCGTGATTTTATTCCTGGTTCCAAAGTGCCTGTTTTGCTACTTCAGCTGTTAACTGAGCAGCCTTGTTTGGGACTTAAATTTAAGCTGTTTCATTCAGAAGTCATTTTAATTTTGCACAGTCCGCAGTGGCTAAACCACGATGATCCTGCACCATGCACATTGGCATTATCTTCCCAGGAGTCACCACTTCCTTTGTGTTGGCAGGACCACAGGGAAGGCTGCATGAAGGTGCCAAGTGGAGGTTTCCCAGGAGGAGCGAGAGGTGTCCCCATGCCTTCAGCAAGATGTTTTCTGGTCCAGCCCATCAGCCGAGAGATGCAGAGGTGTTTCTCACAGTATTCTTCATTAACGTTTTTTAGATCATGGTGAGGCTGCTCACAACCAGAGAAAACTTGCACTGGGGGATAGCGATAGACATTTTGCGTGCGCAGTTCCAACTCCGGTCAGTGTGTCCTGCTGTCCTGTCCTTACTGAAAGAACTTCCATGGGTCAGGAGTGCAGGCACAGCATGACCGGCGACTGCTCAGGGCCCCACAGGTTGCATTCAGGTGCCAGCGGGGTGGGCACCTCTTAGAGCCCTCACAGTTGTGGGCAGGATCCAGAACCCTCAACTCCTAGAGGCTGCCCAGCCTCTTCACAGCCGGCAGGAATAGACTTTGGTGGCCCAGTGTGGGATCCAGACATTCTACCACAGAGTCAGAGCTGCCACCTCCAGTGCAGGGCAAAGAGCCCCTCTGATCAACAGGTCAGCCAGGGCTGCAGTGGGTCCCACCTCCAAACCATGTCCTCTGGACGGCAGGCAGCTGTGCAAAGGCCTGCCATCCTGGCCAGCCAGCGCGGACAGGTGAGTGGCCTGGCGGGTGCACCTGTCAAGGCCTTGCATCGGAGGAAGCTGCTGCCAACCCTCTTCCAGCCCCATGGCTGCCCCGCAAGGCAGGTCCCACAGTCATCCCACCCAGCAGGCAGGCAGCACTTACCCAGCATCCTGATGCCAGTCGGGTCTCTCTCAGACAAGCCGGAGGCTGACGGCAGACAGGCAGGTGACCAGGGACACAGCCAGTAGTCTTCAGAATTCGCCACCTTTTCCGGTGCTCCCTGAGTTTCACAGATGGGATAATGTCAGTCAGCTATGCGCTCTGGAAATGTTCAGATCAGCTTCTGCATGTGGCAGTGGGTGACACCGCAGAACAGAAGGCTGAGGATGCACCGAGGAAGGGCCTGCTGGGGCACAGCGTCCCGGAGACCTCGCCGCGCTCGCCCAGCCGGCTGGCTTTGTGCTGACGTGTGGTGCGTGTCTTTACACTCCTGAGGGAGTGATGTTCAATCAGGTGTTTCCCACCTGTGTCTCTGCCAAGAAGCCACAAAACACCCTCTGCACAAAAGGACTGTTTGCACAAAGAAAAAACATTCCTTCAGGGGGTTCTTTAGAAATGCTTGATACTCAACTAGCTATAACTTCATGGGAAAGCCTGGTATTAGAGACGAGCTGGCAAGGATGAAGACCTTGACTCTGAGCGTGCCATGCACCTGTGCTTCAGTGCAGACAGGCTGCCTCTCCGTCCTGGAGCCCCACATTCTTCCGGCCTGTGTCCCCTCTCCTGCAGCATCTCCACCCTCAGCTCTGTTTTCACATGTGTTGGGGTCAGCTCAGTCCAACCTAGGCTCCACTTCCCCAGGCTGGCGAGCAGCGGTGCTGCCCTCACACCAGCTTGTCCAGGAGGCTATTGGGAGCCAGACAGGAAGGAAGCACCTGGCTGGATGACGCTGAGCAAGATGCAGAGAGCGAGGCAGCTGCTGCTGAGCAGAGCAGACACACACCTGACCCTCCCAGACAGGCGCTCACTGAAAGCAGTTCCAACACTACGCTTAGGAAACCCACACAGAAAAGCGTCTGAGTGGGAAGTCCAACCACAGGCCATCTAGGAAGTAGGGCATGCCCGTCTGATGTGCTGAACTGAAAAAATTTAGGCTGTGTTCATGGCCTTTAAATGAAAGGCTTTTCTCCATTCCTGCCATGAGAGCTCCTGAAAGGACTGAGACAGATGCTTACGTTTTTGTTTTTGTTTTTTTAATTTATAATTTAAATGTGTTTTTTTTTAATTGAAGTAACATTGGTTTATCACATTATATAAGTTTCAGGTGTTAAAAGTCAACATCGTGTGTAACACATCCCACCCATCACCAAAGTCTGTTTCCGTTCGTCACCATGTAATTGGGCCCCTTTACCCAGTTCGCCTTCGTTGTTTTAGTGTTTAAGATGAAGAATGGTAAGTTACTGAGTTGTTGGCTCTCATCCTGTTGCACTTTATTTATTGCTGCATCAATAACCAATCCAAATTTAGTCTCTGTGCACTTGGAGACCATGGGTCGGGAAGTCTGGGTGGGGGCTCACTGGGCAGCGGGACCCCAGGAGGGCTGGCACAGGGGTCACCATCGATGAAGGCATCTCTGTGTCACCTCTCAGCATTGTGATCTCAGAAGAGTCAAGTTTCTTACGTGAAGGGTCCAAGAGTTTGTCCAGCAAGCCAGGCAGGAGCCCAGAGTCTTCTTGGCTCAGCCCTGGTATCAGGGAGAAGACAGACCCCATCTCATGAAGGAGGAAGATCAGAGATTTGCAGCCTTTACAAATAAGGTGCGTCCTGTGTCTTTGTGTCACAAAAAAAGAGTGAGTAGTTAACTGAGACCACAGAGCTGGGGAGAAGGAGCTGGGGGAGAGACCGTGGGCCTGGTCCTCCTACCGTTATTAGCAGGTCCGAGCATCCAGACGCCCATCCCCAATGGCTATGCGAATGGCACCCCCCACTCAGTCCTGGTCGCTGTGATAAAATGCTCATGAGGACAGTTGCTCATCCCAACACAGTGGGGCCATATCTCCAAATAACAGGACATGGGTCATGGACCTCCCATCCATATGAAATCCAAAGAATCCCTCATCTCAGAGATAGATGCCAAGGGTCAGAAACTGCAAATAAATATGAAAGACGGGGCTATAATTAAATGTCCCCAATCTCTGGAGAAGTTTTGTTATAAAAAGAGGCCCAGTTGGAGGCCAGGCAGGCCAGTCTCACTCAGTGGTCCTCCTGAGGTGTCCAGCCCGGACCTGACTCCCCAGCGACCCGGTCTGCAGGTCGAGCCCTGTGAACAAACCTTAAAGAAGAACGAGAAACTACCTAAGGAGAACTTAAAAACAGTGCTTTTAGGACCAGCTTTAGTGACTCTCATATTGTGTGTCTTTCCTAAGATGTTAAGACATTTTTAGAGCTGATACGTTAGGTTTGCCATCTTTGTTAAGTACTTAGAAGTGTTTTTAATAAATTTGCAACCGATGTTTAAACATTGGGGAAATGTCACTTTGTTTTAGCCATAAAGTTTAATTTATCAACTGAGTTGGAGTGTGTTTATATAGAGAATTATTTATTACAATTTATACAAAATACAAGATATACAGTTTTTAATCTTGAGAACGTATTGAACTCTTGGCATTTTGGGGCGAGGGGCTTTCAACCATAGACCAAACTGAGAGGAAAGACAACCACCCCCACGTAGCCAGCACCCAGCCTCAAGGGTACCCCAGGCTGCGCTGTTGAAAAGTTGGCACTGGCACCTGCACCTCTGGAGCGAGCACCCCAGGTTCTGAGGTGTGCGCTCCTGGGCATCCGGACTTGGCAATGTTGCAAGTCTGAATGTCCGAATGGGCAGAAGGACTGGAGTCCGCTGGGGTCTGCAGTCACACTGGGGACGCTCACAACAGCACACACCTTTCCTGTCCCTGACCCGTGGAACTCAATGTCCCTCTTACCTACCTGCAGAAGTAAGGAATGAAGACATGCTGCTTTGCTAATTGAGAATAACAAATCCTAAAGCTATTCCCTGGCCACCATTCAGCTCAGCAAAAGGGGCCCAGAGGGAGGGGAAGGGAAAGAACAGACACACCAGAATGGGGTCAAAACAAAAGAAACGTGGGGGATGGGAAGGGACCTGGCAGGTTCTCTACATGTGAGAGGAGAACTTCCATTTGCTATTATAACATCCACTCTTTAGTAGAGGATTGTGTGAATGGCGACAACTTCCTCCACCCAGTAACTCTCTCCTGCCCTTTGTAGTGGACACCACCCCAGCCTGGCACCCACGGGTCTGTTCTCTGCACCCTCACCTCCTCCTAATGCCTGTAGATGGCCTCACTCAGAGCGCTGCCTTCCGACCCCGGCTGTTCCGCTCACCACACGGTCACCATCTATCCAGGTGGCCTTCCTGCCTCTTCATTACTGGGTCCTGCCCCGAGGAGGGAGGGGCCCCAGTGCTTACTAGCCCACCTGCTGGGGCCCACGTGGCCTGTGTCCTGGTCCCGGTGCTGTGGACGTTCAGGTGCAGCTCTCTGCTTCCATTCCTGGTGGGTAGATGTGCTCACCTGAAGCGTGTCCCACCCAACCTGGTCACACCCAGTTCTGCATTTGGGGCCCAGTGGCGACCCCTGAAAATGTCTCCTCTGTCCTCAAGTGACCCTTAGGCATGAGAAACCCATTTCCTGAGCAGGGCAGGCAGGCTGGACCCACCCAGATATGATCTTGCCTCTGTAAAACCTGTCCTAAGTCCCTCAGCCCCTCCACAAGGCCTGTGCTGGCCACTCCCACACCACAGAGGCCCTGGCAATCCTGCTGGGTTCCATCCGTCCTTCCTTTGGGAATATGAGCTCTTCAGAGCAGAAACCGTCTCCACAAATACAGATGCTCCTCAACTTACAATGGGGTTACGTCCCAATAAACCCATTTTAAGTTGAAAATAGTATAAATTGAAAGTGCATCTAATACAACTAATCTCCCAAGCATCGTAGCTTAGCCTAGCCTACCTTAAAAGTGCTCAGAATGCTTACATTTGCCTACACTTGAGAAAACCATCTCGCTGCCACTGCCCAATATTGTACAATATATCAATAGTCCAGAAAAAGATCAAAATGAATCTGAGGTATGATTTCTATGGAAGTGGACAAGCAGAGGGACCAGAAAGAGCCCTGGCTGCCCGGAGTTAGGAGTCAGGAGTCGGCACAGGCCCGAGCTCTGCCCTCCACTGTGAAAGCCTCAGGGACTTTCCGGCTGTTTTCAGGGGCACCACCAACAGCGGCAGTCCGTGAAAACTTGCTCCATCCACGCCGGCCTCGCACACACCTTCTGCTTGGGTGCCGGCTGGACTGGTCAGGGCACAGGCACTTAGATGTGCTATCTCCCCAGGGTCCTGATCCCCTCATCCAGAGTTGCCACCAGCCCCCCACCTCGAGGGTGCAGAACCCACTGCTTGGGCTGGGGGCAGGACTGCCTGCCTCACAGGAGCGTCTGGGTCCCTGGATACTAGGGAGGCTTATGGAGAGCGCCCGGGTGGAAGGAGACCCAGACAGTGGCCTCCACCAAGAGGGGCTCCTTCTCACCCAGCTCCTGCACAGCTATGTGTGGGGCAGAATGGGTGTGGGTCTGAAAACACTCACAGCCCTTGGGGATGCAGAAATCTCAGTGAGCTAAGGCAACAGGGAAGACACCTATGACCCAGCTGGTGACTGAGTCTACAGGCTGCCCCTTACCATGAAGCGGGGTGAGGGAGGGTGGTCCTGCAATAAAGAGACAGCAGTGCCCTCTGGGGATGTGCTTCCATATGGGCAAATGTCCAAGCTGTGACCACATGTAGCCAGGTGGTCTTGGGGGGCCTAAGAGCAACAGTCTCTGTCTCAACAAGGCCTCCATTGGCCCTAGCTACCATAAAAAAAGAAGTCCCCTTGGGGAAGAAACTAGAAAATGTGTTCTGGGATAAAGGGTGGGTTCAGAGATGGGAGGAAAAATGGAGAGAAGACCCGTGCTAGGGTGATACGGAGTAGCAAAAAGAACACTGGAGGAACAGGGTGTGTGCAGAGAAGGGTCATCCAGCCTTGGGGTCAGGGCCAAGGTGGGGAGGGGCTCAGGGACTGGAGCCTGAGCAGCAGGGTCCTCATTTGCGAGGCCTCCCAGAGCAAGATGCCAGTGCCGGGGTCACTCTGTGCCCCAGGCCCAGCAGGCATCCATAAATATGTGATTGAAGAAATGACCATGTCCCCCAAGTCTGGGTCCATCAACTATAAGGTCCATCACCCCCGCTCATCCCCCCGAGGAAAAGGCCTGTGGTTAGACCATGAACCCCTTTGACTGAGATGCATCTTGACTTCAGAGATGCTGAGCTGTGAGGAATTCTGGGCATCTCAGAACCGCTGACACAGGTGATGCACCCTCACGTGTCCCCAGGGGAGGTCTGCAGGACAGGAGTGGCCCTGGTGAGCGCATGGGGGAGACAGAGAGGATTAAGTGCTTACTTTGTGCAATTGAAAACGGATAGATAAAGGACATCGACAATGCCATTCCTCTTTATAATTAAGATAATTTAATTACTGCTATTAAAACCTAAGCTTCTCCCCTACGTGGGCTGCTTTTAACAAAATACCTCTGGTTCTGCCGTCTCCCACACACAGACCTGGCGGCAGTTAAATAGACGCCGAGACTCCGGAGCTTCATCTTGTGAACCATCTGGTTTGAAGTAGTGCGACAAGCAGGAAAGGGAATCGAATCAAAGGCATGGCTGTGTTTTTTCTTTTCTTTTTTTTAAATACAGAAAATGTGTGAGGTAGACCAGGAAACAACCCATCTTGTCCTCCCAGGGCTGGGTGCCACCACCAGGCTGTGGGGCCGTGTCCACCTCCCACTCCCTTGCTGGATGCAGAGGTGGCTTGCGGGGGTGAAGGCGGCTGGGGAGGAGGTATATGGAGTCAAGATGGACAGACACATCAGATACCCTCTTCCCTGAACAGATGGGGGTCAACACCACAGCATTAAGGGAAACCTGAGGCACAGGCCTTTGGAACCAGGGAGTGTGCTTTCCCTTGCACCCAGCTCCAGGCTGGGCCACACTCCTGCCACCCCTGGAATCGTGCCTTTTGTGCTATAAGGAGCTCCTCGCCCCCACCCTTCCTCAGTCTGCCTGCAGGCGGCTCCTCTGGCTCTGCCCTCGGCAGCTGTGGCCCCGGGAATTCTCCAGTGCGCGGGCGCTTTGATCTGCAGCACACCTGGAAATCAGTGCCTCATGCTCACCCAGCCGTCATCATATGGGTCCCACACACACTGTGGACTTCCCCAGCCAGAAGGAAGGGGGGCTGGAGCTCCCCAGGGCGGGGACTGGAGCCTCATAACCACCAGGGTCCCCCTCCCTCTGCAACTCCAGGCTTCAGGCTCCCCTCATCCTGCAACCAAATCTCAGTGCCCAGTCTCTGTACCCCAAATGCTTCCCGGTGGGGGGTGAGACTATGAACAGCTCTGAAAGATGTCTGCCTGTGCTATGCAACTCTTCTGGTTCTCTCTCTTTGTCACCATAAAGGCATGCGGCATCACCAGCTTTACTACAGTGACAGTGCAAGGGAAGGTCCTGGTCCAGAGCATCCTCACACCAAATGTGAGACTGTGGACAAGGCCTTGTGATCCGTGGGGTTATCAGAACCCCCACATCTTGGCTTTTGTGGGACTTAGACAAGAGGAGGCTGCAACCGTGGAGTTTCAGGGTGCCTGGTACTTAGTGAGTCCTCCAGAAATGTTAGCCGTTTGTGTTGGGACATCCTAACTGGCAGGACAGAGCTTCACAAGCCTTCCTGGGAGCTGGAATGTTTAAGTCACAGACGGAGCCTCCACAGCTGAGGACAGCGGTGCAACGCGCATGCCTGTGGCTTCGGGCCGGTCTTCTCCTCGGCAAACAGGGAACTGGGCTGCTGGGGGATTATCTCACCAGGCTCGAGGGTCCTTGGGCTCTCTAGAGCCCTCACATGGGTCTCAAAGGGGTGAAGGGGAGAGTAGACAGGTCCAGCCCTCCTCCACTTCATGCAGAGTTTACCTATTTCACAGGTTGAGCATCTTTTGTTTTCTGAAGGGCTTCAAGGGTTGAAGAGTCTGCGGTCCCTGGACCAGACTTTTGTTCTCCCAAGTCCTGGCAGCTGGACACCTGGAGACAGATGATGGGAGCAGAACGGGGCCTCTAGGCCAAATGGGGAACCCAGGGAAGGTGCCGTGGGGGCATCCAACAAGTGGGGGTTGAGCTTGTGAGGTGGCAGTTTGGACAGGACCCCTAAGTCCTGCATAGCATGGCGGCTCATAGAAGAACCAGGCCAGGCGTGTTCGAAGAGAAGCCCAAAGTGAGGTAAACGGAAGTGAGAAGGAGAAAGTGGTCACAGAAAGGAGGCTGCCAGGACAGCTGCTTCACAAGAAAGGCAAGAACGGTCTGGGGGCAGCTGCCCAGGGGAATGTCAACCTGACATGTAGCGGCCTGACAGCACCTGCAACTGGGGGTGCTCACCAAGCACTCGGTTCAGGAATGAGTGACCGAGAGATGGTCCTAGTGTCTTTTTGAAATGCAAAGCCCCCAGCAGAAGCTGGGTAACCCAAATCAGCCCTTTCCTCACCTCCTGCACCCCAGGATGCAAGACAGGGTGACTGCAGCCTAGTCAGGGGATGCAGGGCCTGCACACAGCAAGGCTCCTGGAGAAGCCAGCCCTGCCCTCAGCGCTGAGCATCACAGCTTCCATCCTAAAACAACCAGATACCCTTCACAGGAGAGTGGATACTGTCAGCAAGAAGAACTGTTGAGTGCGGGGCAGCATGGGTCAGCCTCACAACTGTGGAGCAGGAGCAGCCAGCCCAGGCACCCCACTGCACAATCCCATTTATGAAAAGTTCCTAGCCAGGCAAACTCATCTATGAGGCAAAGGGGAGAGAAGCATGCCTTTGGGAGCTGTTCTCCAGTGGGGGGCGAGCCCTCATCTGCAGGGTAGGGCACTTGCAATGCAATCAGTGAGGAGCCCAATGTTTCATTTTATTCTACTTTGGTTTGCTAACATGTAAGTGGACCCATACGGCTAGTAGTCACTGTGCTGGACAGCAGTGTGGCTCTCCATCGTGGGTGGGTAGTGATTACTGGAGGGGATCGTATGCACACGGCTAGCAGGTCGCACACTAAAGGTGCCTGTGCTGGCTGTGGCCCCATCGTTAGTTCACAGGGGCGCTTCTCAGTTTAGCTTTGAATAAAAGCAAAACAGAGATCTCTCCAACTGTGATTCTCAGTCCCCACCATCTCCCTGCCCACGGCCTGAGTGTGGAAAGTGTGGAGGGAGAGGGAGGCCTGAGAATGATAGTGGGCCCCTGACAGGTGCCCAGCACCCACAGAGGACACTGGGGCCAACCACAACCCATTACTCCTGCAGGCCTCCCAGGACAAGGAAGGGTGCGGGTGCATTTGTGGTGCAAATATGAAACAGGCTGCCCCACTGGGGAGCCCACTGATGCTGGCAGCTCACCCAGAGGGACATTGGCATGGGGGGTGGGCAGGCGTCCATCAGGGATGCCCTTAGGAGCGCGTCCCTGAAGCTATGTCCACAGGGCCTGCTGGCCACTTGGGCAGGTGCTGCAAGAGTTTGCATACCTGGCACTAGATGACCTTGGAGGCTCTGATGGGCCATGGCTCCAGAGCTCACCCCTCAGCAGCCTTGGTCACCCACTCCCTTCCTAAACCCATCTCATGGGACCAGTTTCTGCCATCCAATTTCTAAGCCTTCACATATCCAGGGCAAACATATCCAGCCCAGGGCAGATATCAGGAAATGCCTGGCAGTGCCCTTGGAGAGGTGGGACCAGGCTGCCATTGCCACGTGGCAGTGATGGTCACAAACACACTGGGACAGGCACGGAAGGGGGACAGAATCTCAGGCACTTGCATTTCCGTTCATTTTGGTCCAAGTTAGCAGCCTTGACTTTGACCGGCTGTCAGCTTTTCCTGCCTGAACTCAGGAAGGGAGGGATCAAAGGGTTCCTCTGGCCCCCATCCCTGGTGTTGAGTTATTGGGGAGAGGTCCCTCACCACCTGGCCTGGGAAAAAATGCTTCACAGACAGGTTTCAAGATGACTCATAACCACTGTCATTGTGCCCCCTGTCCAGGTCACTCCATGGGGACACTCACAGTGAATAGAGTCAATAAACAGGGGAAAACACAGGCCAGGGCTAGGGCCAGCCAAGGGAAATGCTAGAAGAACAGAACTGCCTGTTTTTGTCTTTCCTCCATCAGTCAGGGCTTCTCTTTCCCAGTCCCCATTGACAGTGTCCTGTCCTGACTACCCTTCCCAGCTTCCATGGAAAAGCATGCAAGACCCACATCCATCCTGAAAACGTGTGGGGGCTCCAGCCCAAGTCCTAGCAAAGGGACAGCTGCCCCTGTAAGAAATTTATAAATGAAAAAGGCCTGATGCCTACCTGGGGCTGGGCGGATCCTGAGGACCCACAGCCTGGGGGAGTTTGAGATGAAGCTGCTAGGTGGAAGCTGGGATGGGGGGCACGGGTAGGGCTGCAAAGGGACCAGAGAGGGTGGGGGGAGTGACCCGCACAGGACAGGCCACCAGGGCGGGAAGAGGACAGAGAGGTGTGGCCCGGAAGAGGATCTGGAAGGGGGCTCGGTGGGCACTGCAGGGAACCCCATGGCGCGCGCGCGCGCACACACACACACACACACACACACACACACACACATTACTGTGCCCAGAGCCGGATCTGCAGCCTGCAGGGGCTGGGGCTGGGCAGACCCTTAAAACCTCAGTAGACCAGCCTCGCTTTCCCCGAGATCCCCCGCGGGATCTAACTGCTCGCAAATAAATGGACACGAAGGCAGCTTCCAAGAGGCTTAAACCGTTTATCAAGTCGGCGCCGGTTCGTATCTACAGTATCTACAAATATCTACACGTATCTACACCGCCTGCAGACAGGGCTTTCATGTCGTCTACACTGCAACTCCCCCCGGGCTGGGGTAGGGGGTGGGGGTGCGACGCGGTCCCGAGGAGAACAATAAATATCACTTCCTTCCAGCTGACCGGGCGCTTTGGCACAGGCGGCGCAGCCCCGTGGCCCTTGGGGCTGGGGGTGCCCTCGGTGGCGCCCAAGCTGGAGAACCCGGTCCTTCGACAGCGCTCGAGCGGAGAGTGGAGGACCCCAATGGCTGTGAGGCTGGGGAAGGGAAGACCCGCAGAAGCCCGGGCGGTGCACTCTCTCGGCCGGCCTCAGGGCTGCCCGGGCCCGCGGGCGGGGCGGCGCGTTATCTAGGGCAGTAGTCGTAGGATCCGGGCGGCGCGGCCCCGGCAGAGTACATGTTGGCGGCGGCGGCGGCGGCGGCGGCGGCGGCGGCGGCAGCGGCCGGGCTCACCGGGTGGTGGTGCGGGTGAGCGTGCGCGTGGTAGCCGTGGCCGCGCAGGCCGGGCAGCGGGTAGGGTGCCGGCCGGCTCTTAGCCCCGAGGTAGTGGTCGTAGGCAGCGGCCGGGTACTTGTAGGGGTGGTGGTGCAGCGGCTCCGATGCGCCCGGCGCCTCCAGGCGCAGCTCAGGGTGCGGGGGACTAGGCCGGCCTCCGGGCCCGCCGGGGAGCGAGACGAGGCCGCCGGCACCGGCGGACCCTGGCAGCGCGGGGCTCAGCACGCGCGCCAGCAGCGGCGGCGGAGGCGCCGGGTCCCCTAGCACTGCCGGCCCGCCCGCGTCGCGTTCGAATTCTCGCCGGGCTTCGGCCGCGTCTGCGGGGAGGGCCGGTAGGTGAGCGCGGGAGCCGGACAGCCGCTCGTACCCGCGAGAGCCCCGGCGGCGCGGGCAGGAGGAGGCACGAACACGCTCCCCGCCCCCTCTCTCCGAACCTTCCCGGGACCCAGGCCCTCCCTAGGGGCCCGCGCCCCTCCGCGGGCTGCAGGGCAGGCGGCAGGGCGGGGCGCAGCCGTCGGGGCCGGGCGGGCGAGTGAGCGCTTGCCCGCCGCCACGGCCGTTGTGCAAGCGGCGCGAAGGCCGCGAGCGCCCCTGGGGCGCAGGCGAGGCCGGGTGCAGCCGCCTGCCCGGGGCGGAGCGCGCGCAGGGCAGCGGCCCGGCTCCCACGACCCAGACCCTACCTTTCTCCGCGCCGTTGGGCTGCGTGGGGGTGGCCACGGGGTTCCGAGAGCGCGCGAAGGCGCTCATGAGAGGCAGCGCGCCGGGCCGGTGATTCCGGGGCCTGTGGGAGGGAGGCGGGCGGCGGGTCAGGGGGCTCACAGTCCAGTCGCCCAGACGCTCACTGTCTCCTCAGAGGACACTCACCAGTCCTCAGGGTCGCAGTCTCGGAAGCCTTTGGCGAAAGGGTTGCTGGCGATCTTGAGCTGCGTGATCTGCAGTGAAGCCGGCACTGAGCAAGCAGCTCTAGCCCCTGTGCTGGGAGCCACCGGACCTCCGCGGAGAGGAGGGGAGTGTTGGGAGGGGTGCCCCCAGGAAGGGCCCCTCTACTCTCCGCGGACAGGAACCGACACACAACTGCCCCCTCCCCCACGGAGATTGTGCCTTTCTCCTGCAGCGGGGTGTCTGCGGAGCCTCCTTTCTTGCTAAGGAACCCCTTGCGGGGGGGCCCCACGCGATTGAGATGGAGACCCTGCAATCCTGGCTTCTGAAATGGGAATGTGGTCACCTCTACCCCCACCCCGCAGTGGAGGAGAGTGGAGGGGCGCCCTAGGAATCTGGGTAAACCTCGGATCAGGCCCCTGATGGGGAGTTTCCGGAATGGTTTGGAAAACAAACTTTCAGGCCGCAGTGACAGTTGCTGCTTGAGAGGTCAACCTGATAGGAGGCTAGGGCGTCCTGCAGCACAGGGGAGGGGTTTCTTGAGGCCCTTGGGGGTGGGGCTCCATGTGGTTGCGTTCCACTGGGACCCACAGTTTGCAGGTCCAAGCCTGAAAATTGTACCCTTTCCCAGAGGGTTGAGGGTGTGGGTCCCCAGGGCCTCACCCGGTGGTTCTGGTAGGCAGTGACAGCGGTGAAGCGCGTCTCCTCGAACACGAAGGTTTTGAAGTTCTCTTCGGCATATTTCTCACTATCTTTGCGTGGGTCCACGTAGACCACATGGAAACGGGGCTGATATCTGTGCATGGAGTTGAGAATAATCTGGAAGACAAGGTGGTGAGGTGGGAGCTAGGAAATGGGGTCAGGGTCTGGGTAGGCAGCCAACGAACGTCCCAGAGAACTTGGGCAAAACGCTTAACTCGCAAAATAAGGCCTGGCCATGGGGCCTACACGGAGGCTGTGACCGAATGGGGGCCCACCGGAAAGATGCTCTAAATGGCAATCGATTAAGGCTTCGATTCTCTTTCCTTAGCTCCTTGAGAACTATTTTGACCCACATCGCTGTCCTGGATTCCACAAAACCTCTTGCCCAACACATGGACCCATCTTTTCTAGTTAAAAACCTCCAGCAAAAGATCAGGAGTGGGGTAAGGAAAGCAGGGTGACCTCTCTCCCAGGCCCAAGACCCGCCAGGCCCTGTGAACCCTTCACCAGAGGGAGCTTCTCTGTCCCTCATCCACACCCTGAGCTTTCCAAGCTCTGCCAGTCAGCAAGGACTCAGGAGGGCCTGCACAGGGAACAGTGCCCACAGCTGGGGAAGGGGGATCGCTCACGTGGCCGTTGTCGTCCAGCAGGTTGTTGGTCAGCTTGAGCTTATCGAAGGACACAATTTGCTTCATCCACTGTGCACCCTTAGCAGGCGAGTCAGGGTGGTAGTGTACTCGGCCTGGTGTGGCAGGGTCCGCCTTCCCGGCCACCAGCCAGGACGAGCTGTGGAAGGCGTACCTGGGGCAGCACCGGAGCACAGGGTCACACCACATTGGGGTGAACCGAGAGGGCCTTGCCGAGTGAACCCGGAAAGTGCCTCTGATGAGTTTCCCCATCGGTGAAATCGAGGCATCCGCTACCACGCACTGGCTGGGAGCTTTTCCGAGGGGAGTTGTGGAGAAAGCAGAAAACTCCCTCCTGTCCCAATACACAGGACAGCAGGAAGCCAGGCAGCGAGGAGGGAGGCTGGTTCCTGGCGCCACATTTCGCCGCATGCGGGTATGCCCGCTCTCCCTGGGCCTCCCCGCTGGTCTCCAGTGTCACCTGCTTGGCGGGAGCCCTAATTTGGCTGCGCCAGTAGCCTTGGGCACACAGCAGACTACATTCTCTTTATTAATTGCTATTAATTGTCCAGGCAGTTAAGGCCCCTCTTGCATAATCTCTCCCGGCCACCCCACCTTTCCTGCCCAGTTCCATGTCCCAGCACTCCCTGAGGATGGGGAAAGGGGACGCCGTGCCCACGCTCACCTCGTGGGAGGAAACATGAAGTTATATGGGGAGAGCTGTGTCTACAGGGCCTGCCACCCCTCAGGCCAAGACGGCCCAGTGGCATAGGAGCTGCCTTGGGCCTACATCAGTGGGTGTGGGTGGCACCTGTGTGAACTCCTGACGGCAGTTCCTGAGAACCTCTGGGGGTGGGGTGTGTGGGTCTGGGGTCTGATGGGGTGGGGAGAGAGCAGGTCACGCAGGGTTAGGTGGGGCAGCTGGCACAGGTGCCTGAAAGCACTCTGTCACTAATTTTGTGGGCTGCACCCCACGCATCACCAGCCAGGGACCCATGGCTTCCCAGGGCCCCCTCCCAGTTCTGGCTGGGTGCTCACCGGTAGCGTTTGTCATCCACCGGCACAAAGTCCATGAGGAGCATGTAGTCAGCCATGGGGTCCATGCCAAAGAGCTTCACTTGGAAAGTGGGGAACATGCGCCTGAGGGACGGTAGGGCGGCAGGTCACCTCAGGTGGAGAAGGGCAGGGCCACCCCACCTTGACCAGCTCCGGGTAAGGGTGGCCTCCCTGATGGCTGTTTCGTTTGGCCGTCTGGCCCCTCACTCAACTGCTCTAAACCAACTAGGCCCCTGCCCAGCCGAGGACAAGAGCTGCGGCAGGACAACCCCCTGTCCCCTTTCTTAAACACAAAATGGTGCTAACTCAGCGCTACAGAACCCCACGCCCCAATGTCGACCTATTGCTTCTTCTGCTACTTTTGTCTATGTGGGCCCAGCCTAGCAATTGCCGATTCCCACTGTCCTGACCGGAGCTAACCTCAGCCGGCAATACCCGCACAGCGGGACTTGGTCTCAGCGGTTCTCAGCTCTCGGCAGAGCCTCTCCAGCTCGATCTAAGCTCCCCGGCTCGAACAAAGTGAAACCGGGGTAGTCTAAGTGATTCTGAGGAGTCCCAGTTGCCCTTTTGACGGGGTTGGCAGTTGCTCCCCAATCCCTTTTCAAGGCCGAGGCCCTGAAGCCCACAGCCTCAACTGTGCCCCAACTCCCAGGCCCTGCCTCCCGCTCAGTGCTGGAGTCTCCCCACCTTCCTTGGGGACACAAGAAAGTTCCCACTCCACCCACCATAACCCCAAGACACAGCTACTTAGCAGACTGGGTTTGCACTCTCATGGTCCCTAGCTCTCCCTCCCTTGGACTCGCCAATTCGATGACCAAAAAGGGCTCTTGAAAGGGTAATACGCCGCCCCAGGATGGGCCGCTGTCCGTGGGCCGCCCCTGTCCTGATAGGGTAGCAGTGCCAGCCTCTGGGCCCTGGAGGTCAGCATGAGGCCTGGCCCCCCAGACCTTCCTACAGCTTCCCCCCATAGGCAACTCCCTGCAAACGGTGGACAGAAAACAGATGCTTCGGAGCCGGCTCTTCTGGACAGGTTTGCCACCCACCCCTGCCTCTGCTGCAGAACGCTGGCCCCTAGGGTGAAGCCCGGCCACCGCCAAGGCCTTTACTGGACTGGCCTGGGCTGAATGCCGGGGCGCAGTCCTGGGAGTGGGGGGCTGTGTGCCCAGGACACCAAGGAGAACCTGAAGAAGACCCACAGAGCTGGAGCTGAGCACGGGCCCCAGACTCCCCAGGGAGGACTGCCTCGGCAAGGAAACAGAAACCACTGAGAAGACTCTGCAAACAGGCCCTGAGCTCCTTTTGGCCAGGCGGACGCGGAGCTGGTGTCTCCATGTGTACATTAGACACAGCCCGGCACCCGCCTTTGTCTGCTGGTCAAATCCGTTGCATCGAAAAACTTGTTCCCCTTCTCTCTGGGCTTTTACAACAAATACAGGCCAACTGGAAGGCGGCGGGCCCCAGCAGCAAAGCCAGGCCCTAGAATCACCCGACATTTAGGCCTGAGAAAACTGGGTAGTAACTTCCACAAACCAGAGCACACAGTTTTAAAGTCTTAATTCTCCCCCCACAATTTCCAGGTCAGTGCCCAGCTGCCCCCTTTTTAGCCCGGATGGACTGAACTAGGGAACCAAAGACGGAGTTTCTTTTCAGGTGGGATCCACTGAGAGACTGTTGATGGCGAGTCCCCTTGGAGGCGGCTGCCTTCCCCTCATCCTGGTGTGCTCCGAACCGGCTCCTGTTTCCTAGGGCTGCGGGTTGGGCGGCAGGTCCACCGGGCTTCTCTTGCCGCCTTCCCGGCCGCCCGCGCCGTGCCCTCCCGCCCTGCGCGCCAGGCGGCTGTCGCTGGAGCCGGGACTCGGAGAGCGAAGGAGCCGGCTTGCGCCGAGAGAGTCCGCAGGTGGTCGGGCCGCGCCCCCCGCCCCGCTTCTTGGTCCCACTCGCGTAAATCGGGCCAAGGCGCTCTGCCCAAGACCCGCGCCACGTGGGGAAGGGTCGCGGCGGGGAGAAGGGCGCCCTGACCTGCCGGCCTTGGTGACGATCATCTCGGTGCCCAGCTGATTGAACTCGTCCCATAGCGCCTTCATCTCCAGCTGCACGCTCACGCTGGCCACCTTCGCGTTCTTCTTCACCGGCGCCTTGGCGGCGGCAGCGCAGCTGGCCCCGGGGCCCTCGGGCTCGGCGGCGGCGCTGGTGGCGGCCCCGGCGGCCGGCGCGAAAGGGTAGGCGTGCGGCGGCGGCGGGCCCGGGGCGCCCGGGGCAGCGGCGGCGCACGGGTCGTAACGCGGCGGCGGCGGCTCGCGCGGGCCGTACGGGTCGGCGCCCGGCGACGCGGCGCCCGGGAAGCCCCCGGCGGCCCCCAGGCTGCTCAGGCTGCTGGCCGTGAAGGCTGCAACGTCGCAGAAGTGCGAGAGCTGCGTGAGCCACGGGCTGGACACCGCGGAGATCATGACCCGCGGGCCGCCGCCGCCGCCCCGCCGCCGAGGTGAGCGCTGCCCCGCGCCCCGGGCCGAGTGGCGGGCGCCTTGCTGCGCCCCGGGCCGCGTCGCCCCACACCGCGGGCCGGCCCCGAGGAGGCGCCCCGCCCCGCCCCGCCCCGCGTCTCCCCCCCCCCCCGCCCGCTCCGAGACAATGCCTCCCTCCCCTCCCCTTCCCGCGCCCCTCCTCCGCCCCTTCCCCCTCCCCGGCCCCCAGCCCGCCCGCCGCGGCTGCT
>PVJL010000775.1:0-143436 GCA_004026885.1 Lyroderma lyra | reverse complement strand
GTCTCCCTTCTCTCTCCAGGCTCTCTTTCCAGTTTATTTTTTCACCTTTGTCTTTCTAGTTTAAATTTTCCCTCCTAATCGTCTTTTCTCCTTCCACTATCTCTTTCGTTTCTCTTTATTTCTGCTTGATTTTTCTGCCTCTTCCTCTTTTCCTGTTACGCCCCACTCTTCATGTGCCACTGTATTTTCGTCACTCTTTGTCTTTCTTTTCAGTCTGCCTTTTCCCTCTTATTCTGTATGTTCTCTGTTATTCATGGTTTTTTCCTCTTATTAAAAAAAAAAAAAACTGAGTCTCTAGTTTTTTCTTTTTAAAATGACTTTACTTTCTTAAATGTTTCCTCACTTTCTTCTTTTTCATTCTCGCCCTCTTTATTTTTCTTCTTTCCCCTCTCTCCTTCCCTCCTTTCAGGTTTTCTGTGTTTTCTCTCCTTTTCTCAGTTTCTCCTCCTCCTGGTTGCCTCACTTTCTCTTTCTCATTCCCGCGTTCCGTGACTCTCGCACGCTCCTCTTACACGATTTTCAGCCCTCCTCTCCGAGCTCAAGGCCACTTCTGCTGCTTTTCTCTGGCCCTCCTCTCCTGTCCTTCCCGGCCCCACTGGCCCTGTTCTGAGTCTGTGTCTAGTTGTGTTGCAGGTCTCTGCAGTTGGGTCCCCAGGCTGGAGGGTGCACAGGCTTTGGGCAGGATGCCTGCCCTTCCTCTGCCCCAGATTTGAAGCTAGAAGCCTGGAGCCCACCCTAACAGAGCTCCCTCCACCCACTATTCACCCTGGCCCTGCCAACCCTCTTTGCTGGGGTCCCACAGCAGCAGCCGCAGGGGGTGTTGCAGGAGGGTTGGAGTAGACACGGCAGGGAGGCTCACCTTCCATGTCCCTGGTGACGGTGCTGAAGTGCATCCCTGCCGGGGATTCCAGCAGCCGGTGAAGCTTTGCCCAGTCAGAGGACCCGGGGCCCAGGCGAGCAGTGCGCTCTGCGGCCTCTGCTGCAACCAGAGAGGCGATGCTGAACGCGCTTGCCCGGGGAGACAGCGGGCTCCGCGAGTCCATAGGCGCCCGGGCGGCCTGGCCGGCGCCGCCTCCGACTGCGTGCACCCAGCCGCACCGAGGCCAGCCCAGCCCACGGGACCCGGGGGCGGGAGCCTGCGGTGCCACTCACAGCCGCCGGCCCCTGGCCCAGGGGATTATGGCGTCACGGCCCCCCACTCCTGGCCAGTGGCAGCCAAAGAGCCCAGACGGGTGGAGCGCATGGGGAGCACAGGTCCCTCTGCTTTTCAAGTTTCTGGCCTCTCGCCTCTGCTCCCGGGGACCTCCATGACCAGAACCCCT
Source organism: Lyroderma lyra (assembly GCA_004026885.1). NCBI lineage: Eukaryota > Metazoa > Chordata > Mammalia > Chiroptera > Megadermatidae > Lyroderma > Lyroderma lyra. Next base: position 142,114 of record PVJL010000775.1, on the reverse strand, counting down.
CGAACATCCCACTGCTCCCACTGAAGCTGAGAATCCCTCTGTACGGTGAAGCCACCGACAGCTTCTATAGCCCCAGAGGTGAGGCAGCTATACCGAGAGCACCCAGCCCCAGCCCACAGCTGTGGGGCACCGGTGAAGCACCAAGGGGCTGCCTGGGTCCAGCCCTGTCCCTGCTCTCAGCCCCTCCCGCCTCCTCCTCCCTGGCTGCCCCTGCACCTGGGTGAGGAGAGGGCAGTTCGGGCTCCAGCACCAGTTACAGGCAGACAACCCCAGGGCCGTGGCGTCGTCCTGTCCTCGGTGCAGCGGAACAAGACCTAACCCAGCAAATACCCCCTGCCCCCTTCAGTCGGCTCACTCTCGTGGCTGGGGACCCCGAGCAAGCAGAGGGACACCGCCCAGGCTGTGCAGCCCAGGAGCCCAAGCGTCACGCGCACCCGCGCGCACCACCCGCCTCTGGCCAGGACGCTTATACATCCGGAGGGTGGGCAGTGCCCGCTCCTCCGACCTCCCCACGCACGGGCCGGGGGCAGGGAGGGCCGGGGGCGGGGCCTCCACTGGCCGAGGGAGCTGAGGACACGTCGGAGGAGTTCAGGCCGCCCGGCCAGCCGGTGGTATGCTGCCCCTCACTCGCCACCCACCCCACAGCCAGCTTGCCTGGCTGGGACACTCAGACCCGGCAGAGTGAGACAAGGCCTGCCTGAGGCCTCAGGGCCTCTAGGCCCAGGCATCCCGGATGCAAAGGCCTGACTTGGCCTGTGCCTTCGTCCACCTACTGCTTCTGAGGCCTCCTCTGACCAGATCAGGCACCCATGGCCTTCTTGTCCAGAGTCTCCCAACAGGGTGTCAAGCCTCCCTGCCTCCCAGGAGCCTCCCTGGCCCTGTACTGAGGCTCTGGCAGTCAGGGCCTCCTTGCAGCCACGTTGTCTGCCTGTGCTTGCCTAGATGAGGCGGGGAAGGGGGCAGCCTCTCCCAGGATTTTTACAACTCCAGGGCTCCAGACCCAAGGCTAGAGGTACTGGCTGGTAGGTGGGGAAGGCCCAAGAACTGGGGACCAGGGAGTAGGCTCCAGTGGAAGATGACTGGCTCCTGGGCCTGAGGTCTAGGAATGAATATAAGGCCAGAGTGCAAGGGGTGAACATGTGGGCAGTGCTGTGTGACTGGGGTGTGCTGTGTGTGACCTCGGTACAGTGAGCCCCCTCCCTGCCCCTCAGGCTGCAGTGGCAGCTTTGTGGACTGTGGAGGTAAAGAGGAGCTGTTGCCAAGGAATGCCCCCAGTCCTGAGTGGCTATTCCAGGCTGTGACAGTGACAGTGACCTGTGGGGCCTAGGGGCAGTTCCAGGGAGGAGTATGATATGGGGACTAGCTAGGCTTAAAGTCCCTGTCCTTTCTCTCTGAGCAGGGCCAGCCCACTCCCTCCAAGACCCCAGAAGGAGCAGCTCCTGATAGAGGGGAAAGCTCAGCGGGGAGGGGGCCGTGTTGGTGGGAACAAGTCATGGTAGTATTGGAGGAGGTGTGCCCAGTGTTGGCAGCCCATACCCAGAGAGGCAGCACTGCATGGTGGTGTCACCAGGGGTACCTATGGCTGCTGGCTGCACCCACCCATAGTCTGTGTGTGTGTTGGGGGGGGGGGGGCTTGGTGAGGTGGACTACTGCATGTGGTTGTGCTTTATCTGGGATCCACCTTGTCCCAGCATGTGGGGTTGCCAGTGGTTGTGTCCTCTGCAACTGGGGGAGCCTTCCTCATGTGTCTAGGGGAACACCTGAAGGCAGTGGCCAATATTGAAAAGGGAGAAGTGAAAGTGAAAAACCCTCCCTCCGTCCCTCCTCGAGCTTCCTAGAGACTCAGGATCAGCCTCCCAGGGGCCATCCTGCTGTCCCTGACTGCCAACCTCAGGTGGTAGAGGGGAGAGGGGGTCCTCCCAGTCCTCCATTAACCCCTTGGTGCCGGAGTTGGGACCTGTGGTGCCTGGTTGTGTCTCTAAAAGCTCCCAAGCAGAGAGGATTCTAAGGGTCCAGGGAAAAGCTCTGGGAAGAAGTGAGGGGCCCCACCCAGGCCGCTCCGTTTGCCCATTTCGTCAGGTGCCGATACTCGCACGACTGCTGTACCCCGGATCCCGCGGCTCCACGCGCGGCTGAAGCCCTCGACTTAGAGGACCTCAAGGGGTCCGAAGCGCAAGGCCGCCGGAGCCATCAGCTTGCAGCAGAGTCGCTGCCTCCACCACACTCTGGAGCCGAGCTCCTCCGACCCTCCCTGCCGTCCCTCCTGGGGCGGCCGCTCCGCCCTCTTGCTCCGCCACGCTCTGCCGCCCCGCCACCCGCCCTCGCTCCTAGCCGCCCGCGCCGCCCACCCCTGGTGCCGGCTGCAGCCCGGGGGAAACGCGCCCGCCTGGGGTCCGGCGCCCCGCACACCCCGTCCCGCGCGCACACGCCGCGCCGCCGCCTGCGGGCAGGCTTCCTCCCTCACCTGGACTCGCCGCGGCTCCCTTCCGCCTCGCTCCCCCTGCCGGCCTCACCTCCATTACCGCAACGTACGAAGTCTGGCTGCGCGGGCCAGGAGGGCCGAGCAGGGCTGGGGGGCGTGAGCTGCACCGCGCGAGCCTTTTCAGAGCGTGGTGCACAGTTGAAACCTGGGCTGTGCGGCCCGCCCCTCCGCCTGGGACGCAGAGTGAAGACAAGACCCACATTTCGCTGCGCCGGCTGGCTGAGAGGTGGATGCTGCGAGACCATTCTACAGGCCCTAAAACCGAGGCTCGGCTTTGACTGGCGGCCGGTAGGTGTGGGGTGGGGACCAGAAGTCTGGAGGAGAGCGGGCGTGGGGGTGGGGAAGGGGCGGCGGCAGGGGCGGCTGGGGCTGGAGCCGCGGCCCCTTCGTGGCAGGGAGGGGGCCACAGCCTTTGCTTCTTCGGGGCCCTGCGCAGGGTCTCACGTGAGCGCTGGACTGTGTCCAGCACTGCCCCCCGGAGCCTTGCGTGCCTCGGCTCACTCATCACCTCCTTCCCCCAGCGCCTTCGCAGTCTCTCCTGAAGCAAGCCCTCTTTCAAGCTCTGTGTCGGCCGTTTTCTTCCCAGCGCGCAGGATGAGGTCCTTGGAGAGTCTTGGAGGCCCCGCTGCCCGTTTAGTTCCGTGTCCCCAGAGCACACGTGGCTCACCCAGGGTAGCCGTCAAGACGGTACCCTCACACCTTTTTGGCGGGGACCCCACTCCTCACTCTCGGTCCATTGTAATGGCATATCCGCAGCGCCGCTCAAAATTCAATTCCGCCTCTCCGTTCCCAGCCCTGGAAGGACCAGCGCACCCTCAGGCAGCGCTGGCAGGCTGAAGCCCACCGAGCTTTGCTCTCAAGCGCTCCTCGAGACGAGGTGCACACCAGCCCTGCCCCCAGCGGGTCTCAGGCCATCTGGGGCAGAAGCGACACAGATGGATCCGAGCCGGGAGTCCACAAGATGTGAGCGCCTGGCGCCCTGGGGACCCCCTCCCCTGGGAATCAGAGCGCAGAGCGGAGCAGAACCAGGCTGCACCAGGGCTCAGACAGAGCGGGGCTGGGCTTTACTGGATCCCATTAATTCGTTTCAGAATTGATTAGCAGAGAACTGTCTCCGGTGCCTGCCTACAGAGGTTTCACAGAAAGTCCCGCACCAGGAGCAGCCCGTGTGTACACGGCCTTTCTGCCGCCGTCAGTGACTCCTCCCCTGCCCGCAGTCCGGGAGGCTGTGCCTCTGGGGGCCAAGTTTCCGCGGGGCAGCGGCGGGGACTAGGGGTAGAGGAGCGACCTGTGCTGCTGGAGGCGGACGTGCCAAGCCGCTCCGGACGCCGTTCCCGGCGCCGTCCCCACGTCTCCGATCTCCGACATCTCTCGCAGGACTCTGGCCTCGTGGGAGCGCCGCGTCGTTCCTCTATCTAACGAAAGTGCTTGGCCCGCGAGGCCAACGAACGCGACTTTCTGGGTGGCCCTCATGGGCGTGGACGGGTGGGTGGAGGCCGCCATGCGCGCTATCTGCGGGCCTCTGTGCTGTGGCCTCCTTCCCCTCGATCCCCAGCCACAGAGCGAGGGAGACCTGCGGGCTCAGCGCGCTGGGGGAGGAGCGGTGCGGTGAGTGCCGGGTCTGAGTCAAAGCCGGGTGGCAACTTCGCGCGCCCAGCACACGCGCCGCTGGCCTGAGTACAGGCTGTGCGTACACAGTGGGTTTGTAGACCCAGGCTGGGATACCAGGGGTAGGGGGAAGGGGAGGTGCTTGGCCAGGACTGAGGGGACCTGCAGGGGGCTTGATGGCCAGGGCTGGGGCTACAACAGGGAGCCGAAGAGGGTCCCTTGGGGTGTATATGTCTTGGGCTCTTGTGGCACTGCCTTGTGGGGGTGGAGAAAGAGGCGACCCCCTGCCTCCAGCTTGGGGAGAGCAGTGGCGCTGTTGGTCCCAAACTGCCCCCTGGTTTTTACCTTTGGGTGCTCCCCTACTGAAGCAGAAGTCCCTGACAGCCACCCCCATCTCCCAGGCCTCCTCCTTGGTGTTGGGCCCTTACACAAACCTCTGGCAGCAGAAGGAATCTATGCCCGGCCCTGAGCTCTGTGGGGTGTGGCAGACAGCAGGCAGAAGTCCCTGACAGGGAGCCCCAGGTGCATGGTGGGGTCCACATGGGAAAGATCAGGCTCCAAGGAGATGGCCAAGTGAGTCTGGGCAGGCAAAGGAGTTCTTGAAAAAGCTCTGGAGTTAGGGACAGCCTGGTGAGGCTTGAGAAGGTGCAGTGGGCATGAGCTGAGCCATGGCCAGGGAAGGGCTGGACCCTTTAATGCTGCTATGGCATCACCTAGGACTCTTCCTGGACCCCAATGCCACCTGTCTCCTGGTTCCAGGACAGTGCTGGTGCCTGGACCCTGGGGGACTGATGACTGCAGGATGAACAAAGAAGGAAATTGAGATGTTCAGAGCGGCAGACATTGGAGGGAGTGATGGGCTTGGGAGAAGAAAAGGCAGGAGAGAGAGGCACACACCCCTGTGACAGAAGCCTGCTCAGACCTAGGAGGGGATGGGACAGGATCCACACAGCAGTGCACAGCTGGGGCGCAGCCTCCCATCTGCCGAGGACCTAGCTGCACTCCCCTTACTGGGGATGCTGTCTTCTGGGCCCAGTGCCCAGGAGGACAGATGTGGGGAGATGGTGAGAGGGATGACCAGGCCGGATGGGGCTGTCAGCTAGGCCTGGGTAATAGCACCCCCTGCCCCCTGCAGGGCACCAAGGCCCCCTGCAGGCTGGAAGTTCCCACAACTCCAGAACAAACAAACAAACAGACAGACCAGTGCACGGCCAGGTCCTGGACCCCTCTCCGGTTTCTGAGCCTGTTGATTTAGCTGCCCACTTGGCGGGAAGACCCAGTCACATGGGGAGCCAGCTGTCGATCTGTCTGTCCATCTACTGACCACACTAGCCACTCAGCCCCAGGTGCTCTCAGGCAGAGGTGGGGCTCAGAGACCCAGGTAACCTAGATTTAGGCTGCCCCCGAGAGGCTGAGGAAACCGGCCTCAGCAGCACCCTTGCTTCCCCTCTGTGGCCAAGGCAGGGGAAGCCAGACTTTTCAGGGAAAGGGACAGACGCTAAAAGCCCCTAGGGTGTGTTCACTGAGGGTGAGTGGCCAGAAGATGGATACCTGCAGACACTCCTCAGGTTCCTCTGGCCAGCAAGGGACTCCAGTACCAGTACCCATCCATCATGTACCCACATGGTAGTCAAGCACCGCACAAACACCCATGAGCATGGGCACGAGTGGACATGTGTGCATATACCACACACATAACTGAACACATCTGCAGCTCAGTGCACACACATGCATGTGAGCACACCACACACATGATCACGGGCATGCACATGAGCACACTGTTCACATCACAGACACCAACATGGGCCAGAGTGCACATACTGCATGTGCAAAACATTTACTCAGACATGCATGCATGTGTGCAGGTGTATACCTCACAGTGGCCACTGCAGCAAGGTTTCAATATCAATATTTCTGTAACTCAAGTGGACATTATATTTACATGGGCAAGTTCTGGGGGGAGCCTCAGGTACCACATGATGAAGGAAGAATAAAATGTTTTATTCAACTCATCTTGGGTCATTTTCTGATGGTAATACACTCAGATGATGCCCCATTGAGGAAGGTCCAATGGGCAGGACAATGCCCTGAACACTGGGTACAGAAAGAGTCTCCTATTATAGGTCACTCAACAGGGACTCTTCTGGGTGGATTCACCTGAGGGTCACTCTCCATGCTCATGCCCAGCCCTGAATCAGGCTGGGTGGGTAAAATGAGCCCTGGGAAGCTCTGAGAAGTAAGAAACTGGGGCCAGGGCCAGGGCCAGAGGCAATGAAGAATGACTACTAAGCCAGTGACATCAGCACCTTTGTTAACAGGTCCTAGCAGAGTGTTCTCTCTACAATAATTGGCTATGTTCTGTCTCCTCTTAAAGATACTTCAGGCATTTAAAGTAATTGAATATATTAGAACTGGAATTTTCATTAAATAAGGTTAGCAAATAAATTCAGGTTGCCGACGTAGTCACTGTGACAGCCAAGTGTGAAATTCTGGGGGCAGTGGAGCACTGGCTCTGTGTCTGCACCCTTTTCCATCCGCTTTGCTTCCTATCAGAGACCCCAGGTGCTAGAGTCGGGCATTCTGTTCCCATTGCCATCAGCAGGCTCACCTTGCTCTGCCCCTCTACCCATTGACCTGGGCCTGCAGGCGAGAGGCAGGTGTACTGTCCAGCCTAGGGGACACTGCCCAGGTGGTGAGGATGCTCTGTCACAGCAGAGTCAGTGTGAGGGCCCTATGCTGAGGGCCGAGGGCAGATGGGAGATTGAGGCTTAGAGAAACTGGGGGAAGTAGCCAGACCTCCCTGATGGATACCTCTCCCCATTAGGTCTTCCAGCCCTGCCTGGACTCCTGCCTTCCTGGGTAGGAGCTGCTGGGAAGAAGGTAGGGATAACATTTCGGAGGAGAATTTAACTCTCAGGCCCCTTGTCCCCTTGGCCCTTAGGAACAGGGCAGATCCAAGGCTAGTAGTATAGCCCCATCATCATGAGCTCTGTGCCCAGGGACACAGCCTGGCCTCTCCAAGACTAAGTATTTTTGTCTGAGAAATGGGAAGAATGCTAGAGGCCCCACAGTGTGGATCAAGCAAGCTCACGCCAGCTCCCAAACATGGCTCCTCAGCTGATATCACCATTGCTATTGCCCAGGCCTCGTTGGACAACTCCCCAATGCAGAAGTGCAGGTGGGCATCTCTTGCCTCTGTGCTCCTGTGGGCCTCCAGGTCTGGCCTGGGGTTCAGGGAGGGGGTTTATGGCTCTGGCCCTGGTAAGCCCAGTTAGGTACACTCACTCTGCCTGGCTTCCGTACCCTGCCCAAGTCCCAGACTCAGCCTCGGTTTCCCCATATCCATGAGCATGGCCCCAACCCACCCCATCCCAAACAGCCAAATTCCATGCCTCCTCTGAGACTTCGCTGAACCAGATTGGAATTTCTCAGAAGAAAACAGGTGAGCTCAGAGTTGTGGTTCTCGGAGCTCAGATTCCTCTGTCTATCTTAGCCAGCAGCAGGCCCAGGCTGGGTGGGCTCACAACTGAGACCCCAGGTTGCCATCCCCAAGCTCGGAGCTGTCCCAGTTCCCTCCCAAGACCCTGCAAGATTGGCAGCATGGACACCAGGCCTAGGGGGCAGGGCAGAAAGTGATCAGAGATCTACTGTGGGGACAGTGACTGGTGATGGTGACCTGCAGAGGTTCAGCAGGCAAGGCTAGTAGAGCAGGATAGATGAGGCCTGGAGGGGTCAGGGCTCAGAGGACCAGGCAGTCAGTTGACTGAGCAGGTAGTGATGTTGTCTAGGTGCAGGGGCAGGGCTGTGGAGGCCTCATGGGAATGTGTGGTGGAGAAGCGTGAGGTAGAAGGCCACTTCAAGGGGCCCTTGGGGCTAGGAGGGAGGGCTAGGGCTGGGGAGGGCCTGCAGGGTGTGGGGGGCTGTCGCCAGGTGGTCTTAATCTCCTCAGTGAAATAGGAGTCCTGGGGCTGGCGGGGGAGGTGGGAGCTTGAGACAGCTGTGGGGAGGGGATGGCCTGACAGCCCTGAGGCCCTCATTGAGACCCTGCTGCTGGTAGGCCCACTCCCTGGTCCATCCCTGGATGGGTCTCTGGGCCAGTTCTTCCCCCTCCCCCTCCCCCTGGGCCTCTTCTGCATTCATGAGGGTCCAGCCTGGGTCTGTGTGTGTAGGGGCTGGCCTGGCCCTTCCGCTGTCTAAGTAGCCATCGGTAACTGGGTGGGGTAGAGGCTGCATCAATTTTGCTCTATTGAAGACCTCCCTCTTGGATCCCCACTAACCCACCAAGCTGTCTCTGGCTCTGAGGTAATGCCAGTGAGGGGACAGGGAGGAGAAGGGAGGGGCCCCTGGCTCAGCCGGGACCCTCCACTTCCCTGGACCACCTAAGCACCGGAACCAGAAGGACAGAGGGGAGGGTCTGGCTGAATCTTTCCATACCCCGTTATGCCTTAGTCTTCCCCTCTACCCACTGAGAGGCCTCCCAGAGATGGGGAAACTGAGGCTAAGGTGGGGTAGCTGAAGCTATCTTTGGCTGCCAGACAGTGAGGACAAGAGGGGGCACGGTTAGTGTGGAGGCACTTGATGCCCCATCCTGCTACGTGGGTGCTTGACACTGGCTGTGAAGGGTGGACAGACAGATGTATACAAGCTTTCACTGGTGCCCCAAGGCCAACCCAGGCCCCCACCCCTGCAGGGTGTTTGCCAGGCCTGAATGCATCTGGGCTGCCACATGCTGGGCAGGGTGTAGGCAGGTGCCCGGCTATCTCAGGCCTCTCTGGCAATGGCCAGGCACTGGGGCCAGTGTAAATGTCTAGGTGCCCACTGGAGAAACCAAGGCAGCCCCCTGCCCCCGACAAAGCCAGTGTAGAACAGAAATGCCCAGGGTTTCCCTGGGCCAGCCTGACCAGTCAAGCTCTCCTTCAAACTCCATGGTAGGTCCCTTTCCAAATTGCCCACTTGCCTGGGTCCTGGCTCCTGGCTGGGCCCTTGGCCATGTGTCCCATCCTTCCTGGCTCTGTGCCATGAATCTGCCCCACCAGAAAACTAAACCCATCTCAGGACTGCACCCTTTGCATCTGCTGGGCCCTTTGCTCTGCTTTGCTATTTCTGCCTGTTCTTTGAGCCATTTTCCCCATCTCTAGGAGACCTCTTGGTGGGAGAGGAGAAGACCAGAGTGTGGCAGCAAGGCAGGACTGAGCCATCTGGGCGAGTGGCCTCGAAGGTCCACAAGGAGGTGGCACATCAGTGGGGCTAGGCAAACCCTTATGAACTGGCTCTAGCTGGGACCTGAGGAGTCAGCCCTTGCTGACCCTTCTTCTCCCAGAGCCCCTTCAAGTTAGCACCCAGAGAGTTCGCTCTTGGGGCCTCAGATACCACTATTCCCCTGAGTGCCTTCCACCCATCTCCATACATTCAAGGCAGGTCAACTACTAGTCACTCACACCTTAAAGGAAATTTTAGCAGATTCTCTCCTCACATCCACTAAGACTAGCCATAGTCCTACTTCAGGGGAGAGTACCTTTCAGTCTGGGAAGGCAGAATGTGGCAATACCCTGCAGATTCTGCAGGGCCATCCCAGGGCAGAGGAAGCAGCTCAGGTCTATGGGAAGAAAGTTCTGGAAGGGGAGTTGCTCCCAGATGAAAAGCTATGCAATTGCCAGGGCTGCCTGGGAGGTAAGCAAAGGGAATGGCCATGGGGAAGGGAAGGGGCAGTAGAGGGTAGCACAGGCCGCAGGCAGACACTGACCTGCTGCATGTGAAGGGCATTCCTGACTCCAGCTTTGGGCTCTGGCTTTGCTTCCTGGGGACAAGGCCCCTTCAACATGAGTGTCCCTGCATGACATCTGCCCTGGATCCGGGTTCTGATGCCCCCTGGCCTGGAAGCTGTGGACTTTGGGGCCCACTTCCCCTGTCTGTAGGCCCAGTTGGGAGCCCAGGGCCCTCCTTGGTAGCCTCTGCTATGGATCAGGGGTAAGGGCAGAGGTCTGAGGCTACAACAGTGAAAGACTTGTTCCAGCTCAGCCCACAGGAGGTGGGGGTGGGGGCGGGTTGCTGTGAGAAGCCATGGTGATTGTGGGCACCTAGCACTGTGTCAGTAAATTATATTCTTCACGAAGCAGTAGTAGTCATTGTTTAGATGTTAAGGACACTGTCCTGGGGTCTGGACAACGTCCTCTTAGTATGACATGTCACCTCCTCCATTCTACATGTGTTGTCTCTCTTAATGTGGCCCTGAATGTCCCTGGCTCTGATCCTGAGGCTGCATGTTACTAAATAGGTGTCCAGGCCCTTCCAGACCTCCTGGCAGCCCCCTGCCCCTCACCAGTGGTTTACTGCCTAGACCCACCCCCAGGGTAGGTCCCCACAGCTGCTGTGGACAGCCAGCATCAAGCATCTTGGATTTCTTACAAGGGGACCCCCCACCTGGTGGCAGCTGATACCTGAGCCTACCCCACCCAGTGGCAAGGGGCAGGGGTGAATGACCTGGCTGGAGACAGCTGCCATGGGAACGGTCAGAAAATCCCAATGTCACTCACCCTGGTGCCAGAGAAGAGACTGAGGCACAGAACAGGGCAAGGCCTTGGGCATTTACAAGGGGCCTTGCCCGACTGAGGTCCCACCACATCTCGGCCTGGCCCTGCCCTTGGTGCCCTGCACACTTCTGCAGTCCACCCGCTGGCCCAACCAGAAAATGGCCATTTCCTCTGGCCCCCGCCCCAGGGAGCGACATGGAGCTGGCAAAACAAACAGGCCGTTCCTCCTGTGGCCGCTGGCTGGTGATGGATGGCCGAAAGAGCTGGCCGTGCTGATGGACGACCGCCCATCATGTGTGGGCCAGGGGCGGGGGCCTGGTGAGGTCTTGGACAGAGGCACAGACACACACTGGTGAACCATGGTGCTGGCCTCACATCACCCTGAGACCCTCCCTGGCCAGAGACCCAGACAGACCCAGACCGGGAAAGTCAGTGCCCCCGAACCTGGGTTTCCCCATTAGTGTGCATTCTAGGCCCCCACCATGGGTGAGGGATGAGCCAACATGACAATATACCTGATGGTGGGGCCCTCCATGTACACTCCAAGATTCCCAACTGTTGTTCAAATGGCAAGATCCCCCTCCTCAGCCTTGTGTACTCTGGGCCTGGATGGGCTGGGGTCTTCTGAAGCCTTTATCAGCACGTGAGTATGTGTACATGAGCCCAGGAGATCTCCAAAGCCCAGGCCCCCTAGCAGAGCCTGAGCTGGGGGCACCTGGTCAGGGAGAAAAGGCCCTGGAGGGGCTGGGTCCCTGAGCTAAGGGTGCTGTTGGGCAGGCACATCCGGCAGGGCCAAGACTTGATCAAAGGCCAGGTAGTGGGGCCCCTGGTGTTGGGGTGTGACTGCCTGGACACACTGCCCTACCCCAGAAGGCCCCAGGGGTCCTCTGCCCTAGTCAGCCCAGGTCTAGCCTTCACTGGCCCCTCTCTCTGTCTGTTTGTTGGGGCCAGGGATTGTCACTTTGTACAGATGGAAAGACTGAGGTTCAGGAGAGTTCCAGCTGGAGGGAACACAGGTCCAGGCTGGGACTGGGCCTGCTGGGTGCTCCTGAGCCCTGCCACACCCATCTGATGGCAAATCCTGACAGGCAGGGTGGGCTGCGCCCACAGCCCTCAAGGAGGCTACAGCTGATATGCCTCCAGCATGGGCGGACTTAGAGACCTTCTGGCCCTGACTGCCGGCCACCTGCGGGCCCGAGGGGCACCTAGCTGCCCAGGCCTGTGATAGCATAGCCACCCAGCTGGTGACCTGCTGGAGAGGAAGGGGCAGCTGTGGCCAGGCCTCTGACCCCCCAGCTGCCCGGCCCCACCGAGATCATGTCTGGCTGAGAGGAAACTTGTGAGACCCCCACTTCCTGAACCTCAGAGAGGGCTAGGCTAGGGCCTCCCACTTCCCTCCAAAGCCCCCAGCCCTGCCCTCAGCTTCTCCAACCCAGTCCTACAGCCCCCCAGCTGCGTTTCCTAGGGTGGACCGTGGGGTGGGATGGCTAGGAGACCTGCCCTGATCTGGGGTCGACAGGGGCAGGAAGCCCCATTGAATGGGGTGTGAGGACCTGGTGGGTGAGGGGCCTGGACGGAAGGGGAGGGCTAGGCCTAGGAGAGACCTCTCCTGGAGACGAGGCTGCCTGTGGAGCAGGGTTGTGACCTTTACCATAGGACCCTTTGGATCCAGGCTGGTCCGCTGGTTCAAGGCCAGACCCGTGGGTGCAAGATGGTCCGCCACTGCCGTAGGCAGGGTGATGCTAATATAGCTGTCAGCTTCCATAGACAGACCAGGGATGCCTGAAATCCCCCTCCTTCCTTCCCCCATGGACATGGGCTGTGGGGGCAGGAGGTGATGCCAGACTGGGGGTGTCTGAAGGAGGGGTCCCAGGTGAAGGTTCTCAGGCACTTGGGCTGCCTGCCAGGCTGGGTGAGGTTGAGACGTCTCTGGCCTCACATGCTCCTGGGCAGGAAGTCTGGGTCTGGCCTGGGCTGGCAGAATGAAGGGCAGGACCAAGGCCCACGTGGGGCAGGAAGTGGCCCTGGACTCCAGCGGGGATGGGGTGGCCTCTAAGGGGCCGTTTCCTCCCTGGGAATATCCTGCCTGGCAGCAGGAGGGAAGAGGGCTCCAGGCTGGGCAGGCAGGAAGGGCCTGGGGCTCGGCATCCCCGAGTCCCCTCAGGCACAGCCCTGGGAGGCCCCAAGAGGGACTGACTGAGCTCATGGATGTCTGAGCCTCTGGAGCTCAAAGGTCGCTGCAACCTGGAGCTCCTGCTGCTTACCCCCAACCCCAGGCTGAGTTCCTGGAGTTTTCAGCACTGTCAGCCTTATTCTTCCATAGTGAGGAGCTCAGACCCAGTCCAGTTTCAGTTCCCCAACTGAACCATGGCCAGAGCCCATGCCTCCCAGTCTGCAAACAGCTATAGACAGAGGGCCAGGAGGAAAGACCCCACAAGCAGCAACCTGTGCCTCAGAGCTCAAGCAGACCCATTAGGCTGGGCCTGGACAGATAGCCCAGCCCCAGCTACCCCTGCTCTGGGCCCCAGGAGGGCATCAGCAGCCCAGCACCACCCCAATGGCCTAAATATAACCTGAGCAGGTGCCTGGCCGGGAATAGAGACCTCTGTCAGCTCCCAGCAGGTGCTGGTGGGAGGAAGGTCAGCGTGATTGGCAGTGGTGCTGGCCAGGCAGGCAGCCAGACGTGGGTCATGTGAATGTCGGTGGCAATGCCCAAGGGTGGGGCAGCGTGTCCTCATAAGACAGCTGAGTGCCTGACCCACTCCGCTTGGAGCAGCCCTAGACCCTGCCCTTACCCTCACCCTCACCCTCACACTCACCTCAAGTCTGGGGCTGTTGCCAGGCCCCCAGGAAGGGTAGGCCTGCCTAGTGTCGACTCTGTGGCCAGGCCCTCAGCAAGGTCCCACCCTGCCACTCTGGTCCCTTCGCCCTCAGGCCCTGTCCTGCCCTCTATGCTCATCCTGTGCCAACCCCATTCCAAACGCCTCTTCAAGCTGTTTTGAGCTGACAAGTAGTTCGGTCAGAGAGCTTGACTCTAGTGTTCTCTGGAGGCCCCCTCTGGACCGTTCCTCCTGTCCTGGCCTCGAACTGCAGGTGAGAGCCCCACATCACTGGGGCCAGGGCTCTGAGACAGGCAGGCAGGGCTCTTCCTGGAATGGAGTCCCTGTGTCACCCCAACTTCGCCTCCCCAGCTCCCTTAGACTGTATCTGGGCCCCAGGTCCCACCTTGACCTATCTCCCAAGCCCAGCACTGCGTCCCCCTCTGCTGGTTGAGTCCTGGACATCCACGGGCCTGCCTTTGGACATGGCTCTCCCCAGGCAGCACAAGCCTTTCTCTGTAGGGAAGAGACTGTCCTGCTAAGAACCTGCAAATACGCATATACTGAAAAATGCCAAGCAGGGAGATGGGGGTCCTTCCTAGTTTTCTGCTATGGTCATTTCCAGTTACTTGAGTCCAATCCAACCACTTAATTAAAGTGATGTGCAAGGCCCTTAGGGCAAGAGTGACAGGCACTGAAGAGAGGAGGCTTGTCCGAGACCTCAAAGGTTCCAGTGGCCTGGCCCGACTTCAAAGGGGGCATGGAGAGGGCAGGAGAAGGTGGTGGGGAGCGTGGAGGCTGATGAGTCTGAGGCACTTGCTACCACTGGATCCCACTGGGGTGTTTGTTGATTGAATAAGCGAATGTTTCTCCAACACTTGTAATGTGCAGCACTGTGCTCACCACATGAGACATGTTGCCATCCCAGAGGTCAGAATCCCTGAACCTTGGGCTCTAGGATGGACTTTTAGGTTCAGGGACCTTCAGCCTGTGCTTGCCCTCTGCAGCCCCCTGCAGTCTTCTGGCCCTGCTTCATGCTCCTAGTGAGGAGAAGCTCGCTCTCCAGAGGCAGTGCATGGCATCCAGTCATGGCATCTGCAGTTCTTGCTTTGCAGATTGGAAGGTAGAAAGTCCATCCCCAGAGAGACAGAAGGGCTAGCACACGTAACTGTGCCCGGTGTGGCAGGAACTCGGGCTGAGGAGGCAGGAGAGGGCAGACTGGAGAAGGCTGGGTGCTGGCTGGAGACGGTGGTCTCTGCACACCTCTTCCCATCTACCCCTCCCGCCCTGCCCTTCAGGACCCCAGGAGGGGCGGGACCCACCTCCACGGCCCTGGCCCTGCCCGTGCTGGACACGGTGGAGGCTGCGGCGCAGGCTTGTTTATTCTTCATCTCGTTTTTCTGGTTTAGAGCCTGGGTGCCCAAGCAGGGCTAGGGGCCTGGAACCAGTGGTGGGGGGAGGGGAGAAGCCTGGCAAGGGCGTGACTAAGGAAAGGAACTGGGGTTGGGTTTGAGGCCATCCCTGGACCCTGTCCTGCTGCCACCTTCCTATCCATACCTGCCCTTACCTGCAGATAGGTGGGTGAGCTCCAGCTGGAGCCACCAGGGTCACATTGGCTTTAAAAAGGAGGCCTGGTCCTTAGCCCATCTGCCTCCACCTTCTTGCCCGGTCAGAGGCCTGGGAGGGGACTCAGGGTGCAGCCTCAATGAGGCTTCTGTGGTCAGAGCATCTGGGGTGGGAGCAGGTTCTCAAAAGCAGGTACCTTTGGTTCTTGGCCCCCTGGGCCTTTCTCAGAAGGTAGTAGGTAATGGGCTCTGTATGGGGGGACAGCAGGGACGATGGCAGTGAGCAGCAATGTGAGACCCCAGAGTATGAGCTCTCAGGTGAGCACCTCCTACCTACATGGCATTGTCTGTCCTTGGCTTAAATTTGGGTTCCTCTGCTTCCTCCATGTGGGGCCTGGACCTCTCTGTGCCTCTGGAGGGACCGATGCCCCACTGCCTGCTTCTTCTCCCCACTGTAACCCCAGCTACCCCAAATACCTAGGATGCCCTCTCCTACTCCAATCAAATCCTGCCACCCAGACATATGTGGAGAAACTGAGGCCCAAGGAGTGGAAGTGCTGAACTGAAGCCATAGTGGATGATGTGAACAGAGTGCTCATGGAGGTGATGGTGGCAGTGGTGGGCAGGGGCTGGCTGTGACTACACGGGAGGTAGTGACTTCTGGGCAGCCTGGCTTCCTGGAAGTGTCTGCTCTGCAGACTACAGCCCCTGGTGGACACAGTTCCCTGGCCCCCCAGCCTGGTGGGGCAATTAGTCAGGGGACCTACAGACAGGAGGGTCCTCCTGGTGAGGCGTTGAAGCACCTGGCTGGACAGGGGACACATGTGTACCCCTGAAGTGGTGCCCACTGTGGGAGCGGCTGCCCTACCCTGATGTCCCTCCGAGCATTTGGTCAGGGCGCCCAGGGCTAGTCACCCACATGACACTCACCATCTCCACTTCAGAGCTGAGAAAGCTGAAGCACAGTGACACAAAGAGTCCCTCTCTGCACCATGTCGTCCACCCACGCACCCAGCCCCTTCACCCATGGTGTCCAGTGAGGTGAGGAAACAGGGCCAGGCCTGGGACTGCCTGAGGGAGGGGGGCTAGTGGGCTCCCAGCAGGGCATGAGGCATAGAACTCCCCCTGTTAGGGGAGGGGGCTGTGCAGCTGGGGATGGAGCTGGGGGTATGTGTGTCATTCTGGGCCTCACTATTCAGGCCCCAGTGGGTTTTAAGAGTGCATAAAAATTCACCAGGGCAGAAGAACCACAGTCCGGTGGGCAAGCCGGGCTCAGGGTGAGCAGGCAGCACCCAGGTCCCAGAAGCAGAAGACTGGGATTCCCACTCAGGTCTGTCTTCACCCACACGCAGCTGTCCAGAGCTCCATCCCCACCACGGCCCAGACAGGAGGGCCTCAGGGGCTGCGGCCGTGTCCGTGAAGGGGTCTGGACTATAGGGCTGGCTCTCTGTGTGACTCTGAAAGGCCTGGCACCTCTCTGGGCCTTGATTTCCCGTCTGTAAAATGGTTGATGGCCCCTGAGGAAGCTCTGTGCTCTTATTGGCTCTGTGGCTTGAGGTAGGGATGTGGGCCGGCCCTGGCAGCTGAGACCAGACCAGGGACTCGGTGCAGGTGCTCTGAGGGCTGGGAGCGGGGCTGACTGAGGTCAGCTGACTGAGGTCGTTAGGATGGCCCACCCTGGAAGAATCCTCAGAACATCTGTCTCCTCATCCCCCACATTCCCAGCTGGGCCTGGGCTGGCCCAGCCCCCAAAACATTTCTTAGGGATTAGGCCCTAATCCTGTCAGACCCATTGAGGGCCTCCGCCTCCCTGCTGTCCACCAATCCACCCGGCCCCTCTACCCACGGTGCTCTAGTTCTCAGGGCCCTGGGAGGCTCCCAGAAAGAAGATGGCTTCACTGAGTCCCCTGCAGCCTGGGCCTCACCCGGGCCAGTTCTACTTGGCCTGAGCCGAGCTTCAGGCCCTCTGTTGTCCAGGTAACTGCGAGTCCCTTTTGATATTGAGGTGAAGAAACCCTGGCATGTTGCTTTTTCATCAAGCCAGTCCCAACACACAAATCAATGCTCTCACGTCTGGATCCCAGGCAGACATTGCCAGTCAATCCCAGATCTCCTGCTCCACCGACCCAGAAGCTGCAGGTTTCTCAGCCCTGAGGTCCTCAGCTGGCTTCTGCCTGGGTCAAAAGCAGCGCAGTGCTCTACCTACCCTGATGGCAATGGGGAAGGACAGTCTGGTAGCATCCTCGGGTCAGGGTCAGGAAAGGCCATCCCTAGAGGGGTTCAGAGCTCCTGAAGGGATTCACATTTTGCTGGAGACCTGAGAAAGAGTGACCAGCAAGTGGGGACCCAACACCAGGTCCCCACCCTCAGGGTTAAAGCTGCTTCTGGCTCTGACCCCTCAAAGAGGGTCCCACTCCATTGTTCCTTCTGTCTCTCACAAAACTGCAGCTCAGGTAGGGGCAGGGTTGGTTCCTGGTGGGAGCGTGGAGGGCTGGCCCTGCCCCCATGAGACCTGAGTGGGAGCCTTGGCGCAGCTTGGGCTCCAGAAACATTTGCTTTAAGTCTTAAAATATCAGGTTCCTGCATCACGGGGCTTCCCTGGGGGCCGCAGGGCAGGCGGGAGGGATTCCAGAAGTAAGAAGATTCCTGCTCTGGTCCCCACCCCACCAGCCTCTCTGCCTGCCTCTTGGCCTCAGCTGAAGCCAGCCAAGTGTTGAAGGGGGTGCTAGCTGGGTCTCTATTCTCTTGTTCTGGGGGGAAACCTCAGTTTGAACCTCATTCTTCAGAGCTCCTCTACTTCCTCAGAACCTGGAGGTGGAGGCATAGATCATGCCTCAGTCTCCCTTCAGAGCTCAAATGTGCTCCAATAGGACCCGTGGATGCTTTCAGCCAAGGACAGTTCAGATGGGGAAACTGAGGCCTGGGGAGACGAGGCCTTTCATCCATGTCATGGAGCTGTGCACCCCACCCCCTGGTTGATGCAGGGCCACTAGGAAGCAGTCTTGAAATGATGATGACACTACATTAGTGCTGGGCCCAGCCCTGGGGTGGCTTTCCAAGGACAAGGACACTTGCATGGGGTCTTGAAGTTTGAGTAGGAGTTTTCAGATAGTCCTGGTCCTGGTGGGGAGGCTCCCTGGATGAAAGGATCGGCCTGAGTAAGATCAGGCTTGTGGTGTAGATGGAAGGGCCCTGTGTATGTGGTGGTGGGGCATGCGAGGGGCCTGGATTATAGGCCCAGGCAGGGGGCTGGCTTGGGTGCCAGGTGAGGCTGGGATGGGGGCTCAGAGCAGATTTTAGGACCTGCATTTTGTGGGACCAGAGAGCCCCCCTGGACAGTGGTTCTGCCAGTCAGCATGAAGGTGGCTCCCTCCCACCTCTGCTGCTCCTGGGACCACTGCCCACCCGTAGGAAGGCACAGCCCCTATGGCCCGCCCACTCCCTCCCAGGCAGACCACCAGCCTTGGCCCAGGGGACCAGCCTCGGTGCAGAGCGGGAATTGGAGCCAGGCAGCAACAGCTGGCCCCACTCGAGCGTCCCCCAGGGGCCACCGCCCTCATTCCCAGGCCCCTATCCCAGCCAGTTCCCAGGCTGCATCCCACCCCCCAAAACATACTGCTAGGGATGTGGTCAAGAGGAGGCTGTGAGGGGACCCCCGGCTAGGAAACCTTGCCTACCCTTCGCTACCAGACCGCAGGACCGGCCCTCAGGCTGGGGAGGCCCAGCCTGGCCCCTGCCTCGTTCCTCTGCCTATGTTCACGGGCTGGGTCTCCCTGTAGGGATACAAACACTCCAGACAGTGGAAGACCCCAGGGGAAGCCCACCAGCCAGAGGGGATGGTGAGCAGGGAGGTGAGACCTCCAACAGGTCTGGGGCAGAAAGACATCTGGTTGGTGGCTGCCACCCTTCTTGGCAGTACCCGTGGGGTAGGTGTCTCCTTGCTTCCTGAGGGCTGACCTTGGAGAGCTCCGGGCAGTGCCCACAGACCCCGTGCTCCTGTCCTCACACTCTCCCCACCCTGTGCCCAAGCTGGGGTGCCAATTTCTGTCTATGACTGTTTCGAATGCCTATATGCCTGCAGTGCCCTCCAGAGAAACCCCCTCTCCCCGACCTCCAGAGGATTCCAGACACAGGGACACACTGGGTTGTTGGCCTCTGAGAAGGGGTGTCACTGTGCTCTTAGTTGGCTGCCTCTGAATGTCCAACCATCTGACTGTCCTGTCCGTTCTCCGGGCCTCCCACACCCAGGTGGGGCGAGGTTCCCCTTTTACAGGTTGGGAAACCAAGGTCCAGAGAGGCTGTGAGGCTGAGGCTGTAGCCAAACCCCAAGGGTGGAGAGAGTATCAGGTGGATCATCAACAGTGGCTCCAAGTGACATCCAGAGGTGTGGGAGGAATCAAGGTAGGGTCTTGGAAAAGGGGGTGGGAAGGGATCCTGAGATCCATACTTTGTGGTCAGAGCCAGAGAGGGCAGGGACCTGAGTTGTTCCCCCCACCCCCAGGAACCAGGTGCTGTGTCCCCAAGGGGCTGAGAGTTACAGCGGGAAGGGGATTAGGCCGTCGTTGGTGCCCTTGAAAGCCGAGCCTGCAGCCTGCTCTGGGAATGGGGATCTGACCCCTCTGCGGCCTCCACAATCCGGAGAAAATCCTCGAGGCCGAGTTAATACCAAGACCAATTTTTATTTCAACAAAGTTAATTCTCAACAATGTGATACTGAGGGAGAGGGATTTTCCTGCTGTGGGGGGAGAAAGACTGGGGTCCTGACATGGCGCCACCTCCTCCCCCTTTCCCCCAGCTGTCCCCACAGATAGGACAAGGACAGAGCAATTCAGGCTGCTCCTCTCGAGGTGACCCCACCCCCAACTCTGCTTCCTCAGGCCTGCAGGCCCTGTGGCTGCTCCCCGGGCCCCATGCCTTCCCTCCCTCCCAGGGCTCACAGTGAGCAATGGGCGAGAGGACCTCCGAACCCTCCTCACTGAGGGCCGTGTCCAGACCTGGGCAGGAGGGGCTTGGGAAGGTTCTCTGAGGACCTCATGAGCCCGTATCCTTTGGGTCACACAAACCTAGTGGACCCCCATCCATGCCCTGTGGTTCTGACCACACGTCCTCCCACTTCCAAGGGTGTAGATGGCCTGGTCTCAGCTCTGGGTGCTCGCTGTGCGACTGCAGGGCCCCTGCGACAGAAGGTGCCCCCCACCTCTGTCTGCATCCTGGAGCTCGTAGGGGAGAGGAAGGGAGCAGCTGGGGCTAAGAGGGGCTCAGGTGACCTCACTGCCCCCCCGGCTGAGCTTGGGGCCAATCCGGAAGCTGCTCTCTGGCCAGATAATCGATGGTCTGGGAGCATTAGTGGCTGTGGGAGGGTGAGGAGCCCTGTCAGAAATTCTTCCTGACGATGACCACATGCACCCAGGGGCTGTCCTGCCTTCCCAGCTCCTGCCACCTTCCCAATGAGACAGCCACCACTCCCCATTCCACAGGGGAATGGCTGCTGGGGGCATTGTGCCCAGTGCCTGAGACCCAGTAATGGTGCGAGGAATCTCCCCAGTGGGCACAGCCAAGGAAGACCCTCGAAGGGGTGTTGTGGGGTGACATTCTCTGGAGGGCAGGAACGTTCCCGGCAGAGGGGTCAGTGTGTACAAAGGTTAGAGGTTCCTCGGGGCTGCTCGAGGCTGCCCATACTGGCTCCGGGCTTCACTCTAAGGGTACTGCCTGAGGGCAGGGGTGGGGGCCCAAGGGCACCCTATGACAGACCAAAGTCAAACCAGATGGGCTGGGGGCCCCGTGGGGCAGTCGGGCCATTCGTCACCGTTATCTGCCCCGCCGCCGAAATCACAAACACATTTTTAAGTGAAGGACTGGCTGCCACTGGCCTTCGGGTCCTGATGCCGTACAGCTGTGGCCACAATGGCGGGGGTTGGGGGGCTAGGATTGAGGGACGGTATAGAGAGGGGTTCTAGGGTGGCCAGTAAGCAACAGCCTGGGGGGGAAGTGTCTGCTGCCCCCTGACATGTCCCCCAAGGCTTTCCTGGAGGCTGAGCCAACACCAAGCCCCCCACTGATATCTGCAGCCTCCTCTGCTTGGACCACTCCAGACTTGGGGTACAGGAACCAGGGAGTACCCCCCAACTCTATCCTGGGTACCCCTGCCTCCTGCCTTCTCCCTAAAGCCTTGGCATCACAGATTTGCCCACTGATCCACACACTGATGTCAGGGTGACTTGGGGTGACAGAGGGACTCCAAGTCGGGGATATGCCTTCTGCACAGGCTGGTGGTTCAGCGGGCTGGAGGCAGGGGCAAGACCCAGAGAAACAATGATGGAAATAGAGGCAAGTGACAAAGACAAACGGAGATGGGAAAGAGTCTGGTGCCTGTCACCAGAGACCCACCCTGGGTGTCACAAGGCCAGCAGAGCCTCAGTGGCATGGCCATCTCGCTCTTGCCGTGGGGGCTATGCCACAGCCCGCCCTCCAGGGCACACAGGTGAAGGCGGGGCTGGGCTCTGTCTGGCCATCACTCCGGGAGCCAAATGCAGGTCCTGCCCAGCACCCTGGACCCCCAGGCAGGCCCATGGGGGTGGGGGGCGCCGGGAGAAATGGCCTGTGACGGGGGGTGGGCGTCCCGGGCGGGAAAGCAAACAGTGTCAGCAGCTAATGAGCGGGAACCGGGCCTGGGGCCGGGGGCCTGGGGAGGGGCACAGCCATCGCTCATCCTGACAGGCGGGCGGCAAGGGGGGCTGGGGACAAGAGATGGAGGGGAGAATGAGAGCCGACAGAGGGTCCCCTGGAGACCCGACCCTGCACACAGACAGACAGACAGAAGGGAGGCAGCCAGGACCGCCCCTCCCAACCCAGGCGGGCTCCCATCCCCAGCTGTGGCCTTAGGAGTCCTGACTTCAGCACCTCCCCTGTCGGATCTGGCCAGCTGCCTCCTTCCTCTGTGAAGAATTTGCAGGACAGGAGACTGTCCTGGGACCCCCAGATTGCATGCTGGGGAGAAGGAATCTGGGGTCTTGAGGCCCTGCCACTCCCTGGGCCTCAGTTTCCCCATCTTTACAAGGCAGAGGTTGGCCTGCGTACTCTGAGGGGGCCGTCCCTGTCCTGCCTTGCTATCACCACTCCTCCTTCCCTGTGCGTAGCCCCAGCTGTCCTCAAGGTCCCCATCCTTCCAGAGAGTCCTCCCCAAAACCTTGATGCCCCCGACAGGCCCAGGAGCAGTGGGTGTGCCGGCTCCACACCTGAGGGAAGCAGCCTCTCCATTCCTGTACATTAAAACTGCTACCCCATAGGTGGGAAGACTGAGGTATACAGCATGAGATGGGTCAGCCATCAGGCCAAGCTCTTGGCCTCTATGCCTCTGGCAGATTAGAAGGCCCTGCACCCCGGTCCTGGCCCAGGCAGAGCTGACCCAGGCCTTTAGCCTCTCATCTCCCCCGACCACCCTGAAATTTTAGTGTTTCAGAGCAGGCGAGACCTTGGGAGCCCTCCAGATTCCCTTCTGGCCCAGCCCTGGCCCCAGTGGCCCCACGACAGCAGACTGAGTGGCCTGTAGATGTCAGGCCCCTGTCCTACCTCAGCTGAGAGGGAGGGGCAGTCATAAATTCACACCGCCAGCCGCCCGCGGGATAAATGTGTCATCAACTGCACAATTTATGAACGTACCCCTGGCCCGAAAGACAGAGAAAACAAGCCTCTGTGTACACGTGGCGTGGCGGGCAGGGACAGGCAGCTGCCGGGGGCACACAGGGCATGGCAGACTAACAGGACATGCGCACGCAGGAAGTGAGAGGACATGGACACGTTCACGAGGGTGTGGGAACATGAACTTGCTCATACAGGGAGGGGGGGCTGTACATCTCTGATATAGCCCAGCAACATGCAATGGTGCGATTACACACACTCACACACGGGAAGGTGGCACATCATGCTAGGGACACTCAATGGGCACGAGTGGTCAGCCCCATATTAGACCCCCACCTTCACAAGGATCACACTCAGGGAAGGGAAGACAGGAAGGCTCTCTGAGTTCTTGGGTGTGCATGTGTGCATGGGCAGGTATGCAGGTGTGTGTGTGTGTATATATCTGTGCATGTGTTTGCACATGTGAGTGCATGTGCATTTATGCATTGTGCACATGTGCATGTGCATGTATATATGTCTTGTGTGTGAGTGTGTGTGCAGGGTCTCTCCCACCCCAGACAGCCTATAATGAGGGTCATGGTGGGGGACCTGGGAGGCAAAGCAGAGGAGATAAGCTGGTCCAAGGAGGAGACAGGTGAACGTGTTGAGAGACGAGGGCATGCGAGAATCGGACAGTGGTGGTGCCTCAGTCCTGTTTGGGGTCCACCTTCTTTGAGGCTTGACTGTCTCGGAGGCCCTATCAGCCCAGCCACTGAATATATCCCAAGTACTGGTACTAAGGGAGGGAGGCCATGACTCAGCCTCGTCCTGCAGCCAAGCCTGCAGACTGCCATGCCCATTGTCCATCTTGTCCACCAGGACCCTTGTGGGATGCTTCCAAGCTCTAGGCTCCACTGGTGCCAACCTCAGTTACCCACCCAGGTACAATAGCCCAAGTCTGAGAATTCAGGGTGAGGAGTTCCTAGGAGCCTCAGGGAGTACTCAGGGAGGATTGCGAGGACTCTGGGAGAGCCTGGGGAGGACTACAAGGACATGGAGAAGACATAGGAGGACTCAGGAAGAATTCAGGGAGGACTCAGAGGATTTACAACAGCATCCCTGAAGTCTGGCAAGGACTTGGGAGCTTCATGGAGTAGAAGCTGCAGGTCAGCTTGAGCTGTCGACACCTTCCACAGATGGTCTGGGGACCCATTCATTCTCCAGCCACTCCTCCTGCTGGCTTTGCCACAAGAGGCTCAGGAGTGTGGCCACCTGGGAGGAATCTGGTGGCACCAGATGTCCAGCCCAGAGAGAAGGGGCAGACTGATGTCCCAGAGACCACAGAGGCAGAATCATGGCACCCCCAAATAAAGAGAAGCAGCATCATTGATCCCCACACTAAGAACTCACAGAGCAGACATCTGGACAGCTGAGCAAGGGACTCCAGGACCAGAGACCCATACACACACCAGAGACCCCAAGACCAGGGTTCCCTATACCAGAGATTCCCATTAGGGGACCCACAGAGAAGTGACATGCAGAACAGGGACCCCAGATGAAGGACCTGTAACAGAGAGACCCATAACATAGGGACCCCCACCAAGGACCCCCAGAGCAGGGGAGCCCAGTGAGGCTTGTGCTGTCAGGAGAACCCATGGCTCCCACAACTCCCACCCCCTTTTCCCATAACAAAAGCCAATGGTCTCCCGCACGCCCGCCCATCAGCATGGCAGGATTGCACACCCTTGGGCTCCCGCCCTGCTCTGGATCTGTGTCACTGGTGCTCTCCTGGGCCTGCCCCCAGGCTGTGCTCCCGCAGGAAGGTGGGGCAGCCCCAGTTCTGCAAGCACCTTTAGTGGGCACACGGGCATGGGCAGGCATGCCGAGACAGGTGACTGTCAGGGGCGCCGGCCCCTCCCCAGCCCTGCCTAGACAGAAGCCCTTTCCTTGGTCTCTGCAAAGACTGGCTGGAATTCTTCAAGAGCATCTTTAAATAAACAAGAATAGAGAAAAGCAAACTCCCCAGTACAAATCACATCAAAATAGATTTCCACACAGGCACACGGCAGAGCTTGGCCTTTGGTCCCCACACAGGCACATCCTCAAAGCCCTTCCCAGGCCTGTGTGCCCATCCTCTCCCCGGGAGGCACTATTGCCCAGACTAGAGCCCAGGACCCTCACCCCACCTCTCTGGACCCCAGCCCCAGGCTGCAGCCTCACGCTTGTGGGTGGGCATGCCAGATTTGCCCACATACCTGGGTAAGAGAAGCAGCTGCCATAGGGACCTTCCATTTCTCTCTGTATTCCCACACCTCAGGGGTGTCCATTAGGCAAAGCTGAAAGATCCTGCCTCTAAGGGTTCCTTTACCCCACTGGGGGCACAGTGACCTTGTGAAATCACTGTGTGACTGGGACAGAGGCAGAGAAAGCAGCACTTGAGCAGGTGGGGAGGGCCTGGCAGGCTGGTGCCTACCCTCCCCACCCTTGCCACATAAGGGTCTGTCTGGCCCAGAGCCCCTCAATTTGCCTGATGTGCTTAAACAGGGCGAGATGAGCCCCCCAAAAGACAGTGGTAGTAGGGAGCTCATCAGTTCTCTTGGGCTGAAGGGAAGAGTGGGGTGGGCTCTCTACTGGGTAGAGGTCTAGGGACCAAGGGACCTGCACCCACAGCCCTCCAACATGCAGCCAGAGGCCTCTAGGTAGGGCTGCACACTGGTGACAACAATGATAGGGAATGAATGAATGAGTGAGTGAGTGAATGATGGCTACCGCTGCACATTTGGGCACCCTCGGCCCTCTCTCTCCTGAGCCCAGCATACTTCCGGGGCGCTGCACTCTCTGTCCCCTCTCTGGAGAGGCATCTCCTGACAGCACAATGCTGCTCCCTCAGTCTGGACACCCCAGGCGGCCCTCCCAGTCTTCCTCTGGACGCACGGGGTCAGTGCTTTTGACATCCCGGGGTGAGGGGCAACTCAGGAGGTTTGTTTGAAGGGTCAAGAGGACTGTCCACGTGATGAGGCCCAGGCCAGCCCACAGGACACTCAGTGCCTCTTTCAGGCACAGAATTCTGAGCTCCAAAAGTCTTTCAGGACAAGGAAGACCCTGTCCTCACCCCCACCACTCTTTGAGACAAGGCACAAAAGATGGCATGGTGGACATTTTTTATTTCCTTGTGTACAGGTGGCTTTATCTCTCCCACATGAGTCCTGAGGGGTTGCCTGCAGGACAGACCCCTGGGCCAGGGATCACTGAGGCAACCTGGGGTTCTGGGCAGTGGGGGTGCTGACCACACCCTGCAGGTTCTGGGAGCACTCCCACAGGCTCTTTCAAGCCTCACCCACCAAGTACTGGCCCCCACAGCGGGCGCTCACACCTGTGCAGGGGGCCCCACCTGGCCCATCTCTCGGCACGCTTTGTCCAGCTGGCCTCAGGACCCTGGCGCCGGGGGCGGGGGAGGTGGTGGTGGTGGTGACAGGAAGGCAGGTCGGAACGAGGGAGAGATGGCATTTCCCCTGAGGTAGAGTGGACCCCTGGGAAAGCTTCAGTGAGGAGGACCACTGACCCCCAGTTCCTCTGGGGCCAGCCCACGGGTCTCCTAATAGGACTGGATGTCTCCCTGCAGACATCCCCTGTCTGCAGATAGAGAAGATGAGGGTGGGAGAGTGTGCCTCCAGTGTAGGCAACACTGGGTGTAGACAGCTCTGGGCATGTGGCTGTGCTGGGGGGAGAGGAGGTTGGGGCCAGGGTATGCCCCAAGGGCTGTTTAAGGAGGGAGGGACACAGCTAAGGCCAGGACCAATCACCAGGACCAGTGACCCCAAAGACCCTCCTTAGCCTGGGGGGAGTGTAGGGAGAGCCCCCTGCTGATTTATGGTCCTTCAGGGTTAAAGGGAGTTAGTTGGCTAAGGCCTTGCTCCCTCCCTCCTCCTCCTCCCTGTTTGGGGTCGAATGGGGTGGGGTGGCTCTCAGCTGGTTTCCAGATGGGCCTAGTGGAGGGGGCACCTTGGGGTGGGAGGCCAGACACCCCGAGCAAAGGGACCTGGCCTGTGTCGTCTGATTAAGCATCGTTGCTTTTGTCTTTCTCTCTGGTTGTCTCTGTCTCTAGGCTTGTCTCTGTCTCAGGCCCTGTCTCTGTCCTATGCAGCCCCCTCTTCCCCATGGTGGCCTGGGTGGGTGGGAGCTGATGATTTATCACCCGCTGCCTGTCTTCCATCGGAAACGTCGGGGGTGGGCGCAGACTGTGCGGTGAGCTATGGGCCCCCAGGGCTCCGCCACCCACCCTAATGTTGTTGCTCTGTCTGGGCAGTGGGGGCACCCCCCACACATACACAATGTGGCCAGGGGCTTGGTACCTCAGCCCTTCCCAGGGCCTGGTCCACAGGGGACCACTCAAGTCTCCCCCCAGTGAGGGGCCTGCTCCAGGCTTCCCCTCACCTCTCCAGGCTGAAGGGGCCCCATGGAGGACCTCTACATCCCTCCCCCACCCCCAGGTTGGTGGGGAGGTGGCAGAGCCTCGGTTCCACTCCTCCAGAGAACCCGCTCCAGGCTTCCTACCAGGCGTCCAAAACGGGAGCCGAGGCCAGCCAGCCCCTCACTGTCGCCTCCTTGCCCGACTGGCAGCAGCTCTCCCTGGCTCCTGCCCTGCCGCGGTGCACACAGCAGGGGCTCAATAAGTGTTTTCGAAGGAAACAGGCGTCAGGAGGGCGGAGGGCACACCTGGGCTAACGCCCCCCGCCTCCTCCCCAGTCCCCCCGCCGCCCCGCGCGACGGAAGAGGTCCCTTATCTTCCCGGCTGACGGGCTGTCAGCAAGCAGGGGGAGGGGAGGGGAAGAGAGGGGCGGAGGGGCGCGCACACCCCTCCCCGACCGTTTGCGGCCCTCGGGGCATCCCTTCCCGCCCCCAAGGTGGGTGCCACCTCTCCTCCCCTCTCGGCGATGCACCGCCTGCCGGCCTGGGCAAGTACACTACCGCCTGGCCCCCGTTTCTCCGGGAGCGCGGGCTGTCTGCACCCGGCGCCCGCTTCGCCGCTCGCGCCCCTGCCGACGTCTCTGCAGATCGCGAGCGCCCTCTGGTGTGCGTGAGGGGAGGACTAGACCGAGCGCGGGGCAGCACCCACCTGTTATTACACTGGACACTGAGGCTACTGTGACAGGTCACAGCTGTGCCTGCCCTGAGAATACCGTCTGTCCCTGCGAGGGCTTGCTCTACTTTGACGGCTCACTCATTCATTAACTGGCTGCTTGCAGGCCTGGGATGTGGCTTGAATGCTTGGCAGAATTCCGGGGCATAGGCCTGGACACAGTGTCCTGTGCCATGTGTTGGGCCAGGGCAGGGCTTGGAAGCTCCTTGCGGAGGACACGCTTTAGTGGGGACTTGAATAATGAGGACGTAGTTACAACAGAAAGGAACTGGCATGAGCAAAAATTCAGAGATACTGGCCCAGTGGGGGAGGATACACCAATGCTGGACCTTAGGGGAAGGCAGAGAGAGCCCAGGAAGGCTGGGGAGGCAGAGTTGTAGTTCCAGGACCCTTGGACTGCAGGGCAAGGAGCTCTGAATCAGCCAGCCTGGGGGCTGAAGGTGTAGGGCCTTGGAGTCTGAGGCCACAGAGGGGAACAGCTAGTCAGTGGAGAAGGGGACCTGGGACAGGAGTGTTGTCCATGAGATGAAGGACAACACCGTGGGGAGGGGTATGGTAGATCCCTGGTTTGGGGGAAGGGGTCTACGCTTGCCTTCCTTGAACAGGGTCATTCAGGGGCGCTGAGGTGGGACAGTCTACTTCCCCATATTGCCTGGAGGCTGAGGCCCCAGGGTCAGTTCATGGAAGGTCAGCTGGGGGTCAGCATTGGGACTGGGGGCTCCAAGGCATCCTGGAGAAAGTTAGCTAGTGAGGCCAGGCTGGCGCCCCACTGTGGTCAGTACCTTGGAAAACTGGCAAGAGGGGAGTAGGGGCATCCCGGAGGAACCATCTGGTTCAGCTGCCCCATCTACCAGCAAGTGGGAAGTTCTTCCTTGAGTCTGACTGTATTGTCATGTCAGCCTCTTTCCTCCATCCTGCCCCTCAGGGGCCCACTGCCCATCCTTTCATCTGGGTACTGGCCCAGGAACCCGCAAGCCTGTGGGCCCCTGCTGACCACTCCCCACAGTTCCTGTTGGGGTCTCATCCCACAGCCCAGGAGGGCCTCCTTCTCCTGGTGGGTTCACCTACAGCCCCTGGGCCACTTCCTCCTGGGCCCTGCATTTGTTCCCTGAGCGCTTCAGTGAGGAGGAGAGAAGGGTCCCAGGGAACTGGTCTCAGCCACAGAAGAAGCTCTGGGCCCAGCAGGAGACCGCTCAGTGGGATCTAGTTCCCCCCACCCCCCGGAAAGTAGGGACAGATCCCCTTCCTACACCATGTTGGGACTGAGTTTAGGGAATTGTCTGTGTATCTTGCTGTGACAACAACTATCACCTCTGACCCCCACCAGGGGCTCTAGGGGTGCTGAGCCACCCCTAGGGAGGGCAGGGTGGCAGTTCATTTGTACAAAGGGCCACTGTCTCTGATGTGATGATAAGGCTGGAGGGATGGCCGGATGGCCCGCACCTGCCCACAAAGGCGAGGGTGGCTCCTGCCTCACGTCCTACCGGCAGCCCAGAGATAGCATCAGCCCAACCGGAGAGCCATCCGTCTTGTCCCACAAAGGCCAGGACAAAGGCCATGTCAGCAGCAGCCTCCCCGACCCGGTCAGTGGAGGCCAGGGCCTTCCTGTGCCAGGCAGCCAAGGCCCAGGCCTGAGGCTCTGTGGGGTCCTGGTTGGGGCACATGGAGATCAGCCTTCGTTGTTCACAGGGCCAGCTAGGTGGAGACAACACTGGGACGGGAGTGAGGCCCCAGTAGTGAGGAAGCATCAGCCCCTCATTCAGACACCTGAGCCCCCTGTTAGCAGCGTGTGTTGCACTGAGGTGCCCACAGAGGAGTCCCAGCCCTGGCTGATAACCTTGGGCCAGGGGTGACCGGAGCCCCTGGCTGGTCTGAAGTCAGAGTCACCTTCCTACAGAGAGTGGTGGCAAGAGGAGGACATGATTCCAAAGATCCTGAAGCCTTCTGGTGCCCTCTCACCCCTGCGGGGACTTTCCACGCACCCCAGCTCACACGGCTTGGGCCCCCACCCCACCGAGAGCTCCCTCCAGGAAATTCCGAGAGGACCACAATCCCCAGCCCACCCCTGACTGCCCTGAAAGCTGACCATGTGGCACGGTCACTGCCATCAGGGAAACCTCACACCTTGAACTGTCCTCAGAGCCACCTCATGGCCCCTCCTTGACCCCCAGAAACTGCCACTCAGAGGAAACTGCATCCTCTCTCTCACAACACTGCCCTGCGGTGACTTCACTGTCCCCAGTGTCACTACCCCAGTGTCTTCATTGTCCCCGGTGTTGTTGCTGTCCATGTCCTCACTACTCCAGTGTCCTCACTGCCCTCCCAGTGTGCTCACTGTCCCCAGTGTCTTGTGTCCCCAGTGTCCTCACTGTCCCTAGTAATCTCATGGCCCCACAATGTCCTCGCTGTCCTGTTCTCACTCCCCAGTGTCCTGTCCCCACTGTCCCCACTGTCTTCAATGTCTCAGTGTCCTCACTCCCCACTGTGTCTTTGCTGTTCACATACTGTCCGCACTGTCCATAGTCTTCACTATCCCCAGAATCCTCACTGTCCAGGGTCCTGTCTCCACAGAGTCCTTACTGTCTGGAAAGTGTCCTCATTGTCCCCACAGTGTCCTTACTCCCCTTGTTTCTCACTACCCTACAGTGTGTCACTCCCCTTTGGGTTTCTTTGCTTTGAACTTTGTGAGAATCAGCGGCTGAGAGCTTACTTACTGACCTTGTTTGTTTGGAGGTTATTTGGGGAGTATGAAGACGAGATGTGTCCCCTAGAACCACCTCCCAGGGTTTCTTCTGCGTGTTGGGGAAGAGGATTTTCGGGTGGAGGGTATAGACGGGTCAGATTGGGAGAAGTGTTTATTTCTCACTGGAGTTAGGAGTGGGTGACCGCCCCCCGCCCCCCAGGGTCTGGACTGAAGTTGGTCCCTGGACCTGCCTAAACGTCCAGGGTGTGGGCTCACCACGCTAGCGGTGGGTGTGCAGCAGTCAGGCTCTCATGAACCGGGGCCTGCAGCAGGTGGAGGGCCTGGGAGATGGTGCCTGGGCAGAGGAGCACGGGTCCAGGTTAGGGTGAGCACTCCCCAGACAAGGACCCTGTCGAGCTGGCAGGCCCGCGTCGCTCAGCACCAGTCCGCTCCTCTTAGGACTCACTGACTCCGGCCGGGTCCGCCACCAGCGGGGCAGTCAACGACAGGCGGTGCGCCGCACGGGCGCTGGCTCGCAACCTCCGCAGGCGGCGCAGCAGCAGCGTCAGCAGCAGTGCGTGCAGCAGCCCGAGGCCGAGCAGCACGAGCTGTGCCACCAGCGCCCCCCAGCAGAACGCGCCCGGTGCACAGCCAGCACGCAGCTCCTCCTCCGTCAGGTAAGGCAGCAGGCGGCCGCGCAGCGCAGGGGGCGCGGCGCAGCGCAGGTCGCGGTAGAGCGCTCGCTCCTGCCGGCCGGCCAGCCAGGCGCGCAGTGGCACCAGGTGGCAGTCGCAGTGCCAAGGGTTGGCGCCTAGATGCACGGCGCGCAGCATGGGCAGCGTATCCAGCAGCCCTGGTGGCAGCGCTGTCAGGTTATTGCCGGTCAGCACCAGGTCGGTCGTGTCCGGTGGGAAAGCGGCCGGCAGCGAGGCCCACGTCAGCCCGCGACGCCCGCAGTCCACACGCGTCCCAGCGCAGCGACACGGCTCGGGGCAGCCCGCTGCGGGTCGGCTGTGCAGCGCGAGCAGCAGGAGCAACAGGCTCAGTGCCCCGCGCGGCTCTGGAAGGGGAGGGCCGCGGTGAGCTGGACGGCCCCACCTAGGGGCCCCTCAGCACCCAGAGCGCCCGGCCTGGCTCCAGCCCTAAAGGTCCGTGCCCCACATTGTCCACAAACCTCACCACTTCTACCACCCCGCGTACAAACTGGAAGTCCCCTCTAAGTCTAACCTAAATCTCTTCCTACTGCAGACAAAACCCAAACACCTCCCAACCCAACTCTGTTTAGGGAATGGGGGTGGGGGGGCGGGTCTGGCCCGACATCAGACTCACCGGAGCTCATGGCGAGAGGATGGCGGCCCGCTTGCTCTGGAGCGGAGGCGTTTGCCAGAGAACTAGGCGATAAGGTCGCCCCACCCCAGTCAGGCCCCTGAGCTACGGGTGCACGGACCACAGTACAGCCACCCCTCCAGAAATA
Source organism: Lyroderma lyra (assembly GCA_004026885.1). Lineage (NCBI taxonomy): Eukaryota > Metazoa > Chordata > Mammalia > Chiroptera > Megadermatidae > Lyroderma > Lyroderma lyra. The sequence continues at coordinate 110,196 of PVJL010000775.1, read as the reverse complement.
ACCCAAGGCTGTGCGGAAAGGCGCTGTGGCCTCTGATAGAGTGTGCTATCACCAGGGCGCACGACGCCTGCACTTCCGTCCCCACTCACTCCCCAAGGAGCACTCGACACCGGCTGCGACATTTACCAACATTGTTCTGTCACCAGGACAGGACACAGCATTCACAACTGAACAAAATTGGAGAATGAGGCATGGGGAAGGGTTCATGCCAGTGGAGAGAGAGAGGGGAAGAGAAGGGCTAGGGAACCCAGGCCAATAGTGCTGCTGGGGAGAAGGGCCCTCCAGGGCAGAAAACGCAGACTAGGCGTTGGGGGGAGGGGGAAGGGGGAAGGCCCACCGCCCACTGCTCCTGGAGCCCTCCAATGGCCACAGTTGTAAGGGTAGGGTGTGGGCTATCACAGGTATCCAGCCCCAGCCATCCTCGCCTGCAGCCAGCGGGCTTCCTTAGGTCTGGAGGGATCCTAAGTACTTCCACAGCCCCACCTGCCCCCCTGAGCTACCGGGTGAGGAGGAAAGAGAGGACCTAGCCCACATCCACAGAAAGTGAAGTCTCAGCATAGGCTGGACAGCCAGCAGGAGCAGGGGAACAGGGCTCCTAAGTCCTCCCTGTGGCACTGGGGTGGGGGAATAGGTCCAAGACCTTGGGGATCTGCCCTCCTGTTCTGCCTTGGTTTACCTGCCTCCCTGAGTAGGGCCTGGAGTCTGAATGCTGTGACCTTCTGCAGTAGATCTCAAAAGCCACAGCCTAACCTAGCTCCTACTCCCCCAAGGCTAGAGGGGGCTGTTGCCAGGCCCCATGGAAACAGATACAAATGAGGGGAGGGGTTGATGCTGAGAATAAATTAGGGTTGGCCGGGAGTTGTGACCCCAAGTCTCTAGGTCAGGATGGGAACAGTTCGGGTTTAGACCACTCTGGGATTGGGGTTGTGTCCAGGTCTGGACTGTCCTGTTGGAGATCCAGATGAATCCAGGGTCGAGTCCAGACTGGTCGAGGTGCAGGGGTTCAGAAGGTCCAGCCTGAAAACTGGCAGTCTATCCATGGCAGTGTGGGGCTGGGGTGGGGTCACTGGTCCTGCATTTGCTGCTTCATCTTCTGCAGCATCTCCTGCATGCGCCTCAGCTGGGGTGGGGGGCACGAGCAATGGAGGGTGGGGTAAGAAATGAGATGAGAGAAGCCTGGCCTGTTCTCCCTCCAGCCCCTGCTCCTCCCCCACCACCTCACCAACCTCCTCATCCTTCATTCTGATGAGCTTCTCTGTCTCAGCATCCGGGGTGGGCAATGGCAGGATGGGAATGGGGCTCTCCATGCGGCTGTCCTGGGTTAGTTTGCTACAGGGTGGACAAAAAGGACAGTACTGTTGGGAGGTTCAGGTAACCCTGCTACTACCAAGGCTGCCCTCCTGAGCTCCCACACCTCTGGGCTGGCTTTGGGGAGATAAGGTACTGGGGAGCCAATCTGGGGGCTGGGGCGAGATTCAAGTTCGGGTGGGCAGCCAGGACCAGGCATGGTTATGGAGATGTGGCTGGGGCCATGAAGTGCAGGTCCAGGTTTTGGGTGGGCGGGGTGGCACACCTGGTCATCTGCTGGATGCAGTGAGCGCGGTAGTTCTCATAGTGCACATCACATGTCACATCCTTGAGGTCATGCATGTGTGTGCGGATGAGCATGTTGCGCAGCTTCACAAAATCGCAGTGCGCCTGGTTCTCCACTGCAGGGAGGGAGCGTGTGGTGGGTGGGGTGCTGGTGCAGGGGAGTCTTCCCGCCCCACACAGTGCCCCATGCCTGGACTCACCCTCCACAATGCCCCAGGGGTACAGTCGCCCCCGGACCCGCTGCCCCTTGGCCTCCACCACCGTGTTGCTGCCGATAACCGCAAAGGGTGCACTCTCCTAGAGATGAGCAGGTGCAAAGGCTCATGCCCAGTTAGTGAGGGTTCAGGGTTAGTGCTTAGAGAAGGGCGTGGGCACTCAGCGCCTGGTCAGCCCCTCCAACATCACCATCAGTGACCTCTCCCCAAAGAGGTCGTGGTGTTACTCCCACTTTGGCTTCTCTGCTGCCAGCTGAGGCCAGAGCTGGTGAAGCTTCCACCCTAGGACCTCTGACTGGCTCAGGCAATGCCTCTAGTAATGCCTCTGCTGACTTCGGTTGGTGCCAAGGGCCTGCCTGACCCTGCTCCTGGCCTGATGGCCACCTGGCTTGGGCTTGGTCATAACCACTCTATCTGTTGGGGCACCCAAAGCCACCCCCATCCTTTGGAGCACAGAATTCTGCGAGCCAGGATATGCAGACCCCTGTGGCCACTGGCTGGGCCCTTCCGCTGGTGAACCATAAGGAGACTGAGGAGCAGGGTCAGGATGGGGGCCTGGCCAGCAGCTATGCCTGTGGGTTCTGGCAAGTGCTCCATGAATGACTCACTAACCAAGTGGTGCCCAAATATACAAGCTAGGCAGAGACATGGGTGACTCTAGCCCTCAAGCTGAGTGAAAGGGCTCCACTGCCCAAACTAAAGACCTCTACCCCTACCAGGTCGGACAGGGGGTCCTTGATCCTTCTCTGGGTCCCATGCGAACTGGCCTCCAGTTCCCTCCCCACCCACCGGGCTGCATGCTCACCTTCAGTTCCCGATCCTGCTGCTTAAAGTCCTCATCCTCGTCTGAGTCACACTCGGGGAACTGGTACACGTGGATCCCGAATTTGTCAATCTCCTCCCGGATCTGTGGAAGGGCAGGGCTATCAGAGTCAGGCCTAGCTAGGTAAGCGCACCTGGTACTTGCAGCCCAGGTCCTGGGCCGGGCCCCACAGCAACAGAGGCTCACCCGCTCCTTCAGCTTCCGGATCTCACTGGGGACCAGACAGTCAGCTTTGGCAATGAGGGGCACAATGTTCACTTTCTCGTGCAGGGCCTTCATGAAACCCACGTCCACTGGCCGCAGCCTGCAGGGGGCAACCAGGGTGGCAAGGGGCTGGGGGGCAGTGATGGTGGGGCAGGGGAAGGGTCAGGGTGGGGGTCAGGGAAGGGATGCTTATGGGGGTGCCTACGGAGCTTCATAGAGTTGGATGGCCCCTGGCCCCAGGACAGTCACGCACCCATGCCCAAATGGAGAGATGAAGTACAGGCAGCAATGCACCCGGTTGTCCTGGATGTTCTTGCGGTTAAGACCACTCTCATCCCGGAAATACTGCTCAAACTGCTGGTCCACGTAGTCAGTGATGGGCTTCCAGCTATGGGCAGGGGGCACATGAGGCGGAGCTGTGAGGGTGGTCCAGCAGATGCTGGGGGAGGCTGGATCAGCTTGGGCAGGGACTGTCTGTCCCTCAGCCAGACATTCCTTACCACTCAGAGTTGTTGACAGCATCCCCGAAGCCCGGAGTGTCCACAATGGTGAGCTTCAGCTTTACGCCCTTCTCTTCAATGTCCACTGTGTGCTTCAGGATTTCTACCGTCTGGCTGATGCGCTCTTCAGGGAAGGGGACATGGCTTGGAGGGGCCTCTCTGACCCTCACCCCCCCACCTTGGGAAGCCAGGACTCTGCTCTCATCCATTCTAGTGTTTTGGCCACAAGACCTGAGTATGGACCCTGAACAGGAGACCCATGCTGTCCGGAGAGAGGAGTGGGGCTGGACCTGGAAGGGCACCCTTTGAGGGATATGAACCAGTGCCATGGCAGTGATAGGTCCACTCACCCTCAGCACTGAGCAGCTTCCGGTCCTTGTACAGGTCAGTCAGGAAGAGGCTGTGGACCAGTGTGGACTTCCCCAAGCCTGACTCACCTGCCCAGAGACAGTGAAAGAGTTGTGTTGGGTCCGAAGCCCCCACGACAGAGCCTGGCCAGCCAGTGGCCCCAGTCACCCCACCTGGGAGCTTGGCCCACTCACCTGCCACCATGAGTGTGAAATCGAAGCCCTTCTTCACTGACTTTCGATGCACCTGGTTGGGCAGTGTGGCAAAGCCCACGTACTGCTTGTCGATATCCTAGGGGCAGGGGCAGGGCAGGTCAGGTGTACGCTAGGACTCCTGAGCAGCCCCATGCCCTGTCCCCTACCCAGCTTAGGCAAAGAGGCAGCAGAGGACCAAGTCCCCAGAGTGGGGAATCTCAATGGCAGAAAGGGGGTGAGGACCTGTGGGCAAAGGCCTGAAGGTGGAAAGGCAGGTCAAGGGGTGGTTGGTGAAGGCACCTTTGCCCTAGCTTCAGCGAGCTCTACAGGGACCCAAGGTTATGTCTGTGAGTGCAAAGGGAGAGATATGAGGCTGCAGCAGACAGAGTCAATGTCCTCCCTTGGGTGGTGGACAGAGGGCACCAAAATCAAGACCCTTCCACTATTCTTCCCACTCTTCATAAAGCCACGACCTCAATACTCACCCCTCCCAAGTGCACCAGGGGGTTCGGAGGCCCCATGTGGCCCAGATCCAGCCGCGGGGGTGGCTGGCTGCTCCAACAGTGGAACAGGGGCTATTTATAGACAGCAGCGCTGAGCCTCCCCCGCTGCTGGGTTGCGCTAGCCCCTGTGGACCCTGGCCCCGTCAGCCCGTCACATCCCAGAGCCCTGGGGCCTGGCCCCAGCGGGTGCACACACACTGACCCACATTCCACTCCCTTCTCCACACACACCTTGAGCCGCCTCTGGGCCTGGGTCCGCGGCGACAGCAGCTGCTCCACCAGGCGGTCCTGGGGCGCTGCCAGAGAGTCCATCGCTGCGACCCCCCAGACCCTGCCGGCGCCTTGGGACCCCAGACTGGGTCAGGCCGACACGGGCCCTGCGTTCTCAAGGGACTCAGGCGTGTTACTGCCTCGAAGCCCTGTTCTCGCTCCCGTTTTAGGGACACAAGAACTGAGACCCGGAGAGGGGACGTGGCCCACCCAGGGTGCCGCTGACCCCGGAGGCCACGGGAGCCATCCCCGTTGCCTCTGCGGACCCGCCCTGAGCCGCGCAGCGTCTCAACCAAAGCCAGCCCCGCTCTGCACGAGAACCAGAGGCGGGGCTCCTTGCAGAGACCGCCCTGCCCGCACTGTCGCTGGGAAACGGTCGCCTGGAAATTGGGCCGCAGGCGGAGCCACCGGAAAGCTGCCCTGGAGGGCAGGGCCGAGCACAAGCGCTAGGGTAACGCGGCGCGGCGAGGACAGGGAGCCCCGCTGCTGGACCCGCGGCCTCAATCCAGGTGTCGGGACAACCGAGGTGGAGAGAAGGGCGAGGAGGCCGGGTCCCACCGGCGGGCTCAAGGAGTGGGAGTCGCAGCGTCTGTGGCTGCTGCGTCCCGCCCCCCATAGGTGCGGCGCGGCTTCCGCCCGCTAGAGGGCGCCGGAGGCCGCTCCTGGACCCCACGCGCACCCACGCGGGACCAGCCCATGAACGCGGCTCTCCCCGTAGACTCTGCGGGAAACCGCCCGCGGTGTCACTACCCACGGCGCCCTGACTACCCATGGGCACACCCTTGCCGGCACTGCCCCTTCCCCCTCGTGTGTGCGTGTGTATTTGTGTGTATGTTTGAGGATTCTTAACCAGTGTGATCCCCAAGACACATGTGGGGGCCAAGTGAGGGTAGAGCCCACCTTCCCACCTGGACCCGCCCCCATCCCCTCCCCTGGCCCAAGGAGACTTGCAACAGGCAGGGGACCAGAGCACTAGCCCCCCTGCTCTACCTCTGGAAATTTGGAAGCGGCGGCCAGCATGTCATTCCACAAACCTGATGGCCACCCATGTGCTGTTACAGCTGTCTCCAGACAGCCCCTGCCAGCAGAGTTGGGGCGTGTGGAATGGGCCCCCTCCCATGGGCACTCCCTCTGAGCTTCTCTGCCTGCTCTGACCTACAGGACTGGGCACACGGGGACTGGAGAGCTCCAGTCAGCTCAGCACTCACCCCCATGTGGTCACTTCAGGGACCACAGCGGTCTCCTAAGCCACCAAACCCTCATCACCCCCTCCAGTACCCCACCAGAATCTGAGCAAGCCAGTGCCAGCTGGACAGGAAAGGAGGTCTGGCAAGGAGCTGGGGTATGAAGAGAAGTCCCCCTGGACTTTGTGTCAGTAGGGAAAGGCCCCCTTGCTCTCCCCTACCCACCCCTGGTTGAGGAGCCTTTGTCCCCTTGTCCAAGCTGTGGTGTTGCTGTGAGGCCTAGAGGCCTCTGGCACCTGGGGAGGAAGGGTGGACCCACAGCTAGGAACAGGAGAGCCTTTCATCTGAGAGGAGAGTGTGGAGAGCAGGGAGGAAGCCACAGGGGCCCTCAGCTCTCCCAGCCAGGCCCCCAGTCCTTGCTCCGAAAAAGCCTCCTCACTGGCCCCAGCCCTCTGCCATGCTGATTTGTAGGAGGCTTCTGGGCTGAGTCCCACTCTGCCCTCTGCCTGTGGCCCCACTTGAGACATGGCTCTCAGCCCAGCACCCACGTACAAGGCTAACTTCTCAGTCTCAGGGCATCTCCAAGAGACAGACCTGGGCCTGGGCCTGAGGCTGAGAGGGAGCCTCAGCCTTCCACAGTCTGCTGTCTGAGTTTGTCATTCCCAGACAGACTCAGTTTCCCCTTTGGTAAAGCACAGCTTCTGGGGAGGCCCAGGTCAAGAGGGTAAGAGTCTCACTCCCAGCTCCCAACCTGCCTGCCCCATCACCCAACTGTGCAGACAGGGCCTGTGGACTCCCTTAGGGAACCCCGAGGAAGGGGCCCTGCCACCCTCTTTCTCTGGTCCCAAAGCACAAATTTCCCTTAGGGCTTCCTGAGACCTAGACACAGCTGCGCCTACCTCCTCCCAGAGCCTGAGACTCTCGAGGCATTTCCATTCTTAGAATCACCAGTCAGCTCTGGAAGCAGCCAACAGAGTCAAATGAGCTCCCATCTCTGTCTGAGACTGTGTGGGGGTTGGAGAAGGGGGCACAGAGGGCCACCACAGCCCTCCCCACTGCTTGAGAAGGGGCAGAAGCACAGAGGGCCACCAGAGGCCCCCCACTCCCTTTCACAGACAGTGGAGAGGCTGCAGTCCAGTAACACCAGCATTGGTAACAGTGAAGCCACAAGTGCTCCCTGCAAGCCCACAAAATCCTGCCCCAAACACCTGGTTCCCTGGCTCTGCTCCAGGGGCTCTCCCTCTGCCTGCATGGTGCCTTTGCCCTTAGATCCTAGGGGCAGGAGATGGGTGAGGCTGGCTCCTAGCTGACCTTGAAAGAGGGGCAGACATAGGCCTGAAGGGGCTCATACCTCGGCAGGAAGGGTCCCTGGGTGGTGCTAGGCAGCAACTGCCTAGCTCAGTGACTCCAAGTGCCTACAGGCCCAGGAAAAGCCAAGGGGGCTGGTCTCCAGGCCTTCCCCCTCTCTCTCCCACAAACAATAGTCTGGCGGCACATGTCCCTGCATCTCAAGCATTGTCTCACTGCCCATGATGGGGAGGCAGTTCCCAGCCTTCCATCCCTGGGGAGCCCCTCACTTGCAGCGTGATGTTGACAGGGCTCCTCCCCACACGCCTCAAACATCTCAGGGTGGGGCATGTCCCTGCCAGGAGACTGGCACCAGACAGCCAGTCACTCCAGGCCCCCACCCCACCTGCCGCACCCTGGGCCAGGACTTCAGGGTTCCACCCAGCACCTACCCGGTGTGTGAACCCCCATCCCTGACAATGGCTGCCAAAGCCACCCAGAGATGGGCCCTTCTTTTCTCCCCCAAACATGGTTGTTGTCAAGCCAGAGAGGACCTAGCAAGGCTGCTCCAGAGCCCACCCCCACTTGGGGTCTCCAGCTGTTTAACTCTGACCTCATCTGGGTTTCACAGTGGTGCCCAGGCCAGCCAGCCTCCTGTTGGGTCCTGCATTCCTGGAGGGTGGGGACCAAGCCAGCTCCTTTGGGTGGCCACAAGCCTATTTGTAACCACTAGGTTGGAAGACCTGTGCTGGGCTCCAGGATGACTCAGACCATGCCCTGGAGGCTCCCAGTCAGGGGAAGAGGCCTGGCCCCAGATTAGCCCACTCAAATTAGTGTGTGGGGAATGGGGGCATAAGATGCAGAGGAGTGGGGTGGGGTGGGCAGAGGCTCCTTTGTAGGGCTGCTCAGGGTCTCTCTGCGCTGTCAGTGGACATGGCAACCCCTCCCTTAGCCCGTGGCCTGCCATAACCAGTGGCCTCGCTCAGGACCCTAAGCACATGGCTGAAGGCCAGGTCAGCAAGGAGACACTGGCTCTGGACCAGCGGGACAAGGGCAGCCAGCGGGGAACCCCCATCTTGGGAGGAGTACATGCCCCTTCTGTGATGGTCAGAGGCCAGGCACCCGTGGCATGGCGTCCACTCCTCCCATTCGCAGCCCCAGACACTAGCAACACTGCCCAGGCTGACAATCGGTATCGCGATAGGGCGGGGTGACTGCCGGCGGGGGCGGGGTCGCGCCTGGGCTTCGGCGGCGTTGGTGCTACAATGGGTGACAGCCGGCCGGCTGAGCTGCGGAGCGCACGTACCTGCTTGTCCTCTGCTGGGTCAGGGTTGGGGTCCGGGCGGGGTCCGCGTTCGGGCAGGTCCGGGCCGGCGGGCGGGGGAAAGACCAGAGAGACGGTGAGAGGCGGGCGGGCGGCGGGGACAAAGGCGCGCGCGGGCGCGCGGGCGGGTGCCGGGCTCACCTGGAGTCGCCAGCTTGCTCTTGTACCGCAGGCCTGTGCTCATGGTGGCCGCCGGCGGGGGATGTGCGGCGGCGGGCGCGCGGGCGGGGCGCGGCGACGAGCGTTGAGGCCGAGGCCAGGCTGCGGGTTGACCGGCCCTCGGCGCGCGCTGCCGCCCGCCCCGCCCGCGCTCCCGGCAGCCAATCGGCGCCCGCCGCGCCCACGCGCGACCCAGCGCGGCCCGCGGAGGCGGGGTCCTGGGTCCCCCCCAATCCACCCCCCGTAGCCCCCTGCCTCTGGCCTACGCCCTCGCCTCCATCCGGCTGGGGCAGTGCCCAGTGCCCGACACTCTGCCCTACCTCCGTTGTTCCCCTGCCCAGCCTCAGACTCTGACTCCCTCGGCTCTAGCAGCCCTGGGTCCATGCCTGGGCTTCCGACCATCCTGCCGGGCCCGTCTGTAAAGCCTGATGCCTGGGGTCGCGTTGCCTTTCTCCAGCCCCTGTTCTGCAAGCCCCGCTCTGCTCTGCAGACCCAGAGGGTGGAATCCAGCAGCAATGGGCACTGTGAAGGGGAGGCCAGGGCTTGCACCCCTTTACATGTGAGGAAGCTGAGGCCCCAGACCTGCATGGATCTCATGAATATGAGTGCCTCCCACATTCTCTATCACACTCAGGGTACTCTCGACCTAGACCTTCCCAGACAGCCACAAGGTAGCACATCTGGAGCCTTTGGTCCTACGGTCACCACTTCCCCAGGTGAAGGCCCCTTGGAGGAATATGGCCTGATGCACTCTCCACACACAGAACCGCTCCTCCCTCTCCAGCCACTGGCCTGTGGGCTGGAGCTAGATGGGGTCCTGGGGTCCTCAATCTCAGAATCACCAGCACTTAGCACAGTTGTTTGCTTGCTAAGTATAAAAGACATGTAAGCAGCACCGTTGCTCTACCAAATTCTGTGGCCGAAGTCCACCTCTCCGACCCTTTCTGGGGCTGGAAGCTCAGCCTGGTCTAGACCTGTAAGGCATGTGGGGACACTTCATTGCTCCAATCCCTCATCCACAGCCTCGAGGTCAGGTGTATTTAGAATTCAGAATTCTTGGTATAGTTGTACATTATGTGATACCTCTCTGGAACCTGGGGTTGCAGCTCATAATCAAACACATTTAAGATTTTTGTCCTGGAGCACAACTATTCAAGGAACTGGAATAAATGAAGACCATAATAAATGTCTGCGTTTCAGTTCAGGTATGGCTTTGCCACTGTTTTAAAAACCTTTAAGTTTCAGAGCTTTGGAGAATTTGTAACTGTGGATAAAGGATTGGGACAGGAAAGGATACTTGACAGGCAGGACTTCTGAGCCTTCATCAACCTGAGGGGTTCAGTAGGAACCCCATCTCAGGGGCCTGGAGCTTTGCAAAATGGTTCAATTGGTCAGTGAAATACAACACTTGGACATTTAGCACAGACTGACCTATGCAAGCCTGTGCTTGTGAGGACAAAGGAGAAACAGGAACCTGTCCCTGACAGGCAAACATGCCCTTGCAAAAGGTTCTGACAATGCTGCTCTCCTCAAGGCTTGAGGGAGGGGGCTCCAGGCAGCCCTGGATCCGCAGGTATGAAATTGGCCTTGATGGGAGTGGACTGCAGGCCAAGAGCCTAGCTCGTCCAGAGAGTGGGAGGTGCATGTGAACAAGGTTCTGGGTCTTAAAACAATTCTGGAGGTAGGAGACAAAAAAGACAAGGGGCACCACATAAATGTAATCTTTCTTATTGAGATAACTGTGCTCCAAAATATTACAGACAGAAATGCAGGTCGGTTAGAGACCAGCATTTTTGGTTTGGAGAACTAGCATGGAGGACTGGGAGCTGCTCCCTGGAAGGAAAAGTCAAGGGTAGGCCTGGGTCATTGTATGTTCCTTGCCCTGGAGCTGTGGTCACCCGGGGAACATCCAGGGAACAGCCCTGAATCTGACCACAGACACTGAAGCTGCCCCCTGTGGAGTTGAGAGACCCGCAGGGTGGCAGCACTCATTGCTGCCTGAGACACTGTTGAAGTCAGGAAAATGGGCCGTGAGGGCACTGGCCAGCAGATTCGTAGCATGTGGCTTCACTTCTGCCAGACAGGAGGCCTCTTTCACTTTTTCAGTCTGGACACTGCCAACAGAATGGTCCAAGCAAAACCCTTATGGCTCTTCTTGTCCATCGAACAGCATGGAGCAGGAGCAGCAGGGTGAGGCCTGGACACTCCACCTTTACCTACTTATAGGCTGTGCCTTGAAGGAAACCCCAGCCTCCCTGAGTGGGATGTGTGTCTGCTTCCCCAGCAGACACAGTGCTGGCTGTGATATTGAAAAAAGTAAATAAAACGCTCCTGGGTGGGAAAAAAAAAACACTACTTTTTAATTCATAAGAAAAAGAATTTAATGAGTGAACAAAATAATCTACACCCAGAAAAATCTGTTCAACCAACTTGGGCTACAAATAGCTTGATGCTTTTCAGAAAAAATAACCAAACCTCTTGTAGTTAAGACATTCTCAAGAAGCTGCATTTAGCCTGGTGGTGTCTCTCCCCCTCTGCACAGACTCGTGGGTGTCTGTGTGGTCACACAGGACCGAGGAGGAAGGGGCCTGTAGGGAAATGGCCTCAGACTCATGCTGGCCCACGGGGGACAGACCATGTCCTTGAGGAAAGGGCTGCAATGAGAGGATGCAGATCCCTTTTTCTGAACAGAGGCACAACAAAGAAGAACCTCATGTCAGCTCAAAACACGTTTAATTCACTCAATAGAAATCTTCTAACGTGAAATGAAAACCTCACCTGCATTCTACCGCGAGATGGTACACCGGGCCACAAACCCTGAGTGGCTGAGGACAGTGATGTAGTAACCCTGGTCCAAGCACTGTGGGTGCTGAGGGCTCGATGGGCAGCACGGAAAGAATGAGTCTGGACCTTCTCTTTGGGACTTCAGGCATCCCTGAAGCCAGGCGCCCTGAGATGCCCTTTTTGCTCTGACTGCCCCCTGGAGAAGCCCTGGTAGCAAGGAGATTCCCAGTGTCTGGCAGGTTCTGGGACCCTCCCTGGGGGAATGGCAGAGAAGGCCCAAAGTAGGCTTGAGGTTGTGAGTCACGCAGCCCACCCCACTGGCCCCAAGGTGTGACTTGGGTCTCCTAGGTCATTCTTGGAAATCTGTAGCTGGGTGTGGGACCAGTGTTCAGAGCAAGCTGAGATCAGCTCAGTGAGGACCCAGGGAAGGACCTAGTGCTCTGGCCAAGGGAGAGTGGTCTGCTCAAGCTTCCTCCATGGTGAGCACCCATCCTGATGCTGCCCCCTCCACACCTGCTGTACCAGCTCCTACATCCAGCCCTGCTTCTGCCCCTCCCTCCTGTCACATTGTCCTGTACACTGCTGGGCTATGCCCACCTGCTTCTGAACTGGAAGGCTGTACCCCAATGCCCCATGTCCCCCTGCCAAGGCCCCCACTCCTCAGTATAATGCGGGGGTTGTGAAGAGCAACACCTGCAGCGTCAAGTGGTCACTCCTCTCCTGCCAGCAGATGCCGACTGTTGGCTTCCCCAGTGGTCTCACACGGTAGTTCCTAGTCTGCAGCAAAGTGAATTCAGCCTTCCCATCCCACCTCCACAGAGGGTGAGGGGAGCAGGGCCCAGGGCACGCTGCAGCCCTCCACCTACAGGCCCCTCTCTGGGGCAGCCCAGACTCAGGCTGGAAGCACAGTCCAGGAAACAAAGTTCAGATCATGGTGAGACCAAATAGCTGAACCCTGGCCTCAGGGCCCAGGGCTCACTCCCTAAAACAGGTGTGACCTGCTCCCAGCCCTGCCAGGGGCCTGGCCCGGTCAGGCAGCCCTATCTGACCCTGAACTCCACTAACCAGATGGCCCAGATGGCCTCCTGACCCTGCTTTGGGGCATTGCTCCCACACCTCATCCTTGCTAGCCCTATTGTCCTGACTCAGCCAGACCTGTGAGCATCCAGCCCCTGGGGCTTCCAGCAGGAGGGGCAGCCTGCCTGCTGGTTTATTTCTGCCCTGCAGCTCTGTGCCTCAGTGTGCCCTCTGCCTGGACCACCCTTCCCCACCTCACTGACCCGGGGACCCAAGGCTGCAAGGCCTCGGTGACATCTCCAGCCCCGCCTGGCTTGGCTGAGTGGGGTGTGGGGTTGGGGAGCTCTGGGGGCCAGCACACCAGGGAATGTGTCTGCCGTGAGGGGCTACAGAGAACACTTTTCTTGATCTCCTTGTTAGAAAGTATGCAGCGTCAGGACACACCAGTCCCCCTCACTAGTTGAGACAGGCTGATTAAAGTGCAGAGTCACATGCCCCTGCCAGGAGGGTACTGCCCGGGCTGTTAAAGCAGCCTGTGTATTGCAGGGGACAGAGCAGGGTTCCAAGTGGGGCAGAGCCTCGGGCCACACCGTGTCCCCTATTCACTGGGCAGCTGGAGGAGGGCTACAAAGGGCTCCTGTGCTCTCGGGCAATGAGCCAGCCTCAGGACCAGGGACCCAGCACAGTGGTGGGAGCCACCTCCCTGCTGAGGGTGAGTGTGCGACATGGGCCTTCCACCACATCTAGTGACACACAGTTCCCTAAAGGGCTCTGGGAGAGGATGCAGGGAAGAGTTCGGGCTGGGGCCGGAGTGACAAGGACCCTGAGTGCCCTGTGATTCAGTACAGAAGAGCTGCTTAACCACGTTCCCCTGGGGGCTCTCCAAAAGGATGCACTAGGGACAGCCAGGGGGCTGCACACAACCTTCCCCAAGGTGTCCTGACACCTCTGAGGCTCTCTGTTCTCACCGCAGTTCTGTGATTTCATGAAAAGCCAAAGGTGGAGATATGAAATGGTGCCAACATGGAGATTCTCCCAGACATTCATGCATTTAAAAAAAATCCCACGGGAACACACGCTTGTGAGAGACAGAGCGTGGGGCTGGAGCACTGGTGACTGGTGACCTAGATCTGGAGGCAGCCAGCCAGGTGATGTAGGGAAGCTCACACCCTCCCTGTGACCTGCCTCTCTGCCAGGGAAAGGCTGAAGGTTGGGGTTCCAAAAGCTGGCTCCAGCTGCCCACTGCACCCCAGGCCCCAGGTCTGCCTCTTGAGCATCAGGCCAGAGACAGATCAGAAAATCTCCCAGAACTAACAGGACCACGTGAGGGCTCCGGTACCCCACCCTAGGCATGTGGGCTGCAGGGCCCAGACTCTGTCCTCAGGGGGCACAGTGGGTTGGCTGTGCAAATGCAAGTGCGCTGCCAGTCACACCCAAGTGGGAAGGTGGCCACCAGAGCCTTTGGAGCTGGCATCACCTGGTTTCCACAGTTTCTGGGGACTGCTCACACCTGGGTGAGGGCAAAGATCAAGGTCTCAACTCATTCCCCAGCTTCCTCTCATCCCCACCCCGCATTCTGGCTGTAGGCTCTTGGGAATTCCTCTGCCGACTCCAGACACACACGAGGCAGGGGTCAAGGAGAGTGGGGAGGGGGGGAGGGGGCTGCCAGCAGAATGCCCTCGAGTCCTGTGCTGAACCCCACACTTCTCCCCTCCCTGTCTCAAAGGCTGTCTTTAAATTGGAGCTTGTAGGGGCTGCTTGGAGGCCAACGGGAACCACTGTCAGGGTCCCCTGTAAATGAGGAAGGAGCCCCTGTGCTTGGGTGCTTTCCAGGAAAAGAGGGCTCCTCAACATCACTAGTGGCTCCAAACAGCACGCAGGAGGTGGGGTTCAACCACCAAGCCTCAGTGTGTCATCCCATCAGGGGTGGCTGAAGCCTGACCAGGGTTCTTTTGGGACTGGACCTGGGGACACCCAACTGGGACCATGTAGGAAGAAAGGGAGTCACTCCTCTCTCTCAAGCTTTTGCCAAAGACTCATTTTTGCAGCCACAACTCTTCTCAACCACCCACAGGTGCTGGTGTGTTTTAAGGTGTAACCTGCCCCCCATTCTCCACTGTCACCTGATGAGCCACTGCGCATGGCCTCCGCAGCAGGACGCACCACCAATGTCCTAAACCAGGCCTCCCTCTGAGACTTGCCAGGCAACCGTGCACAGCAGGTGAAGGGCACAGTGTAGGCAGGCTGGTGCCTCTCACCTGCACCGCAGCTGCCCACCCTGCCCGACCACATCACACAGCAGCATGGGTAGGAGAAATTAAATTGGTGGTGACACCCCTTTCCTGGGGTTTCACTGGGAGTCAACATGCCACAGGCCCCATGAGATACTGACCCCAGACCAGGAGAGAGGGACTGGGCCATAAGGGCTGTTTGCAAGAGGGGTCCTGGGCCAGTGCTGGTCAAGCCAGGGTCCGGGAAAGTGGAGAAGTCTGTAGACCCCATGGCAATGTGCATCATGAGGGCCTTGCTGGGTTGGTCTCCCCACTTGTGCTGCAGGGAGGGAACGGGGCCACATGTGGCTTAGGGCCTTGCTGCTAAGACAGCTTCAAAGATTCTGCCTGACCTCCTGCCCCAGGTTTGGGCACCAACCTAAACAGGGGTCCAACCAGAGCACCTCTGAGACCTCAGATGCCATGTCCTGGGCCAGGGGCCCAGAGATTCTGAGGTCTGGAACAGGCCTGCCTCGGTTTCCCCATCTGTGTCCAGGGGAACTGTTTTGGCTGAACTTGGTCTTTGAGGTTATTTTGAGGATCAAAAAGGGACTGTCGCATTTGCAACAATATGGATGGACCTTGAGGACATTGTGCTAAGTGAGATAAGTCAAACAGAGAAAGACAAAATACTGTATAATTTCAGCTATATGTGGACTCTAAAACCAACTGAACTTGAAAAAACAAAGAGTGGAATGGTGGCTACCAGGGGTTTGTGGGGTGGGGAATTGGGGAGATGTTGTTTAAGGGTTCATACTTGCAACCTGTAGATAAATAAGTCCTGGAGACCTAATACACATACAGGGACTACAGACAACAAAACTGGATTGTAAACTTTAAACTTCCTGAGAGACTAGACCTTAATTATTCCCACCACTAGAAGAAATAACAGCACGTGAGCAGGTAGGCGTTGGTTAATGCTACATCATGCTGGGCACAGAAGTCTGGACCCCACTGGGGGTGGATCCCCAAGGGCTGCGGGGTGAATGGTGGTGGTGGGTGCTCAGGGACAGAGAAGGGAAGCTGGGGCGGTGTGGGGCCTACAGGGCCGAGGGGCTGTGCTGCAACCCCAGCCAGGGCCCGCACTGCTCTGATGCAGGGAGGAAGCGCCACGCGAGGGTGTTTGAGTTGGACGGGGTTCACGTGCAGGGCGTCAGGGCGGTGCTAGCTGGCTTAGGCTCCCGGGGAGGCGCTGGGGGAGAGGGCGCATTCCCTGCTGGAATGACTGCTGGCCGGCCAGGGAGGGGATGCTGGGTTTGGCCTGCTCTCCCCAAGGCATTCACAATCCCAGGCCCACAGTCTCTATCTCAATGTTTTTCCTGCATAGATGACCTTCCTTTTCCAACTCATGGATCTAAGTAGATCATTAAGAAATCACTGTTGACAGAAGGTCAAGCAGCTGTAACCCCTCCTCCAAGTGGCTGTGTTGCCTTCAGCAAACTCCTCAGCATCTTGGGTCCAATCTGGGGGTCGGGGGAAAAAGTCTGAGGACCACCCCAGTCCCATCCCCTCAGGCAGTCTCCTTGGCTCCACCATTTCCTCTCCCTTTCCTCAGTCTGAACTCCATCCCTCCTCAGGGCCTTTGCTCATCCCTGTCTCCTGGGAGCTGCTGCTCCTTGCTGCGTGTCAGCCTGCTGGCTTTCCTGGACTGGCTGCCCCACCCCAGCACCACCGCAGCGTTACTCTCGGGCGCGTCTTGTTTTTCACTACCTGTCAGTCACCCCTCACATGAATCAGACCCAGCCTGTCTTGTTCACACAGCTTCTCCATGGCATGTAATGGGTGCAGTGCCCAGAACTAACGGAGGGAGGAAAGAGACCACTGCCCTGAAGACACCAGCTCAGGGTTTTTTGTTTTCATTTGCTGCAGTGCAGGCAGGTCCCCCCTCAGGCTCTACATCTAGTTCATCAGCAAGTCCTGCTGATTCTATGCCCATAATGTAGTCAGAGTGTGTTCACCTCACTCTATGACCCTGTGTTACTGTACTGGGGTGGTTGTAACAAATACCACAGACTCGAGGCTTGAACAGCAGAAATGTATTGTCTCACAGTTCTGGAGGCTTGAAGTCCAGGGTCAAGGGGTTGGCATGATTGTTTTCTCCTGAGGCCTCTCTCCTGAGCTGGTGGATGCTGCCTTGTCCCTATGTCCTCACATGGTCGTCCCTCTGTGAGTGTCTGTGTCCTACCTAATCTTCTCTTCTTCCAAGGACACCAGTTATGTTGGACGAGGACCCACCCCTATTATCTCATGTAATAATAACCATGCCTGTACAGACCCTATCTCTAAATACAGTCACAATCTGGGGTACTGGAGGTTAGGGCTTCAATATATGAATTTGGGGGGACATAAATCAGCTCATGATACCACCTAAAGCCACCCTCATCTGCACTGCTTCAGCTCAGGCCTCCAGCCCTCCACTCCACAGTGGGGACCCTTCAGAACCGTGCATGCAGGTCACAGGTTCCACCCCTCGCTGTGAACACAGGCCCGTGTGAGGAGGCCCAAGACCACTCTCCAATGCCTGCCTCACTTTCTCCCTTCACCCTAGGCTCAGACCAACAGGCCTCCTCACCTTCCCCCAAATACACCAAGCTCATTCCAATCCTTCAGGGCCTTCGCTCTGCTTGGAGTCAAATGCAAGGGGCACCCAGTCCTTCTCTCATAGTCCTGGTGGTGCATACTCGTGTGTGTGTGTGTGTGTGTGTGTGTGTGTGTACGCATGTGTGCACGAGGGCTGTCTGGAAAGTATCCAGCCACGTAATATGAAAAATAGAGGCATTTGTGACTGGAGTTTCTCCAGAGTTGACTCAGGCTACTCCCCTCCACAGGCTTCCTTTGGCCTCCTCCCCTCACTCCCTCTTCCCAAACTTGCTGCAGAGCTGCCAGGAGCAGCATGGCAAGTCCACATGGCACTAAACCGTCCCAGAGAACAGAAGTGTTGTTGTGTGGGCTCACCTGGAGTCTCACCCAGGGTTCCAATTCTGCTGTCACAACTGTTTTAGGGACTGCCGTGTTAGAGGGAGGCAGGGCTGAGAAGGAGGGACAGCCCTACCCTTATGGTCCAGTGCTCCCTAACCCACTTTCAGGGGCCTTTGTGCTAAGACATTACCACCTGTGTGTGCAAGACTCAGCTTTTCTAGAAAGTCTGAAAGAGCCACCACCTGAAAGATGAGCACAGGCCACTTGCCTTGTTGGTGACCACTAATGGAGCCCACCGGGCAACTCCTCCCATCAGAGACCCATGACGCTGGGGGCTGGGGCTGGGTGTAAGGCTGAGGCTGGCGCCGGGGCTGAGGGCTCAGGCTGGGGTTTGGGTCTGGGGGCTGGAACTGAGGCTGAGCCTGGGGCCAGGGGAAGGAAATTCTGTCACATGCTACAACATGGGTCAAACCTTGAGGACATTATACTAAGTGAAATAAGGCAGTCACAGAATGACAAGTACTGTGTGATTCTACTTATATGAGGTACCTAAAGTCTTCAAAGTCATAAAGCCAGGAAGTAGAATGGAGGTTACCAGGGGCTGGGGGCAGGGGCAATGGGGAGTTGTTTAATGGGGACAGAGTTTCAGTTTGGGAAGATGAAAATGTTGTATAACAAGGTGAACATACTTATGCCATTGAACTGTACACTTAAAAGTGGTTCAAATGGCAATCTTGATATTATGTATATTTTACTACAATTAAAAAAATTGAAAACCATCATTGGATATAAAGTTTCGGTTATGTAGGATGATTAAGTTCTAGAGATCTGATATATAACTCTGTGCTGATCGTGCACAATCTGTAAAAAAAAATTGTGAAAAGGGGAGATCTCATAAGTGTTCTCACCACAATAAAAAATAAATAATAAAAGAAAAAAAAAGTGGCAGGCTTATGAATGAGAAAGGTGACAGAAGAAGAAATAGGTCTCTGCATGCATAGCTGTGCTTGTACATGCCCAGAATTCCCTGGAAGGATACCAGGAAGCAGCCCCATCCTTTGCTGAGTGACAGGCTGGGCGCTGGGTGGAAAGGGGGAGCGACAGTCAGGTTTCTCTACCTGGGAACTCTTGTATGCTTCTGGAACTCTGAACCTTGGGGCTCTGTTACCTCCTGGAAAAAGAAAATGAAAAACAAAACAACAACAAAAAAAACCAAAAAAAAACAAAAACGATTGCTGAAGGAGGCCAAGCCGAGGAAAAGAGCCAAAACCCCAGGGCGAGGCGGCCCCACCCCACCGCGGGGCATCCGCTGGGCAGGGAGGAACGACAGGGTCTGGACGAAAAGGGCTCCTTGTGCCGACGCAGCAGCCCTGCCCCGTGCACCGTCTCCGGGTGAAAACTTGCCGCTCCCGTTCTGTAAGGAGCTGACTAATGGGGACGAGTGTCTCACACCAAGCCAGGTCAGCAGGGAAGGAGGCGACTTTTCCTTCCTTCCCCTTCTAACCTCGCACATCTTCCGCACTCAAGTCCAGCAGTGTGGTCAGCCCGGCCCCCGTGGCTAGACCGAAGAGACCAAACGGATTTGCTTAGGCTGTGGAATTCGGAGCCGAAGGCAGGGCAGGAAGAACACGGGGGTTCCCGACGGCGGCGCTCAACCCCGAGCACAAACGCCCGGCTTTGCCGGGAAGAAAGAACTTCAGAGTGAGGGATTATCCCCAGCGGAAAGAGTGAAACGGAATAAACAGAAAAAGCCAAGGTTTCTGTAAAGCAATTAAATCTACTTAGTGTAAAATCGGGGATGTTAGCACAGACATGACTTCTTAAAAAGAAAAGCATAGCCCATTTTATTCAGCATTTATGTCCTAGCAGCCCAAGAACTCAGGCACTTACCTAATTAAGGAGCAATAATAAGGTATATTAATGGATTCTATTTTTATTTGCACATTTTGGAAAATTTCCAAGTTAGTTGCTATAAAGCTGGTTTAAAGTTTGAGAATCAGAAGAAATTTTAATATTCAAATTAAGAAGCTATTTCACAGTATCTGACAGATGAACAGGTCTCCATTAGCAAAATTTTCCTAGGTTGAGTTTCCAAAGAACTAGAAATTTCTTACACTTTCTCACCAAAATGCCAGCTGCCCTTGGTGCTTTGATAATTCCTTCTCTCTAGGGAGGGAGACGCCAGCATTGTGCAAAGTCAGTCTCCATGTGGAAAGGACAAGGGCCCTGCTAGATATTCAAACTCCCTCTACACCCTTATAATTACCACAGTGCGGGCTGGCCCTGAACAGACGGGCGGGAGGGATGGGATGGCACCGCCTTGTGTGTCTGTGCCGCCGCCTGGCCCATCGGATGTGGCTGGTCCAACAGGGACAACACACACCCAACCTGTGGACGCTACCTAATTAACCACTTGCTTATACTGACTGCATGTTGAAATGATATTTTGAATATATTAAATTGAAAAATATTAAAATTAATCTCATCTCTTTTTTTTTAATGTGGCTCTTAGAAAAATTTTAAATTATACACATGGCTTGCATTTTATTTCTACTGCATGGCCCTGGTATAGAAAATTCAGAAACAGACCCAAGCTTATTTGGAGGTTCAGTAGATAACAAAGGCAGGGAAGAGATGGACTTTTTAAAAATAAATGACTCTGGGACAACTGGGAAGCCATTTACAAAAAGGTAAAATTAGATGCATAGCTCGCACCTTTACAAAGTTAAACTCCTCGTGGACCAAAGATCCAAATGTAACAAATGAAAGCTAGCTGGGGGTGGGGATTCAAAATTCTACGCCCAATAAAAGAAAACATTAAAACTCAATGACATGAAAACAAACCACTGCTCTATGGTAAAAGATAGCATAAGTCGAGACAGATGATACCAAGTGGGAAGAAAGTATCTGCAGGTGACGTGCCAATGTCCCTAATCTACAAAGAACTCTTCACAATCTGGGGGCGGGGGGTAGGAAAATGGGCAGAAGATACAGATGACGTGCAACAAGCAACATAAAAATGGCCTCAAGGGAGTTCCCTGGTGGTGTAGTGGCTAGGCTTTGGCGCTTTCAACGCTGCGGCCTGGGTTCTATTCCCAGCCAGGGAACTACCCATCCACCCCCTCAAAAAAACATGGCCTTAAACATACAACCAGATGCTGAAGTTCATTCCTGATGGGGGAAGCACTGATTAAGCCACTCTGGGACAGCTCACCTGCTGACGGAGCCTGGAGGTCAGACTCTGCAGAGACAGGCACATCTCCAGGGACGGCACAATGCTTCAGCCCCACGTGTCATGGGGCGGGGTCAATATTTAACGAGACTGCCTACATTTTTACCCTCAGACCTGTGACCCCACTTCTGGAAATTTGCCCTGAAGACACACCTCCAACAGTGCAAACATGCATGAGAACAAGGGTACTCATTACTGGTCATTTCAAGTATGGGAACAATCCAGAACCACAGAGCAGCAGCCATGCAGGGGAGCGCCTCATGGCGTGACCTCCTGGACCATGAACAGCAGTTCCAGGCTACATTTACATGAAAATATACATATATACAAAAAGAGCATGCGTGGTGTGCTACCTTTTGTGTGAAAAAGAAACATAAAAATACATGTGAATGTATTTATCGCCTAATAATGTGCAAAAGAAACCAAAAGAGGGATAAGGAATGACATCAGGTATCCAGTGGGAGAGAAGGGCAATGTGACCTTTGGATCTTAATGTTTCTTTCTTTCTTTCTTTCTTTTTTTTTTTTTTTTTTTGGTGGTTCCCTGGCTGGGGATCGAACCCAGGCCATGGCATTGAGAGTGCCGAAGCCTAGCCACTACACCACCCGAGAACCCCCCTTAATGTTTCTTATAGCCATAAATACAATTCAATCAATTCTGGGGGATAAGACATACCAGCGAGTACACTGTGATGACGACACGAATCTGCAGACTCTGGGTGGCCAGCAGACCCTGCCTCCCAGCTGGAGGTGGCCAAGGTCGCTTTGGAGGAGCCATCGGGGAAGGGCTCCGAGTCTATAATGTGAGCTTAGAACATGGAGAAAGTTTGAGAAGCAGCGGCCAGGAGCAAAATGACCAGTGTCCAATGGTGGCGGGGGAGGGCTGAGGAGATTAAGGACTTCCACTACAACTTTGGGAGAGAAAGCCCAGGGTGGTTCTGAGGGAGAGTGAAATGGGCAGACCAGTGTTTTACGGGGAATAATGTGGAGGTGGAGGTCGGGACCCAAGAGGCCAATTAGAGAGGAGGGAGCAAGGGACCAAAGAGCCCAGAAGAGGGCAGGAAGCCAGTGCAGGGATGGATGGATAGATGTCGAGACGCAGAGTGAGGACATCGGTGAAGCAACTCCAGCAACCGGCTCCATTCAAGCCAGTCCTGCTATGGTTTCCACACTGGCTGGCTGTGACCACAGATTAAAAAGCAAACCACAGACTCCAAGGAAAGGGAACTATAGCTGTGACACCCTACTCCCCCAACCTCCTGCCATGTCCCAGTCCACCTAGCAGGTCCTAGTGGAAGCGCCCCTCCCCTGCATGCTGCCCGGCTCCATGGGCTGGCAGCAGGCAGGGCCACTGTCTGCACAGTGTGACTGCAATGCTAACACCCGTCACGGGAGGGCTGCCCGCGGAGGCGGCCTGTCGCAATGTGTGCAGGCCTGAGATGCAGAGAAGCACCTGCCAGCCTCTCCAACAGGTTCCTGCGGCTGAGGGCCAGTCACCCAACCCCAGATGTGTAGAAACATGCAGAGCTGTGTTGCAATTCATTTCTTTGGCAACTATGACCCAAGAGGGAGCCTGGAGTGAATAGAGAGCAGAAGATAAATGGGCTCCTTGGCTAGCATGTCTTTGTCACTGGAGGGAGAGGATCAGCAGGCAGCTATGTCCTCTTAGCCCCTTGTACAGGTTGAGGGGCCCCCAGGTGCCACATCATAAGGTATGCCTTGGGCCCCTGCCCTCAGGTCAGTGCTGTAAGGGGAGCCTAAGGGTGGAGAAATGAGCTCTTCTGGGCCGTGGAGGTCACGTAAAAGAGGGGACAGAGAGCAGAGCCCTGAGGGGACTGCAGGGGGTTGGGGGCAGGGAGGGAGGAGCAAGGGTTGAGCACAAAGGAATACACACCCATGGGAGTTCCCCTGAGTGTGGCTTAAAGCTTTAAAAACACAACGTCTGAGTTCTGCTCTTGAGCTCCTGTTGAGGTCTCTGAGGGTGGCCCTGACTCTAATTCTTTTAAAGCGCAGATACGGGTTTATTGTCAGACAGGCAATTAAGTAAACACCAGCCTCATAGTCTGCAAGATTTAAATTTGTTCTGCATGATCCAAATTACTACCTGTTGTGTACTTAAAAAAAATTTTCTTAGTGGGGTTCCCTGGTGGTGTAGTAGCTAGGCTTCGGCACTCTCACCGCCATGGCCTGGGTTCGATCCCCATTCAGGGAGCCAAACAAAAAAAAATTTTTTTTTTTAATTAAACATTTTATTTTTTGAAACAATTGTAGAATCATGTGCAGTGGTAAGAAATAACACAGAGAGATCCCTCAAACCCTTTACCCAGTTCCTCCTAATGGTAGTAGCATCTTGCAAAATTGTAGTACAACATCACAACCCAGATACTGACATGGGTCAGGACACAGGATATTTCTGTCACCACAAAGACCCCTCCTGTGGCCCTTTTACAGCCATGCCCACTTCCTCCTGCCCCTACCTACTCCTGAACTCCTGGCAACTATTCATAGGTTCTCCATTTTTATAATTTTGTCATTTCAGCAATGTTATGTAAGTGGAAATGGAATTATACAGTATATAGCCTTTTGGAATTGGGGTTTTTACTCCGTGTAATTTTCCAGGTTGTTGTGTGTATCAACAGCTCATTCCTTTCTTCTCCCACCAGTGTCATGGTTTGCTGTGTAAAAATTTGGTATATGTTTTATTGGGTTTCCATCTAAGTATTTAATTTTGTGAGCAATTTTAAATGGTATTGTATTCTTAATTTCAGCATCTATGTGTTTACTGCTAGCAGTAAATGCGATTAATCGTTTTTGAATGTTTATCTTATGTCCTATGACCTTGCTCCACTCGCTTATTAGGTAGTTGTGTCAGGGCTTTTTGGTAGATTCACTGCGATTCTATGTAGATAATCATGCTATGTGCAAATAGGGGCACTTTTATGTCTTCCCCTAGGGCCTGTCTTCCTCTTGTCACCTGTCAGTCTTCTTGCGTTTGTTATGTGTATGCTGTCCAGGGCTTTCGGTTATACTTAGTGGGAGGAATAGGAAAAAGTATGTTTACTCCATCTTCCCGGAGGCAGAACCCCCCTATATATATTTTTTAACAACTTCCCCTGCATGACTCTTACACAGTTAGTAGTGCAAGGCCATATGCACTGGGCTTGGGAATTATGCCTTGACCTGCTCTGGCTGCCTCTCCATCATCAGACACCCAAGAGATTCCCGGTCTTTTAGATGCCTGAAACAACAGAGAACCACTTCTAGATCTGAGCTAAGAGTGGCCGCCAGAGCCTTGGAAATGGTCCTGCCAAGGGGCTGGGTCCTGGTCTGGAACACAGAGGCTCCAGGGATAGTAAGTGGCCTCCTGCAGGCCACACTGCCCCCTGGTGCCAGGGCCTGACCCGAACTGGGCATCCCCAGGGCCTTTAGGCCTAGTGACCTCTGGAACAGGTACTGGGAGTAGAGATATGTATGGAGCAAGTGTTCTGGAAACCCTCCCCAAGGTTTTGTGACACATAGGACACCCCAAACCTGTCTTAGAGATTAGCTGTCCAGGTGGCAGGACTCCAGATTACCCCAGAGCTCTCTCAGAACACAAGAGTTTGAAATGAGAGCCCTTGCTGAACATTTAGTCCAGCTGGGGCCCAGACTGGGGCAGCACCAACCCTCAGAGGCCAGACCTAGGTGTTCTGTGAACACCTTCTCAGAGAAGGACCTCAATCTCAGTAGCCTCCAGCCCACTGGGTCGTGATGCCTGAAGAAGCCTATTTCTTCCTGGGAGCTGCGTCCTCCCCACACTGCCCAGAAGCCCCCTAAATTTCTGGGCAGTCCTCCCTTCACTCCTCCACCTGGGACTCTGCCCAGAGGTCTGAGTAAGGCCCAGTCGAGCCCAGCCCAAGATTGCTCAGATAACCACCCCCTTCACTAGTTCAGGTAAGTATGAGCTTAGGCATAGGTGGGCACAGAAAATGAAGAGAACTCAAAGAAAAGGAAATAGGATCGGGCAATCAACATTGGAAGAACATTCCTCTCACCGATTATTTTTGTTGCAGTAAAATATACATAACATAAAACATCATTTTACCCATTTTTAAGTTCAGGGTCGTTAAGGACATTGTTGTGAAATCATCACCATCATCCATCTCCAGAACTTTTTGCATCTTGCAAGATTGAAATTTCCCATTAAACAATATCTCTCTATACTCCCTCCCCCAACCCAGACAACCACCATTCCACTTTTTGTGTCTATAAATGTGACGACTCTAGGTACTCCATATAAGTGGAATCATGCAATCTTTGTCCTTTCGTGTCTGGCTTATTTCACTTAGCATAATATCCTCGTGTCTCATCCGTGGTGACATGTGTCAGCATTTCATCCATGCATCTGCCGATGGACATTTGAGTTGCTGCCACCTTTTGGCTATTGTGAATAATGTTGGTATGAACAAGGATGTACAAATAACTCCTTGAGTCCCTGTTTTCAATGCTTTTGTGCATTTATCCAAAGTGGAATGGCTGGATCAAATGGCAATTTGGTATTGAATTTTTAAAGAAACAGCCGTACTGTTTTCCGCAGTGACTGCACCATTTTACATCTCCACCAGCAGCGCACGTGTGTTCCAATTGCTCCACATTCTCACCAACACTCACTAAGTTTTTTATGATTGCCATCCTAATGGATGTTAAGTGGTCTCTTACTAATTTTTAAAGATATATAAATTTAACCCTCCCAGCCCGCTGTACCGATTGTTCAGTCCTTTCCGAACCTGCCGCCAGACCACGGTACCTAACGTTCGGTACTTTGCCTCGTACGTGAAAACGACGACTCCAAGTTCCATCGTATTCTAACCACTTGTTTGCATGTAACTAACATTTTTCTATATCATGTTGGTTTTCTCTCTTTAATGCTCAGGAGCCCAGGTATCGGGGACAGTTAGGTTCAGGGCCTCAGGTCTGGTAGGGTTAAACACTGTTGAAACTTGGCCTGTCCATATTAGAAAAGTGTTGTTGTTGTTGTTGTTGTTGTTGTTGTTGTTGTTGTTTTTAATTAGAGTACCCAAGGATGGTCACTCTTCCCTGCCTGTGGGCGCAACCTCTTTGGCAAGTGTTTGGTGACATGCCCAAGAACCTCCAAGGTCTCATGCCTTTGATCCAGAAATTACAGTTCAGAAAATCTAAGCCCAGATAATAACCCCATGTGAGCAAAGAGATACACATGCTTGATATTCTCTCAAGTGTTATTCATATGAACAGAAAAATGGTCATACTAGTCAATAATATTGGGACAACCAACTAGCCATTTGGAAAAAATAAAGATTCAAGTCATATATCCCATAGAAAAATGAATTGCAGGCCAATTGAGGAGCTCTGCATACATGGTAAAACTGTTAGAAGAAACTACTGGAACATCAGGTTTTAACATTACTGGGTTTTATCCTGGGTCCATCTGTGACCCTCATTAAAATGATACCAAAAAAATGAAGGAGGGAGAGGATGTGGGTGACGGAGGCTGTGGGCCTGGGTGGTGATCGACAGCACCCAGAGCAAGTGAAGACTTCATCCCTGGGTGTCAAGAGTCACCAGGAACCTTGAAGGGCAAGTTGGGACAAGATCGGGAGGCTGGAACCTTTCTGGGAAGGGACCCAGTCCTGCAAAGCAACAGGATCATTCCTCACCCGGCAGAGGACCCTGGTTAAATGGTGTCAGGACTGGTGGAGGTGTGAGGAGGTATTACGAACAGGGTGTGTGTGTGTGTGTGTGTGTGTGTGTGTGTGAAGGCCTGTGTGCTAGAGAGAGAACCACGTTTCATTCCATCACCAAAATACTTTGCTATCTCTCTGCTTTTAAACATACTTCTACATCATTTTTTAAAGGACTCCTCGCTTTTGAAAAGGTTCAAGTTCCCCATAGTCATAATCACTTACTGCCATGTTTTTAAAATATTTGTAAACATTTCTTCCTGACCCACAGAAACTGTGAGATCATAGATGTGTGCTGTTTTAAGCCACTAAGTGTGTGGTAATTTGTTATGCAGCAGTAAGTCCCTAATAAACCTTCTTAATTCAATGATTGCTGATGTATTTCACTTTTGCAGTTAGACAAGGGTGGGGGTTGGGATGGAAATCACTGTCTGGTTGGGAAGGGCGAGGTCACTGGCTCCCCACTTGCTTTGTCTGGAACATTCCATACAGTGTGGCCCTTTTTATCTTCCACAGATCAGGGTCAGGAGAAAGAAGAAGAAATAGCTGTAGAGGAACACTAATTTCCTCAGTGCTATCTATGTTTCAGTTTGAAACCAAAATGAACAAAAATAGACATCTCATTGAGTGACTTAGACTCTTTAGAGAGGAAGGTTGGGGGTGGGACAGGGTTGATGTTAAGACTACAGACACGTCAGCCGCTTCAGGATGTTCCCACGATACTGACTGTATTTGTTAAAAATACCTTCAATTCCAAAAATTACAAAAAGTCCAACTAATCCTGTTCAGTAAAGCCAAGAATAACACAGCAAGTCAAACACAATGTATGGCTGAAAGAGAGGGAATTCCACCAAGAAGAGGAACGCACAGCAGCCCTGCAGGCCAGGCTTGTCCTACATGCCTTGTGGTCTGCCCTGGACCCAGACAGCAGAGCCCAGCTTCTCCCTGGAAACAGGCTGGCCGCCCCCAGCTTTTGGTGCATACAGGGGCTTCTCCCAAACAGGCTGTTTTTATGCCTAGCTGCATCCACACCGAGACACCAGGAACACCTTTTGATTCTATACCTAGAGAAGAAAGCAAATCACTGCTTCGAGTGCTCCCCACTCCCACCCATGAAACTCTGGGGTAGAAGGCTAGGAGACTGTAGAATCACAGGCACAGGAAACAGAATGTTCCAGGTGGCAAGAACAGCCTGTGGACTGGGCATGACTTTCATATACGACCTCTGTCTTGAGCCTACAGAACTTTCTAATTTCCTTTGATTCCTTCTTTGACACATTGGTTATTTAGTACTATGTTGTTTCACTTCCACACACCACACTTAGGAATTTCAAATTTTCTTCTGTTATTAATTTTAAATTTTATCCCATTGTGGTCAGAGAAGACAATTTGTATGATTTCAATCCTTTAAAATTTATTGAGACTTGTTTTATAGCTTAATATATCGTCTTTCCTGGGAAATGTTCCATGTGAACTTTAGAAGAATGTTAATTACCTCTTTAAAGTCCCACCTCCAAAGACAGTCACATTCTGAGGTACGGTGGGCTAGGACATAGGAATTTTCAGAGGACATAACTCAGCATTAACACTATATAATTCGTCTGATACGCCCATAGCACCCGCCACATAACACGTACACACTCATGGCTGTACTGAACAGTGTGAGAGTTAGCGATCACAGTGTTGCGAATGGCATCCCTGGGCAGCTAGTGCAAGTCCTTGCCTGGCCAGTTGTGAAACACAGTTGTGGCCCGCGGCCATCCCACCACTAGAGGGCAGTGAGTGCTCACTAACGCAGAGCTCAGGACCCGGGCGGGGGCATCTCAACCGCGCCCCGAGTCAGTTTTTGAGTTGCTTTTCTCTTGTTCCGTGCCATGCTGATGTGTGAAAGTCACTGCAGACCCAGCATCACTGGGACAAGTCTGCGCTCCTCTTTTGTCCTCAGTGAGGGGAGAGAAACATCTGTCCCCAAATCGACTTCTGTACACATGCCCGGCAAGACTGTCACTGTGTCCTAGAGCTGGATTGTAGGTATCTGAGACTTGGGACGCATTTTAGAAAGACTCAGAGAAGTCAATGGATGCAAGCGGTGGTGTTGCTGACTAGCAAGCCCAGCAATTAGCCAGGAAGGGAGACCTGCTTTCTCAGTGCTCTCTTCACCTACCGCAGCGCCCCCAGCCGCCTCTCCCACTCTGACCGAGGGCTCCCGGAAGCCAGCTCTCTTTCAAAGGCCACACTCTTTCTGCTGTGCAGTCAAGGCTAGCCACTGCCTAGTGGTGACTTTGGGGCTGGGCAGAGCTGCGTGTAATCCCAGTTTTCTACAAGAAGCCACTTTCCACCCTCTGCTATGTGGAGCATGCCCCTCCCACAAAAAGAGAATTGCTGCCCGTCACGCCCTCTCACAGGGCCTGGGATTTAGGGCCTCCATGATCCCCCCGTTCTGGCCTTTGCCTCATGAGCTGGTGGGACCTCCCACTGCAGATGGAATACTGGCTTAAGTGAGCACACCAACCACATCAGTGCCCAGGCAACAGTCAGTGCCCGGGCAACCAAGTGTGCTGGGAGTTTGAAGAAAATGAAATGGAACTTTGTAGTGAAAATGACTCAGGATTACTGCCAATCTTCTTCCAAGTGTAAAAAAAAAATCTAAAATGTTAGCATTCACAAAGGTAGAAAGCTTTCAAACGTCTAAAAACACCCTTCTTTCTTCACCACAGCCAGAGGGGAAAGCAACCCAGTGTCCACGAGGGATGAGGGATAAACAAAATATGGTCCACACGTGCAATGGAACATTACTCAGCATTAAAAAGGAAAGAAATCCTGACAAATGCTACAATGTGGACAAACCTTGAGGACATTATGCTGAGTGAAGCAATGCAGTCACAATAAGACAAATACTGTGTGATTCCACTCACATGAGTTGTGCCTAGAGTTTTCAAGTTCAAGAGACACAGTAGTGCCTGCCAGGGGCCCAGGCAGGGGGAAATGGGGATTTATTGTTTAATGAGGACAGAGTTTCAGTTGGGAAGGATGAAAAAGTTCTGGAGATGGATGCTGGTGATGGTTGCACTACCCTGTGCATGCACTTAGTGCTGACATGGGCTCCGCCCTGAACCAAACGTGAAACCCCACCCTGGAGCCCACTGTACCACGGGAGTTCTACCCCACCCGTGGGTCTGGCAGAGTCTTGAGGGGTGGTGTGCTTGAGGGGTGAGGTAGGTCCCTGTTTGCAGAATCCACGCTTTGCAAATGCCTCTCCTGGGCAGCTCCACACAACTCTTGACTGAATCTACACGAACGTCTCTGTCGGAGGCTTTTTGCTAGGCCTGTGATTCCCTCAGGGCCCCATGGAGAGAGTTCAGGGCATCCACGTACTTGAATGGAAAAAAATGAGTCCTTCTTTTCACTAACCTTTGAGATTTAGAATCCATCAATAAAGATAGGTGACTGATGATGTTTTAGGGTAGTGCTTCTCAACCTTCCTAACGCCGTGACCCTTTAATACAGTTCCTCATGGTGTGGGGACCCCCATAAAATTATTGTCGTTGCTACTTCATTACTGTAATGTTGCTACTGTTATGAATCATAATGTAAATATCTGATATGTGTTTTCCGATGGTCTTAGGCGACCCCTGTGAGCGGGTCGGTTGACCCCCAAAGGGGTCGCGACTCACAGGTTCAGACCTCTGTTTTAGGGGATTCATAGGCCTCACCAAGCTACTTAAGAGGTCCATGATCCCCTAACGAGGCTAAGGACTGCTATGTCTTCAAGTGTTTCCAGGGAACCAGAAGGCTGGAAAAGGAATGATCCCCCCAAGACTAGGAGCTGTGTGCATGTTCTCACAGTGTGTCCAGTAGGATGGCAAGCCCCAGAGAGGGTGGGGCCAGCAGGCCAGGCAGGAGAGTGCTCCAGGTTGAGGAGACCCCTCGTCCTATAAATGCACCCCTGCTCAGGCCATGGGGAGGAGGAGAGGAAGAAGCCCAGGTGGTGGGGATGGAGCAGGTAAGACAGCTCATCTGCATTACATTTGATTGCAAGGGCTCACTGCCAGGGTTAGGAGTCACTCTCAGCAGTGGGAACCTCCCTGGCTGCTGAGCATGCCCAATGGTCCCACGGAGCCTCCCTCTGAGACTCTGGCCATAACCCACCTGGCAGGAGGTAGAGTGGGGCAAAGAGACAGGTAGGCAGGGAAGGGTCACAGCCCCTCTGAGTACAGTCCTCCTGGACAGCCCCAGAGGCTCATGGCAAGACCCCAGCATGCTCCTCACCTGTCAGGGTCTTGGAGACTCCAAGCCCCCATATGCACTACATCTTTAGAAGATAAATAGATATGGACGCCAGAGCACAGCCTTCCCTTCAAGACTCTGGTCTGCATGTCATTTGGCCTGGTGAGGACAGAAGCAATGACCTCATTGGGAGGTGCATCCACCAAGCCCAGGCCAATGGGCCACCTGCGCAGCCCACGTGCCAGGCCAGGCCCTGAGGGTGAGACCAGTGGCCCCGGGCACCTGCGGCTGCCTCCACACAGTGCCATCTCGTTTGGCCTTGGTCCAATGACCGCTATATCTACTTTGCAGGTGAAGCCCCAAAGTGCTAATTGGTGTTCCTAAACTCAGAAAGGCTGAGATGAGCTTTAGGGAGAAAATACATGTGTTAGATGAGATTTGTTCAAGCCTAAGGTAAGTGCTGCTGGCCATTAGTTCACTGTTAAAGAATCAACGCTATATATTCAATATGGGGTCTTTAAACAGAAATACTCAGCTTTGTACTGATCAGTGAATGAAAATGTTGTCACCAGAGCTAACAGGAGGCTACCCCATACTTCCCCTGGGAACGATGGTTTAGTTGTCTCAGATTAAAAGCTTTAGACAAGATATTCCCAAAGAATACTCGTAATTGTACCCTGCATCTCAGAGAACAAACGCTGCTGACGTTGAATTCCCGGAGCGCTGCGGCCACACTCCCCAGCACGACACCTGCCCTGCCTTCTGGCCTCCCGGTGTCAGTGCTGCTGCAGCATGCCCCAGCGCACCAGCCAGGGACGAACACAACATCTTTCTTCGTCTCCAAGGATTAAAAGATAATCTCAAAAGCAAAGCAAAAGCAGGGCATTGCTGACAACCGAAGCACCACAAAGCAGAATGGCATTTTCATGTGAAAAATGCCCCTTCCAGAGGGTTTAAACTTTCCACGCCCTTTGGAGAGCATGTTAGCACTGACGCCTTCTGGGACAGATGGCAGGTGCAGCTCAACAGGTCTGCGGGGTGGGCGGACGCACACAAGGGTCAGACTGGGGTTATTTGGGCTTTCTGGGCTCCTTTTTAATGGAGGGTCAAGGCACCCCTGGACAATTGTTTCTGGGAGGTTACAAAGGGATTCAAATGCTGAGTCCCCCCAAATTATTCAACCAGCCATCTGTTTCAGAGGTCACTATCCTCTGATTCAGAATTCCAATCTCCCCGGGCCTCAGGAAGCAGGCCTCAGGTAATGTTAGGGTGAACAGCTAGGATGGGGTTAGTCCCTGCCCCCTTAAGTTACCTGGACAGCTCTAGCTGGGAGGTGCAAGGGCACGGAGGGGACCCCGTTGCATCCCCCCCGGCTCTGGCATCTAACTCCCTTTCTTTGCCTAAACTTCTCTTCTGTCTGAACTTCCCCCAGGCTGTGACATTCCTACACATTTAACAGCCATTAAACACATGAAAGTACTTCGCTCCCCCATAAGATACTCTCTAACCCCACCCCTGACTGGGCATTCAAGGTGGCGCCTAGGCTGCTACATGGTTATCTCTGCCTCTGGTTGCATGTTTCTGTATCATAAATGCGTCCTCGTGATCAGATGCACAGCACAGCCCGAGTGCTCAGCGCAGGCCCTCGTGGGGAGGCACCCACAAGTGCATCTGATCTGGCAGATGCCCGACCCCCTACTGCTAGGCTGGAAACCGCCGGGCGGACAGTTCAGCTGCGCGGCCGCCATGTTGCTGTCTTGCCAACACCCTGAGCCGGTTTCAGGGCCGCTCAAGGCGGTTTGCAACATGAAAGGGTGGTAAGGAGGCCACATGCCATCACCCTCAGGAGCCCCAGGCAGAGGCGGGCAGGCAGCCCAGTGGCGGGAACAAGTACATGAAACAAGAACGGCATTGAACTTGACAAAGATCTTGGTGATAAAAAGGCAACTGGAACAATGAAGGGAAAGCCAGAACCAGGGGTGCAAGAATAATCTATCAGGGCTCTTAACCCAGCGCTTTCCTGAAGGAAAAAAAGAAATGCAAGAAAAACAAACTCTATTTCATGGTGGCAACAATGAAACAATCTTGCTTCTTGTGCTGAATTTTATTGACCTCCAGAGGTTCTGTGTTTCTAAAGATTAGCCTTCCCTTGGGAAATGAGAAAAAGGGGGGGAAAAAGAAGAAACAGCAAATATTAGTTCCCTTCTCATGAAGTCATTCTTTTGAGCAGGTTTTCCCAGGAGTTCTCCATCGTCCAGCTTGTGGATCTGTGTCCTACACCCTCTCAAGTGGGGGGAAAGGTTTAAAGGTATCTTTGAATTCCAGCAAGACAAAACAGGAACTGCCCCAAGCTGAGCTTCCTTCTCAAGGCTCCTCAGACCTCCTCTGCCTGCCTCCCTGGGCCGCTGCTGGGCAGCCACATCTCAGGCCAGCAGACCCTCCAGGTGGGACAAACGCTGATTTTTATTCCTGATTAGTAATTGTGTTCCAGAGATGTTTTGAGCTGAAATAATATACAAGGGTTTCCCTAGAGAAAATATACATGTTCATTTTTTGGAACCACTTAATACAATCCTGTACCAAGTAAACGTACACTTGGAACAACATAACACATTTCTTAACTTGGAGGAACTGCTGGTACAAATTGATGTCATCACAATAGAGATTAATGTGCCCTTTTTATTAGCTTCACAGGCCACAGGTGAATGGTGAGCCATTGTTATTCAACTAGTTATTATTTTTACATAAATCAAGGTAACGCCCAACAACGGGCCGAGTCCCTAAATCAACCCACCTTTTCCTATTTGGAACATGAAGTTGGGCTGTCGCCAAGGGCACTGGGAAACAGAGGGCTCCAAGTGGCATTTTAATAAGGAACGTACCCGTTTACAGCAGGATGCTGGGCTCAGGGCTCACAGCCACTTGCCAATACTCCAAGCACATCTTAGGGGACTTTCTCATAAACACGAACATGACATGCTGCTGTTGGGTTAACAAGTGTCTCATGCTGTTACATTGGGAGAAGGAAGGGAGGAATGAGGTGGCTTTGTCAGTTCCCTAGGGCCACCGTAACGAAGTTCCACAGCCTTGGGAGGGGAGGGGGCTTGAACAACAGAAATTTTCTTTTTTGGGGGGCGGGGGCGTAGTTCCCTGGCTGGGAATCAAACCCAGGCCATGGCATTGAGAGCGCCGCAGCCTAGCCACTACACCACCAGGGAGCTCCAGAAATTTTCTTTCTTCCAGTTTTGGAAGCTAGAAGTTCAAGATCAAGGTGTCAGAGATCGCTCTCTTTGGCTTATACAAGGCCATTATCTCCCTGGGTCCCCACATGATCTCTGTGCTTGTCTGTGTCGTGTCTGTGTCCTTATAAGAACACCACTAATTGGAAGAGGGTCCCCGCCAAAGACCTTATTTTAATTTAATCACCTCTTTAAAGACCCCCATCTCCAAATACAGTCATATGCTGAGGTACAGGGCATTGGGGCTTCAACATACGAATTTTGGGGAGGACCCCATTCAGCCCATAAAGAGGAGGTGGAGCACAGACGAAAAAAAGCTGGCATCTTTTTGCTGTTGTAGAAGGAAATGGAAAGGAAGACAGGAATGGACAATACCCGATTCCCTGTGGTTCTTTCCACTACTGCTTCTTAGACAACAGAGGAGAGGGAGCCTGGGGGAGTGCAGTCTGCCTCCAAGATTCCCCTCTCCCAAAACTCCTCTAAAGCTGGACCAATGAGCTGGATGCCGGCCGTGAGTCATTTTCCATTTGTGTCATTTCTTGCTGAGACAGAGGAGGTGGCCTGGGGTTGGAGGCCAGCACTGCGTGTGCACAAAGGCAGCAGCCCGCTCCCCACACCCGCGCTCCCCAGAGCTCTGCCAGGGCCTAGAAGAGCTCAGGCTCCAAGTGCCCTGTGAGTCCTCAGCAACGATGGTCAGCAACCTCAAGAGATGGTTTCTCTGA
The DNA here is from genome assembly GCA_004026885.1 of Lyroderma lyra. Classification (NCBI taxonomy): domain Eukaryota; kingdom Metazoa; phylum Chordata; class Mammalia; order Chiroptera; family Megadermatidae; genus Lyroderma; species Lyroderma lyra. Next base: position 75,484 of record PVJL010000775.1, on the reverse strand, counting down.
CTAATCAAAACTTTTTGTTTTTGTTTTTACTTTTTATTTTTGGCAAGCCAATAATGCTTACTCTTTCGAGGGGTTTTGTTCTTTCTGGATCTGACACTAGAATCTAACTCTTTCTGCGTTGCCTACATGGACCCCAAAGGAAGACATCTAGGACCAGCTGACTACCCCACGCTGGAGTCCCGGCCTCTCCTTCAGATGAGGGTATTGACTTTCACAAATCTCAGGAATGACACTCACTTTGCCATGAAGCACTTTCATGAATTCCACAGCGAAGGGCTTCAGGCAGGAAGGAAATCAAGAAAAGTCAATCAAATGTGATGAGAGACGCCCCAGCTTGGCGACGCCACCAGACCTCCTACAGAGTTTGGGGCCCCACGGGCATACATGTAACAGAAATCAACCCCTGGGGGACTATATCAAACTTAAAAACTTGTGTTCATCGAGGTATACATTTAAGAGTTAAAACGTATGTAACCAATGGAATGAGAGAAAATACTTGCAAACCGTATGTCTGAAAAAGGGCTGGTATTTAGAATATATAGAGAATTCGTACAACTCAACAATAAAAAATCAAACAGCCCAATTGAAAAATGGGCAAAGGATTGAAGAAACACTTCTCCAAAGACAATACACAAATGATCAATAAGCGCATGAAAAGATGCTCAGCATCACTGACCACCAGGGAAATGCCAATCGAAACCACAGTGAGGTAGCACCTGGACCTATTAGGAAGCCACTGTAGGAAAAAGGAGCAGCAGGACGGAAAACGAGTGTCGGTGAGGGTGCCAAGAAATTGGAGCCCTTGTGCACTGTCGGTGGGAGTGCAAAATGGTGCAGCCTCTATGGAAAACAGTATGAGGTTCCTCAAAAAATTAAAAATCAAATTACCTTATGACCCAGCAATCCTACTCTGGGTATATACCCAAAGGATTGAAAGCAGGGTCATCGGGTGATATTTTTACACCCGTGCTCACAGCAGCATTATTCACAATAGCCAAAAGATGGAAACGACCTAAATGCCGATCGCTGAATAAGCAAAATGAGGTTTATCCAGCGATGGAATGTTATTTGGCCTTAAATAGGAAAGAGATTCAGGCACATATATAACCTGGATAAACCTTGAAGACATTATGCGAAGTGAAATAATCCAGTCAGAAAAGGATAAATACGGAGTGACTCCATTTATATGAGGTTCCTTGTGTCCTCACATTTACAGAAAGTAGAATGGTGGTTGCAAGAGCCTGGGAGAGCAGGGACTGGGGACTTTTTGTGTAAGGGGACAGAGCTTCAGTTCCACGAGATGACCAAGTTCTGGGGGTCTGTTTTACAGTCATGTAACAATACACTTAAAAATGATTAAGGTAATAAATGTTATTACCACACACACCAAACCAAACCCCAGTGGTCTGATCACACCCCCATCCAGAATAGTATCTGGAACGACCACACAGCTCCTTGACACTCTCCTGCTTTTGGGTACCATGACCGTATGAATTCTTCCCCAGGGCTATCATGCGTCTCCAGGAGTACAAAACTGACAAAAGCCTTCACCCCAAAGAGCACTGTGACTGAGTAGTGGCCTAACAGTTTGAGAATGACTGCCTTTCGGTGGAGCGCATGGTGGGCTTAGGCACCCCTCTAACGCAGAGCCGAGCAGTGCCCCACGCCGGGCACACGAACGCCCTCGCCACGCGCTCCCCAGCTGCCCTGGGCCTGTCGTGCAGCGTGCGATGCCCGTGTGGGCCCTACTTGCCATGAAGATGCTGCTAATGGTACCTGCAATGTCCGAAAGGCCGGTCCTGGGGCTGCACAGGTGGGGGGGGGGGGGACGTGAGGCCCGTGCCACCTGCCTCCCTCCCAGTACACAGGGCAGGGAGGGCACCAGCAACAAGGAATGGCGCGTAAGCGAACGTCAAGGCACAAGGCAAACGCTAACTTCCCGGCCCGAATGCGCGTGACAGCCAACAGCCGACAACATGTGACAAGATGCCTGTCTGGCTTTACAGATGAGCTTTGCATCCACAGACGTGGGTCAAAGGTAACCCCACTCCCAGTAAACTAGAGTGGAAAGAAAGAGAGAAAGGGACACAATGAAAGAGACAGAGAGAGGGACACAATTTTTTATAAAGTAGAAGAAGCTTTGACCAGGGGCAGACCCAGGGCCCTCCTGCTGTCCCCTCTGTAGCCAGCGGGCTGGTGACCCAGCTCTGGAGTTCCTGCTGGAGCCGCTCAGGCTGTACCTGGAGATGGGTCACGCGGGTGTGGGAGCTCCTGAATTCCGTTCTTTGGTTTTTGTTTTCTATCCTACGTTATTTTCCCTTATAAAAGGGGAGAACATGATGAAAATCACGGGAAAAGATACCACGAAGAAGAAATAGGAAGTATATCTACTTCTTTTAGATTCAGGTTTTGAACATTTTCCCCCTGGGAAACTGTCCATTTCAATGGCATGTTCAAACGTATAAGCGTAGTTATGTGTAGCACTTTTTATTATTTTAAAATTTCTGCCGTATCACACCGGCCATCTCTCATGGTACTGAAGATCCTAGACCATGTCAAGTGTCAAGTCAAGAGTTTGAGAGTCAGAAAAGGACAGATACATGGATTAGCGTGGCAGGTCGTAGCTGCACGATTGTCACAAGGAGAAAAAGAGCTCCCAAGATCAAGATTTGAAACTCAACTGCATTCAGACTCACTAACACACATTAGAAAAATGTAGGTTAAAAAAATATCCTTTAGCAATGCAACCCATTATCAAGGTACTTAAGGGTAAATCTCAAAAATGGCATATAAGGCCTTGACGAATAAAGTAGTGAAATTTCACTGAAAACATAAAGACCCTAAAAATGGGACAGAAAACAACGATCCTGTCCCATTTCAATGGTGTGTACGGTCAGCCTACTGACATATTGAATTTAGCCCAGTGAGACTAGGCTGACCGTCCCCACCATGTGAAACGGGACAGTACTGTTTTCTGTCCCGTTTAAAACAGTCCATCTGGTCAGCCCACTAATAACATTAGAAAAATCACAAGACTCACTATTATAATCATGTCGTTTCTGCACAAATTACTCTCTAAGTTCAAGGCGACTGCCATCAAAGACTCGATGAGATTTTGGGGGGAACTTCACAGGTTGATTACAAAACGTGCGGCGAGAGAGCAAGTCGCCGAGAAGAGGCAGGCCCTTTCTGAAGAGCAAGGTGGAGGACCCCCACCCCCAGATATAAAGACGGGTCAGAAAGTTGAAATAATGAAGGCTGTCCTCGCACAGGGTAGACAAGCAGTGCAATGATTTGGAAGAGTCTAGAACCAGACCCAAAGCAATGTGGAAATATGGCAGATGGCCACGTGGCACTGCAGTCCTCAGGGGAGAGAGGGATTGTCAAGTCATGTGTTAGGACAGTAGGTTATTCACGTGGGGAAAAAACAACTGAATCTCTACCTCACACCTTACCCCCAAACACGGAAAAATAAAACCCGACACCTTTCAGAAGAAGAATCCAGAAGGCTACCTTGATGACTTGGGGTATGAAATATTAAATGTTAATTAAAACACTGGAAGTAAAAAGCAGGTTGATAAAGTAGTCTACACTCAAATTTAAGACTTCTAGTGTATTTAAGACACTATAGTAGAGAAAAGATAGGCCACAGACTGGGGGGAAATATTTGCAAGGGACAGAGCCAACCAAGCATTAGGATCCAACACAGTCAAAGAATCCTTACAAACGAGTGAGAACAATTGTCAACAAGTCAAAGAAAGATGGTAAATATGAATTGGCAATTCACAGATTGGAAACAGAATGGCCAATAAATATAGGGACAGGCAGGTCTCAAGCCTGCTGGTGGCAGGTGGCCTGGAGCCGGGTCTGTGAAAAGAACTGGGGCTACGGGGCGAGCCCATGATTAAGTCCACACCTTCAAAAACCTGGACCTTTGCTATACAGAAAACCGGAGTCCTCCGACGGTTCATCTATAGGAAAATGAGCGAACACACAGGTCGCCCAGCCCAGGGGTGGAATTCCTGTTGTTAAAAAACAAAATTCAACCGAGTAAACTTTAGCAATCTTTCTGGCTTTCTTCTTCGTTTCACACGTCAGACAGCATCCAGTCCGGCAGGGAGGAAGGAGCGCTGCGGAGCTGTACAAGATAAAAGACTTTTATAGGCAGAAGGGAGCAGGCACAGGGAAGCTATCGTGGACAAAAAAACGGGTTGGTCACTTTTCTTCAGGAGATGGCAGGGGCCCAACAGGCAGTGACCTCACTAGTGCTGATCGAGTGATTCCTGACTGGCTGGTTTAAGATTCCATTTCTGGAAGAGCTGAAACTGTAATTAAGTTAAGTCCTGGTTTGGTGACCTGGACTTAGCGTAAGTGACTCCCCTTTTGGCATGCTGTCTTGTTTTTATCATTATTGTACTCGGTGTGGGACAGGCCCCACCACGTGCCCCTGAAGTGGTGCATGTGGTGGCCCCACAGCCACACACAGATGAACAAGAATGACACATGCCAACAGTGAGCACGATGGGCTCACACACTGTGGATGAGGAAAGGGAGTTGCAGATACAGATGTAGGTGTGGAAGAACGTGTAGATGTGAATATAGTGTGCTACTAGAGACGGTGGTATGTCAACATCAAATTCAGGACAGACCCTATCATTTTGGGAGCTCTGGGACACAGACTCTATCTGTAATAGTTTATTTAAGCTGGATGGTGAACACAGGATGTTTGTGATATAAGCTCTTTGTCTTTGTTTCTTTTTGGTCTGAACTAATTCATTAAAAAGTTATTGTTTTAAAAGCACAGCTGTGAGTGCAGGCCCTCAACGTTACTCCTAAACATGACCCTTGATTGTCACGTTGGGACCACAGCGGGCAGCAGGCCTGGAAGAACCAGGGTGGGTCGAGGAAGAGCACAAGAGGCAGAGGGTGCTCAGGGAAGGTTGGGACACCAGACGGAGCCCTTGGAGAGCAGTACCTAGGCATGGTGATGGGAGGGGGAGCCCAGGATGGAGAGAGGAGGCCTGCAACAAGAGCCCTGCAAGGAGGCGGGCGTGAGGATGGAAAGCCAGGTAGAAGGGCAACAGAGAAGCTCAAAGGCAGACGCACTTCTGAGCCATCAGCATTATGCCCGAGGGCAGCAGGCCCCAAGGTCCTGCCATTCCCCTGGGCTGAGACCCCCACTTTTCCCAGGGCTACTTCTGACCCCTTGAGTCCGCATTCTCCACATTGGTGGGTTTAGGTCAGACATCTCAAGACCCTGAGGACACTTGGACTTCACTCCTGCTGCCTCCTCTGGGGTAAGGCAGCGGGCTGGGAGCCAAGCCCTGCAACCGGAAGCACCAGCACCTGCCGTTTCTCTCCCTGGCCACCATTTCTCAAATTGGGGGCCACAGTGTTACTCTGTACTGGGTGCTGCTGCTGACCTTTTGGAAACCTTATGTCCATTTTGCTAGATATTAGGAAAGAAATTCTATGCTGTCCTGTGCCATCTTAATCTGGAAGTCTCTCCCTCCCCCTCCCCCTCTCCCTCTCTCAATGTATAGGTAATTCCTAACCTTCCACATCTGCCTAGCAATCGACATCCTACCTTCATATGTTAAGTTGCTTGTAATCTGGCCTTTTGTGTGTGAGCTCACCTCCCAGGGCACTCAGTGTCAGCACGGTGGTGACCCAGCTGCCACCCGCTCTGTCAGGCGCCCACCTGGTCCAGCGAAGCGTTTGAAAACTGGGCTGCGCTGATCAGAGGAGGAGCCTCAGGGCCTGTGCACTTTGGGGGTGAGGACACACAAGCAAAGGGAGACGCCCTAGCTTGCTCACCCAGAGAAAGTTTGCTTGTTTCTCCTGTGGCATCAATGCCAGGAAAGATTTCATTTATAGAGTGTTTTTACTACTAAGTATAAAAACAAACCCGAAGCCACTGTGGTACTGCATTTTTCCCTCTTGTTGTACGATGAATGGAAAAAACCACCAAGTGGAAAGTGCTACTACAAGCAATAAACACAGGGCTCAAATCTTTCATGCTCACCAGCCTAAACTGACCACGCAGCCCACTGTGAAGCGAAATTCAGAATGAAAGATGTGTTAAGAACCAGAAGTGGGGAGCAGGAGCTCCACTAGGGATTGGGTAGGGAAGACCCCCTCCTCCGAAAAACTGAGCCTTCCCACAATGCTGGTACCTGGTGGGACTGTGTGGAGGCCATGGCCCTCGTGTCACCCCAATTTTATAATAGTTCCAGGGTGACTTACTCAGAAGCACATGGGTGATGGGGAACAGCCCCTGAACAGATCTACCTGGGCAGCAATAACTGGGCTCTGCCCTTGGTCGCATGGAAGCCCTGGGACCTTGATAAGCCGACACCCTGCGCATGAGGAGGGGCGGGAAGAGGCTGGGGAAAGGCAATGACAGAGGAGAACAAACGTTGGCTTCTGCCAGCTGATCTTTAAAGAAAGAATTACTTTGTTTATTTCTTAAAAGACGTCTAACATTCATGCAAGATGAAAAGAGTTCCGGAGATTGGTTGTGCAACAATGCAAGTATAATTAGCACTACTGAATGGTACTCTTAAAACCAGTTAGGATGATAAATTTTATGTTATGTATATTTTACTATAATTTTAAAAAAGGGAGGGATGCCTAAGATCTAACGCGGAGCTCTGAAAAGTCAGTTTGTTTCCTGCATTTCATCTCGTTTTAGTTTGCTTCAGCACACTTAAATGTACTGCCCCCCCCCTTAAAAATGAGATCTCTGAGGAATGCACCAAGTGGTGGCCAGCCATCATCTGGAGGAACAAGGTGCCCCAGACCCGGGCTGGGAGGCAGCGGGGCACAGAGGAGACGTTGTATGTGACAGGGTGAAAGGCGCAGCGTGGCCGTGCAAACACACATCCAGGAGGACAAAGTTCGCCAGTCCGGCCCACGCCGCCTCGGATCTCAGCACTGCACAGGCACCATGACTGCAGTCCCTCAAAGGGCCAGACTTGAATCCAACCTGACATCTTCGAAGAAAGGGGGCCATAGTACCCAGCACAGTCATCACAATAGTGTCAGATAAGCTGGTTTAGGGAAGAGAATGGAAATAGAAACTTCAGTCTCTTCCTGCCCAAGCCACCGAAAGCCCTGGAATCCCAGCCGCTGAGGCTTGCAAGGCCAGTTCTGGTTCTGGGCTATGGCTTTGCCCCCAGGAGCACTTTCTGGGTCACCAAGTGTCTGCACCCGCCCCCCGCCCCCCAGGAGCAGCCAGTGCAGGGCTGGCCCACCCCTCCTGCACTGTTCCTGGGCTGTCCAGCTGCTTCCACCTTGGGAATGGCTGCATTCTCAGCCTCAGCTGGCATCACTGATAAATCCTACCTGTCCTTAAGGTGTGACTTCCTCAGAGGGACCTCCCCGACCCCAGTCTGAATGCGACCCCTTCACGGTACTTACATAAATATTTTGTATGTGCCATCACCTAATCAGGTCCCTCTCCCCCACCACCTGGCCTGCTGGGGTCCATATCCCAAGCTCCTGGCAGAAATAATCACTTGTTGAAGGATAAATGCGAAAGCAAAGCTCTGAAAGAGGAAGAGGCTCGTGCGCTGTCACTCAGCAAATCCAGGCTGAAGGCGAGACCCGGCTGACCCCTGGGGACAGGCCTTCCAGGGCACCAGCCTAAACTTGAGGGACAACAGCTTTTCAGGAACCTGCTGCTCATAAAAACCGCACCATTTTCAAAATTGAGCATATTTGGGGAAAAGCTATTGTAAGCATCACTGACGCGTCATCAGCTCAGTGTCCCAGCCCTCTTTTCAGGAACCTTCCCCCAGCTCTGCCCAGGAAGCACCTGGCCTGACATCACCCTCCTGTCATCCAGTGGAGGACAGTGCATCCTGTTGTGCTGCATCCTCCAAAAGCAAACACAGCACATCCCCAGGAGAGGCTGGGAGCTTGAACATGGAGACACAGCCCTATGCCAAGAGAAACTGCTCTCTGCAGACAAAGACCCTCTCTTTGCTCCTAACAACACAATAGCACCTCGTTCCCCAGTGGGGAGAGCGGCCCAGACCCCTCTGGCACGGGTAGGCTGACTCAGATCCATCAAAACCTGTCATAGTCCCCACCATGTGGGTCCAGAACAAGTGCAAAACAGGCACAACACTTCCATGGTGATGGCACTCTGTTGGCAGGATGGAAAGGGTCATGAGGAAACTTTGCAGAGTGCTGGAAATGTTCTATCTCTTAATAGGGTGTGGGTTTCGTGAGAGTGTTCATCTGTCCAAACTCCTCTAATGTGAAACAAGATCTGTGCATTTCATTGGATAAAAATCATGCCTTATTTAAAAACAAAACAAAGTAAAACCACCTCACATCCATTAGGTGGCTAGTATAAATGAAAAATTAAAAAAAACAAAACAGAAAAATAGCAAGTGTTGGTGAGGGTGTGGAGAAACTGGAACCCATGTGCACTGTTGGTGGGAAGATAAAATGGTCCAGCTGCTATGGAAAACTGTATGGCAGTTCCTCAAAAATTAAAAATAGAACTATCATATGATCCACCAACCCCATTTCTGGGTATACGCACCAAATAATTGAAAGCGGGGTTTTGAAGGGGTACTTGTACATCCACGTTCAAACCAGTGTTATTCACAATAGCCAAGAGGTGAAAGCAGTCCAAGTATCCATCAATGGATGAATAAAGAAGCAAAAAGTGACAATATAATACGCAAAATGTGGCAATATAATAGGCAAAATATACACACAATGGAATATTATTCAGCCTTAAAAAGGAAGGAAATCCTGACACATGCTACAAAGTGGATGAACCTTGAGGACATTATACTAAGTGCAAGAAGCCATCACACCCACACACAAATACTGTATGATTCCACTTAGGTGAGGTCAAGTTCATCAAGACAGAAAGTAGAAGATGGTTGGCAGGGGCTGGGGGAAGGGAGCAAGGAGTTGCTTAATGGGGGCAGAGTTTTAGTTTCAGAACATGAAAAATTTCTGGATATGGGTGGTGCTAATGGTTGTATAACAATGTGAACGTATTTATGCCACTGAACTGTACACTTACAAATGTTTAAGATGATACATTTTATGTTATGTGTATTTTACAATTTTAAGGGAAAACAAGCAAACAAAACCACAGTGATGGCAGTGTGAGCAGTGTAGACAGCTAGCTCAGCTGCCAATGAGTGGCCCCTGTGAACTGCAGTATTCATGTGTATAAAATATTTTTGGAGAAAGAATATTTTAACAGAAGAGTGCCCAGGAGGAGGGACAGCAAAGCTTGAGCATTTGACCGGATTTCTGGCCAGGTCCTGTACAAGTGTGCACTTGAATGCATGAAGCCACCATTGCAACTTCTGATAATAACTGAAATCCTAAGTAGACTTTTCTACTGAGGAGATAATTCCACAACAATCCAAGCTCCCTGTAAATCACTAAGTTGGCATCATGATTTTTTTTTTTAATGTAGTTAAGATTTCAGATATTCTAAGCTTGAAAAATAAACCAAGTTTCTACGTTTTCAGAGCTGTACACTAGTAGGCCCCAGACTCGGCCCTGCCAAGTTTATACGAATAAGCATTTAATCACCATTTTACGGTTGACTGCAAAATCTCTTTGTCATATGAAGGGGGTTATTTGTCTTTCGTACCTCTAGTGCCCAACATAGTACGTGGTATACAGTAGGTACTCAGTAAACATATGTCGAAGGGAAAAAAGAGGTTAGGATGGTAGATTTTGTGTTATGTGTACTGTCCCACATTTCTTTTTAAAGCTGCACAGTGAGGGGGCAGAGGGTCTTTTCAAACCCAACCATGACCTAATTCTTGTTTTTCCCCCAAATGCCAGACTGCCCTGGTCCTTCTCTATGAGCCCACTTTTCATCGGAAATGCCATCCATGGGCTAGAGACCCCACAAATCAGTGAGGGCCAACCCCAGGCCTTCAGGCCTTACACAGTCCCTCAAAGGCTTCTCAGTTCCTCCTGCCATCTCATTGGGTCACTTCCTGGAGCAAATCTAAAACTGCTACCCTTGGAGAAAACCTTGCTGTGAAAGGCCAGGTGCCATTGTCACAAGGATGGGCTGTTGTCACACATACACACAGGCTGCCAGCACGCAGGTGGGCTGGGACAGGCATATTTCTTCTAGAGTCACTCTGGAAGCACAGGGAGGAGGGTCCCCAATTAGTGTCTCTTTGAGAAACATTCCATGAGCTTTGGACAGAGGCCTGACTGCCTTCTAGGGGCCCACAGCAGACCCCAGTCCTCTCAGTGAAATACAGGTGACCCCTAAGAGGTCTCAGACCCTGAGCAGCCACAGGCATAGGGCAGTTAGTCACAAGCACGCCAGCGCCCTCTCTCTAGGAATCACACTGGTCACTCCCAGCACACCGCTACTGCCACTCTGATTAAGAGCCAAAGGTCTGAGCTGACTGTGTTAAATGCTACTACAGCCTGACTTTCTGTGAGAACAGGAAGGAGGACTCTGCCTGGAAAGGGCCCGAGAATACACATTTTCAGCTCTGCAGGCTACACAGTCTCAGTTACAGCTTGAAAGCAGCCATGGACAACACGTGAATGAATGCGTGTGACTGTATTCCAATAAAGCTTTATTAGGGATCCTGAAAAGACAATTTTCATATACTTTTCACAGGTTATGAATTCTTTTTCTTTTCATTTTTTTCTAACCATTTAACAACAAAATGACCATTTCGAGCTCCTGGGCCACTGGGTCAGGTAGGTGAGTGGTGGGCTCGGGCTGCAGGTGTCCTGCAGGCAGCCCTCTCCATTCCTCTCCCCAGGGATCATCAGCCCAGGGCAAACTATGAAGCCACAATGACATCAGCTGCAGAGGAAGCAGAGTGGATAAACACAGAGATAGCAGGGCCAGAGGGTCACCCTCTGGTCTGGACCCGCGCCAAGCACTGACGTTACTCAGAGAGCTGCTCAGTCCCCAAGATCTTCAACATCACTCTTTCCCCCTCTGAAGCTGCTGGAAAAACACTTGCAAACCGATTCATATCCCTGCAGACCTGTAGTGGACCTCTGCACTAGAAAATTAACCCAGAAATAGTCCAAGCCAGTCACTGTCCTCCAGGAAGGAAAGCCACATTCAGTACACACTCTGGGCCTTGATGCAGGTGCACCCAGAGACAGTACCTCAGCCCTGGTGACACAGAGGCAAGCGCCGAGACACTGCAGAGCCAACCATGGGCACTAGACTCACCACACCCTCCTGCTATCTGTGCATACCTGTAGCAGGTGTAGTGGGACTCCAGGGCCACTCTGCTCTCATGGGCTCCCAACTCGTACACTTACCGCCAAGTGCGGTGCAATCTCTGCTCTGACCCTTTTCCGGGTTGGGTTCTAGAAACACATCCTTTGATTTAGCTTCCCTCTGCCTGCTTTCTTGTCTGCAAAATGGAAATGAAATGTCTATGCTCCTCGCAGGTCATTGTAGGGACTGGGACAAAACAGAATAAAAGCCCAGGCCAGGTCAGAGAGCCCCTCCCCCTTTCCCACCCCAGTTAAGGGTGTGGGTTAATTAAACAAGACTCCCTGCAGCATCCATTCTGTAAGGACAGACAAAGGGTGACTGAATGGCAAGAATACAATAGGCTTTAGGACAGTGCTTGATGCACAGGCCCTCAACCCACATCAGCTGCGACCACTATAAAGACTGACCTCCAGCAGATCCCCTTCCTTAGAGCGAAGAGCCATCCTCAGACAGCTCCATCCAGACCCACCTCTCCACCTGGCCCACACCAGAGCCCACCTGGTTCTGGGGCATGCCCACTGAAAGGGTACCTGGAGAGGTGAAGACCTGCTGAAGCTCCACTTCCTGGGAAACTGGGAGAGAAGCAGCCCTCCGGCAGCTCTGGGAGAAGCATGAGTACGAGGAGTTAGAAGGCAATGGGGCCATGTCTGCTGGGAAACATAAAAAAACCTCTGGAGATGATGGTGGTGATGGCTGCACAACGACGTGAAGGTGCTTAATGCCACGTGATGCTATGCACATGCATTTCACCACAAGAAGAAAGAAGAAGGCAAAATCACCTTGGCGAAGAAAATTTAAAAAGAATAGTGTTCGGGAGCACTTCCAAGGTCATACTTAGATTTTTGCTTCCTAAGCCAGGAAACATGTAACTTTGCATTTGATTTATGCTGTTCCCATCTTATCAGCACTTCCAAAGATGTGAAAACCGGGAATTAGAGCTCTCATAGTCACTAAGCAAAGATTAAAGTGCCCAGTACCCGCCACAGCTTGCCGGGCCACTTCCTGTCAGGCCTACCCGCTCCTGGTCCAGGGACTGGGACACTGCCAGCCCCTCGGGTCACTGATCAGAGGACGAGGGGTTTCAGCCTCTGCCCAGGGATCCTACGACCTCTCTCCAACTCAAGGCAGGTCAGAAGGCAGCCGCCTCGCAAGCTTCTCCATGCCACCGTGTTCCTGAGAGGCAGACACCACACACTCTCCGAGCCTGCACATGCAGGGGTGGATGGATGCAATGACCCCCCAGACTGTGATCCTGGCTCCTCCTCGGGGGTGTCCAGCCACGGAGCATGATGCGTGTGTGCCCTGCACCCCAGGCTCTGAGGAGTGTCCGGCCTCAAGTGACTGTGCCCCAGGCTCTCACACGTGCTTTTCCCACGTGTCCTTCAGGTCCTACACCACAGCAGGAGAAAAGGGCTCTCCTGTGTCCAATGTGACAGTGCAGTGGCCATGTGTGTACAAACGTTTCTCTGTTCCTGGATGCCAGCACCGACCAGCAAGAGAATGCACAGATGGCTGCTGTGGCCCAGGGAGGTAGGGTGGCAGCAGAGACTGGACAGTGTGGCTGAGTGGCCCCAGCGGAACCCAGAGAACTGTGTTTAAAACAAGTGAACTTGCTTCGGGAATCTGGGGATGGTAACATCTTTTCCATGACACTCCATATGACGGGTCTGCCCTATGCAGCCCTGCGAACCCTGGATTCTGAAGCCCCCACGCCCACAGCCCCAGAAAGCGGTTCGGGGAAGAGGCCTGTCTGAAACAAGCTACTAATCTAGGTGGAGTTTCCTAAACCCAATGCACCTGCAAGAAAACTAAGCACTATACAGGCATTTAATTTTCTTTCCACGGCTCTTTGCAACATCCTGCCATTTGTAACAAGCATTTCTAAGAACATGCAGTGCTATAGAAAACAGGAAAACTTAACTCTGAGTCTACAGAAATACGTATTCTACCAAAATCTAAATTTAACCTAGTAACTAGCACAAGACAAATCAAAAGGTCACTCTGCCGCTACTCGCACAGAAAATACTATCTCAGTGTTGTACCGATTGCTCCAATACGATGCAGAGCTTTGGATTATGTTTATAACATAATACAACAGACGTACAATCACTCAGGAACACAGTTATTCGGCCCTTTGAAGCCTCCTGCAGTTCAAGTATTACACAGGCAGGAAGTAGAAATCAGTGCTTTGATATGTTTAAAATAAATTAAACACAACCGGCAACCATATTTCCTCTTTTTCAGAGGAAGGTACAGAAGACCAAAAATACCAGGTGACTCTGAAATGAAGAGCCAGTCTCTTCATAAGCAACCCCCCACCCCCACCCCACCCCCCAAATAGTGCTCCCTCACGTGGATTCGAAGACCTGGTACGCACAAATTTTCAAGAGGTTATTGCTGTTCAAAATAACTTGGAAATAACTCTGGGTTTCTTTCAGGTCAAAGAGAATTCAAATAAATTTTGGAATCATTTTAGAACATTTTAGAATCGAGCCTTTTTTTTCTCCCCCCTTTCAAATTTAAATCTATACTTAGTCTGGTTGAACCCACTCCCTTCTCCACTAGACCTTTCAAAACCTACCCAAGGAGAAACAAGCTGGAGGGGCGGGGCCGGGCGGTGGGGGGAGGTGGACGCCGGTTTCTGAGTCTTGGAGAGGCAGACAGCATGGAATGAGGGCAGGAGGCCCCTCCTGCACCTGGTCTGTGAGGCAAAGATGCGTCAGTTCATGCTAGCTGCTGGTAGCATGGCAGGGAGGGCCTGAGGCCTGACCTTGGAGCTACCTGTATGAGCTTTTTGGCCTTGGAGGGTGTCATGAGAAGCAGGCACAATGTGCAAATCCTCTGGGGCCTCCTGAGTCATTACTTTTATCACCCTGAGCCAGAATAGCAAAGCATAGTGGGAAGGGAGTAGGCTCAAAGTTCAGCATCAATCATTACTGTCCAGCATTGAGAACTTGGCCTTAGTTCTCTCATCTGTAAAATGGGGATAATAGTACCCACTTCAGAGAATTGTGAGGGCAAAGCAATTTTATACTTATGAATAATGTAGAATAGCTGCTGTCTGTCCTGCATGTGCCCATGTTTTGCCACGGTTGAGTCCATGCTCCACATCTATACCTCTGGGTCACCTAATTCTGCCCTCACCACTCTAATGACACAGCGGTCAGGACACAAATGGACTCCACTGATCCTTTCCCTACCTGGTCCTGCTTGTGCTTTCGGGCAGCTCCTTCTCATTCCGTAAACATCTGTGTGTGTCCACCTTCCATCGCTCTGGCGGTCGGGCCACTCTCCAGACTCAAAATGCCATCCATGCGTTCTCCTCCATCTTCCCACCAACCTGGGGCAGCTCATGCCTCTCCACGACTTCCACCTTCACCTCTAACTCACTAACTCTGCCAACTGTGTCTCTGGGGCTCAGGAGCCCTGCATTTCAGATCCTCTATCCTCTGACTTCCCTTTAGATATCCGCCAAGGACTTTCAACCCAAAACAATCCATTGTGCACTAAACGGGCTTACATTTTGTCAAAAACTGATTGACCACATTTGTGTGAGGCTATTTCTGAACTCTATTCTCTTCTATTGCTCTATCCACCTATCTCCAAAACCGCCCTATTTTAGTTACTACGCTTTGTAGTATGTTGAAATCAGATGATGTGTGTGTCCTTTGACCACATTGTTCTTGGAAGTTTTCTTGTGTATTCTAGCTCCTTGGTCTTTCCGTGCAAATTTTAGAACCAGCTTACCACTTTCTACCAAAAACAAACAAACAAACAAAAGCCTACTGGGATTTTTGGCTTGGATTAAATTTATTCTCTACATCAATTTGGGGAGAACTACATTTCAACAATATTGACTATTCCAACCCATAAGCACAATATAGGTCTCCATTTGTCTAAAAATTCTCTGGTTTCTTTCATCAGTGTTTTGTAGTTTTCAGCAAATAGTCCTTGCATGTATTTTGTGGGATTTATACCTATTTCATGGTTTTGGGGTGCTATTGTACATGGAAATGTTTTTAATTTCCAATGGTCCATTGCTACTCTAAGCTAAATTCATTTACTAGTCTTAGCTTTTATGTAGGTTCCATAGGATTTTCCCCATAGAAAATTACATTATCTGCAAAAGAAAAAGAGTTTTATTTCTTCCTTTTCAATCTATATGCCTTTTGTTTCGTTTTTTCGACTTTTTCACTTGTTAGAACCTCCAATACAATGGTGAATAGAAGTGGTGATGTCGCACATCCTTGCCTTTTCCTGATCTTAAAGGAAAAGTATTCAGTCTTTCACCCTTAAACACGAGACTAACTGAAAGAGCTTTGTGGATGCTTTAATCAGGTTAAGAAAAATTTCTTTAAATCCTGGCTTGCTGAGGTGTTGTTGTTGTTGTTGTTTTGTTTTAAATCACTAATGGATGTTACACTTTGTAAATGTTGTTTCCGGGTCTACTGAGATGATCACACTACTTTCCTCACTGAGTCTGTTGATAGGAAGAATTATGTTGACTGACTTTCAAATGTTGACCCAACCTTTGATTCCCAGGATAAACTCTACTGACCATGATATAGTGTCCTTTTTATACATGGCTAAATTAGATTTGATACTATCTTGATGAGGATCTTCACATCTGTGTTCACAGAGGACCTTGGTCTACAGTTTTCCTTTCCTGTAAGTCTGTTTAGTCAGGCATTTACAGTATTAATACTTGCACATTAACTTGATCTTTGCAAGGTTTGTTTTTAAGCTGTGTTGGGGAGGGTCTAACATATCCTCATTCTAGGGCTCATCTACCCCACTACTATTACCCTAAGGTGGAACCCTTCAGGGATCTCTACAACATACCCGGGGGTCGGCAAGAGCTGTCCATTGTGGCTCAGCTCTCGGGATTGGCCCCCTTGCAGCTCCAGCTCCCTAGCAGTTGTTCTTAGCCTGTCTCCACAGTGTCACATGCTGCACATGCACAGCTCAGTAACCCATGAATGCTCAGGGTACCTCTGAGGATTTCTGGAGCTCCCTCTCTGTAGAGATCCCTTCTCTCTAGGACACTGTCCTACAAATTCCATCTCTACTCCTCAGTGCAGCAAATCCTCTACTGGACACTACTTAGGTTCCCCAAGCAAAGTGCCCCCCAGGCAGAAATCCAGGGCACCTGTAGCAATTTACCTTTCTTGTTTCCCTTTGCTCAGGGATCACAGATCTGTGCTGCCTATTGTTCAATGTCTGAAAATACTTGATTCATATATTTTGTCAAGTTTCCATTTGCTTAAGGCAGCAGGGTACATACAATACAGTTACCCCATCCCGTTTACTTGACCTTGCTATGATCCACACCAGAACAGTCCAGCAAGCACCTGTGCTTGACCAGCCTCATGGCAAACACCACCCCAAGAGAGTCATGTGTTCAGGTCTGAGAGTGGCCCTCGCTAAGTGACTTATCATTTCAAAATGCTGCTACCAGGGCCCTTGCTGGTGGCTCTCCTTAGAAGTCTGATGTGAGAGTTGAAGGATTGCAACACCCAGTCTAAAATTCCGACTTGGAAAATTCCGAAGGATAAATTGTGAAAAATTATTTTCATTATACAAAATAGATGTCAGTAGAATCATTTGAGTCATTTGAATGTGATTGAGTCTGGGGCTCATTTTAATCCTAGTTTTAACAATTTAAACCCAAACCTCTATGTTTTTACAAACTGCTTAAAACCAAGAATAGCTGAATAAAATAAAATTCACAATGGTGAAAAATTAGGGAAAATTAAATGCCTGTTATAGATGTCTAAATAAATTATGGTATATTAACCTGACAGTTTATCATGTGGCTATTAAAAATAAATAATGTGACATGTAAAAGATATTTATGAGCTAAACTGAGCAGAAAGAACCTAAATTGCCCATATAGGATGGTTAAAACAATGTAAAATACACATCAGCATGATTAAAGACCAGCAGAAATTCTGGGGGAGTGAAAATAGCTATTATCCTAGGATGGTGGGAATATGAGTGAAATGTTCTTTTCTCATTTTTTCAAATGTTGTTGTAATAAACCTTTAATGATTAAAAAGGTTTTAGAAAAACTACCTTCATTAAGCCCAGCCATCAGTACCATTCAAACTAACAAACAATAATTGGTATGAACCAGAAGTGACCCACCAGTTCCCATGAGGGTGAGAACAGAGCCCTTCTTGGCAGACTTCCTGTACACTCAGCAGGGCAAGGCCCGTGCAGTTCTTCCTAAAGCACATGTGAAAAGAGAAGGGCAGGAGCAAGGACCACTCCCAAGCCCTGGCAACGTCATCACAGGACGTGTGAGCTGGAGGACTTGCTCAGCCTCTGTGAGCCTCCCCTTCCTGTTCCGTAAGGTAAAGGATGAGCTGCCAACCCCCTGTGCTACGTGGCCCCTTCCACGA
Organism: Lyroderma lyra; assembly: GCA_004026885.1. Lineage (NCBI taxonomy): Eukaryota > Metazoa > Chordata > Mammalia > Chiroptera > Megadermatidae > Lyroderma > Lyroderma lyra. Next base: position 57,817 of record PVJL010000775.1, on the reverse strand, counting down.
TGCTCACGCCTCCCATCTATTCCCTGTGCACATACGTCTGTGCACATCTCCAGGGACTCATATGACTCAGCAGCAGCTTTAGGCCCGTGGCCACTGTGCCTGCCCTTCTACTACAACTCCAGGAGAGCTAGCCGAGGGGCGTGGACTGTGAAATTTGCAGATTTCAGATGTAATAATCTCCAGTAATGGTGATGACGATGAGACCAGCTAGCACTTATTACAGCATTCACATTTGCCAGGCCCTTGCTAAGTTATTTACATATATTTCCTCATTTAAACTTCACAACCACCCTAAGAATATTATCATTACGTGCATTTTAGAGATGAGGAAACTGAGGCACAGAGAGTCTAAGTTGCCCAAAATTGTTGCTCACTACATCAGAGAATTGGAAAAATTGAAACCCTTGTGCCCTGCTGGTGGTAATGTAAAATAATTCAGTGTGGAAAACAGGTGGTTCTCAGGAAGTGAAATATAGAATTACCATATGACCCAGCAATTCCACTCCTAGGTACATACTCAAAAGAACTGAAAGTAATGGCTGGAAATGATGCTCGTGTATCAGTGTTCATAGCAGCATTGTACACAACGGCCAAAGGGTGGAAATAAGCAAATTGTCCATACAAAATGTGGTCTGTTCTTCGACGGAGTATTACTTGGCCATAAAAAGGAAGGAAATTCTGACACATGCTACAACATGAAAGAAACTTAAAAACATGCTAAGTGAAACTGAAAGAAACAAAGGAACAAGACCAACAAATAAACAAAAACTCATGGACACTGACAATTGTTTAGTGGTTGCTAAAGGACAAGCAGGGAGGGGGGATGGAGGAGGGAAGAGGGGTCAAATACATGGTGATGGAAGGTGAGCACACAATGTAACACATAGGTGATGGATTATAGATTTGCACACCTGAAACTTATATAATTCTATTAACCAATGTCACCCCAATAAATTTAATGAAAAGAAAACATACTGAGTGAAATAAACCAGTCACAAAAGGACAAATATGATTCCACGTATATGAAGTACCTAAAATAGGCAAATGGGTTTCTAAATACAAATTCAATCTCTTTAGTGCATGTAGGACTTCTCAGATTTTTCTTTCTTCTTAAATCTATTTGGGTAATTTGAGTATTTCAGGTATTTATTTCATCCAAGTTGTGGGATATATTGGCATAAAGTTGTTAATAATATTCCTTTATTTTCCTTTTAATGTTTGTGGAATCTGTTCTGTTAATTCCTAAACCTTGTCCATATTGGTGATTTGAAAGATCTTTTTATTGGCGGGGGGTGTGGGGGGGGGGTAGTTCCCTGGCCAGGAATCGAACCCAGGCTGCAGTGTTGAGAGCACCAAAGCCTAGCCACTACACCACCAGGGAAGTCCCGAGATCTTTTTCTTAATCAGTGTAATTAGAGGTTTATCAACTGTATTGATCTTTTCAAAGAACTGGCTGTTGGTTTAATTGATTTTTACCTATTGTTTGTCTGTTTTCTATTTCACTGATTTCAGTTCTTAATTACTTTCTTCCACTATTCATGTAATAATCCACATTTAGCAATGTGACAAAAAACAACTTGTACATAACCACAAAATAAAAATCTGTTTCTTCCTATACTACTAGAATATTAGCATCCCTCAAATTATAGATATTCACGATTTTGACCACACTTTCTTATAAATATTTGCACCAATTCTGATAGTATAATAAATGAATGACTAATAGATCAAGGTATTACATTTCTCCTCCTGTTTCAAAACAGTGACAGGAAATGGAAAAAGGGGAAACACCTCAGTGTTTGCAAGCTGGTGATGGTCCCCTGACCAGCACAGGAAGGAAATGAGTATGGGGACACCTGTGCAGTGCCTAGAGCTAGGTTGCCTCTTCTGGATGTCATGCAATGGTACACCACTTGCTGGGGGTGGGTCACTGACAGCATGCCAGGCATCATCCTGCCCGGGCCAGCAGAACATGGGCTCTAGCATTTCATCACTCCCTCAGAATTTCTTTCCAGAAGGCTCATTTTAGATACAAATTGAAATTTTATGGATGACATGATATGATATCCGGGGTTTGCTTTAAACTGTTTCATACAGTCCCCCCTGCCCCCACCCCTAAGGATAGGAATAAATTGGGAACTGTTGGGGCTGGGGATGGGTCATGGGGGAGTCTAATACTATTCTATATTTGTATTTTTCTATAATAAAATTATTTTTTAAAAAGAACCTTGCTTCCTCCTCTTTTCCCCCTTGGTATTTTCTAAACATCCAAATGTTAATAATGTTCTCTAAATAAAAACAAGAGTGATCAGAGCAGAACTGACTCAACCCTACTCTAGCTTAACTAAGCCAGGAAAAGTCTTACAAATGAACTCTATACATTTGCTCACTCAACATTTATTTATTGGGAAATTACACAGCACCAGGTTCTCTTCTGTAACCAAGGAGCAGCCTGGAGCAAGTGTCCTATGGGATGAAGCAGGGGCACAAAATGTGGGAAGCACAGAGAGCAAGCAGAGACAAGGGAGGGTGGGTCTCAGGCCTGAAGGTTATATGACACCACAGTGTGGCTAGGCAAGACTGGGCTGGACAGGAGAACTTCCTAGCCCTGGACAGACCGCGGCTTACATCGAGGAGACATGGACATCCGCCTTCACCCAGGCCTGAGTAACCATTAACCACATCCTAAGCACTGTTTGCTACTTTGCCAAGGAATAATGAATACATGCACTCAAGCACATTCGCTGCAGCACTCTTTTTATAGCAGGAAATCTGTAGACAACCTGTCCTCCAACAGAGGAACAATGAAATAAATAATGATGCATCCATATAATAAGATACTACACAGGTTTAGGAGAAAAAGTCAAAGGAATATGTTAATGGTGATGCCCTCTGGAGGATGGGACTTTAAAAGGAGATTTTCACTATAACTTGGTATTATAATACAGAAAAAACAGGAGAAAAACTTTTTCAAAGAAAACAGGTTGCTGAGATGATGGTATGGAGCCATTTAGGTAAATACATGAAGGCATGGAGATACACACACACGTGTGTGTGTGTGTGTGTGTGTGAGTGTGTGTGTAACTGCACAGAAAAGGGTCTGAAAGGGCATGTATCTGTATGTACTTGCTGTGGTTTAACATTTTTACAACAAGCATGTTTAAGCAAAACTTGATTACTTGTGAAAAAGAAAAATACCCAAGCTGGACTGGAGAGCAGGCCAGAGACCGCCAGTGTCAGCCCGTCCTGGTTTCCCACCAGCTGGGGCCTCCCTCCAAGCAGCTCCTCCAGCTCTCACCATCGCCTTACATGTGAGGGGTCCTCAGCTCCTTGCTCTACTCAGATCCTTGCTCTGAGCTCTTAATCCATGTGACAGAACACCCTGGCAAATTCCCTCCAACTCCACCAAATCAAACATAGGACTCGTCCTCCACACCAGGCCCCCCCTTTTTGTGTTCCGTCTTAGCACATGACAGCCCATTACCGTCACACTGACCCTTCCTCTCCCTGACCCACATCCGGACCATCACCAAGTCTTAAATCTCTCTCAGACGTACCTTGTTCCCACTTCCACCTGCCCCCTGACCCCATTCTTCCTCCACCTTGCAGTCTGAGGAAGGGGGAGTCAATTCACAGTCACTTCCTGCTTCAACACTTCATCAGCTGTTCGTTGCTCCCAGGATCAAGGACAATTCCTTCACAAGGGCTGGCACGTCCCTGGCCCACCTCCCAGCCACTCATCACTCCCTCTGGGCTCCATCACCCGATGTGCCTCAGGTCTGGGCCCTACATGGGGCCAGTCCCACCTTCTGGAACTCTCCTTTCCCTCTCTCCCTGCCCCACGACACCCAGTTAATTCCTAGTCATAGGTTAGCCCTCACCTCAGTCCTCAATCCCTCCGTGAAGCTTGTTCTGACCCTCTCCCTAATGGCTTCCGCTCTTCAAGATTTTCATAATACACGTCACTGTGATTCAGAGAATTTCTCCGGGTTTGAAATTCAGTATTTGTGTGATGTTAGAGTCATGTCTGCCCCGTCCCAGCTCTGAGTGCATGAAAGCAGTCACTGTACCCAAATGCCCAGCATAGCCTCAGCAGTCAAGCCCGGGTGCAGTGAGTACTGCATGGATCAAATATGTAAACAAATGTTTCAATACTACACATACTTTAAATGCCCTTATTTTATAATTTTCAATATACACAAAAGCAGAAATAAGAGTATAATGAGCCCCCATGTGGTGATCATCCAGCTTTGATAACTAGCAACATGCTGCCATGTTTTTCTATCCATCCCTTACATCTTTTTTTGTTTTTCTTGTTCTACTCACAAAAACCTCGGTATATGTACATAGATACACTTTTCAGACAGAAATGCATGCACAGGAGGAGCTCCGTGTACTGACTCAGAGGAACACATATAATGAGGGATCACCACGCAGGACACTGTGAGCACCATCAGGGCTGTGTGCTTCCCACACACTTGGGTTCTCAAGCACCCGAGGCCGGACCCCTAGGAATAGCTGCGTCAAATCTCAGGTGGTAAAGTTATTTGGCTATGAGCCGAGTCTCTTCCAGAGTGCTGTCACACCCTTCCCGGCATGAACAAACACAAAGAGATGTGTCCCACCGAGTCACCTACTTGGCTGAACTGTGCACCTGGTCACCCTCTGGGAAGCTTCCTTCACGGGTATTTTTCTCCCCTACACAAAGCATGCCTACGAAATAAACCGAGAATGACAAAAACAGGAAAGCCTGATCTTGCAGAGAATGAGGAGCTGAGGCCTGCCCAAAAATGGGGCCCAAAGTCATAACCCAGATCCCAAAGAAAACAAATGATGCCATAGTTTCTGTGTCCACCTCTAAACTAAGAAATACAGTAGGGAGAGTAAATCAGTTACAAAGTGGCACTGCTAGCACTTGATCGTACAATGAAAAGGGACAAATATGTTTATCCTTAAGAGTCACAAATAATTTCACAGCTGTTAGTTCTGGCAAGCTACCACCTTGGAGGCGGGAGGGCTCGTGGCCCTGTCTTCATCATCACTCACCTCTGGCAAAAATCCCATATGCCAAAGATACATCTTTGTCTGAAGGAAAAATAGATTTAAGTAATAAGATTTTTTAATAGTCCACATTTAAAAGCACATAAAAGGTTGTTTTTTTGAATTTATTAATAAATTCAGAGATTTATTCATGCCAATGCCTTATTCACTTATCAATCCAAATTACATGACATCTTCCAAATGACTCAGCCAGATATAGTGAGCAGGACTGCATGGGACACTGAGGAGAAACCCAGTTGCCCAGTCTGTCCCTCTCCTGTGGCCACACTGAACCAGTTACCCCAGCTCTCCCTCAACCCCAGCTCCAACCTCCAACTGGTGTCCCAGACTTCCCAGTCGCTGCCCCTGCTCCAGCTCTGTACTATCATTACACCTGAGAGTCTCGAAAGCCAAGACTGGGAAGAGGCAGGCACTCAGCAACATCAGGTAAGAGGAGCCAGGTGGGCCTGAGCCTTCCCAGATAAGCCCATATCTGAAAAACTCAGAGGTGTTCCTGTCACCATATCTTATTTTTCAGGAAAAACAAACTGAATTTAGGAAAGTTATATTCTGTGTACATGCCAAGCCATTCTCCATGAGTGGTGAGTTTTCGCTCCAACACCATTCCCTGATCTGAGCAGCCTTGCTGCCCACCTGGGGATGCCATCTCAGTTCCCCCATTTCCCTCCCCAGGGCAGAGGCCAATGCTCCTCACTGAATTCGGTGTAAGGCAAACCCAAGGCTGTGCAATCTATGTGGGCCCTCAACTCCACCAGCAAATTCCCATTTCAGTTATATGGAGGAGAAAAGCCACCCGTTATTTACAAGTAGCTTGAACAAGAAGAGTAAGAGAAGGCTTGCAACCCTTTAAGGGGGTCAACTCCTAAAAGTTAAGTTTGGCTGCTGAATTATCACTATTCCTAGTAAGATCTCAAAGACAAATCAAATAAGGGATGATGTGCCTAGTGGTTAAGAGCTGAGGTTCTAGGCCTAACATAATGAGTTCAAAATTGGGTTCTGCCTCTCACTGACCAAATGAATTTGAACCAGTTGTTCCATCTCACCCCAACCTCACTCCATTAATAAGTTAATATGATGAGAGTCAGCTCCCTCTACACATAGAAATGGAAGCACGTAAGTGACCACCAGAAGTTTTAACACCAGAGAAGAGCATAGAGATGGTCCAGTCTCAAACCATCACCCCAACCTCACTCCACTTTACTCCCCCTCACACCAACCTTCTCCAACCTCACTTCAACCTCACTCCACCCTACTCTACCTTTCTCCAACCTTACTGTCAGTAAAAATAGTGATGAGTATGGTGTGAAGATTAAGTGAGAAAATACATATGAAATATTATGTTTATGAAGCACTCAATAAACAACAATTTTTTATATTGGAAAGGTTTTATTAAAAATTAAGTAACATATTTATCTAAATATAGGTCAATTATCATAAATTTTTTAGGGAATAACATGAATCATTTCAGTTGACATGTTTAGCTAATATTTTTCAGTGTCAGGGATTCTTTCTTTCATTATCTCTTTCATTGTTATGTTGCTTTCAACCACCCTAAATTCTTTTTTAGGAATTCTATCACTTGGGAACTGGATCTCTGTTGTCTGCTCTACTTAGTATCATCTTCTTCTTCATTTTACATTTTTATTTTCTTTTAATCTTTATCTCACTCAGATCCCTTTTTATGTCAGCATATTGTCTTTATAACTTACTGTGTTGTCATTTTTTGTACTGTGCGCTTTGTGTGTGTGTGTGTGTGTGTGTGTGTGTGTGTGTGTGTGTGTGTCTTCTCTCATTTCAGAGAAATCACAAAATCTTACATTATTTTCTGGTTACTATAATTATTTTTAAAAATTAGATTTTAGTCTAAACTTTTAAGATGACCCTCCACTTTTCCTGCTGCTCTACATTTTCAGGTTTCCCTGTTACTTTCTTTCCAAACCAATATATTAAACATGGCTTTGCCAAGGCCGGTCAGACTCACACAAGGGTTCAGTTCCTGCCAGGTAGCACACTGTCACCAGGCAGCCTGAGTCTTACCCTACAGCTAGGGGATTCTCACTCACTCAGGGCTCATCTGCCTCTTTTCTGAGATGTTAAGGTGGATGATAGTCAAATCTGCACCTTTAATTGGGACCTCCGTTTTCAGCTTAACCAGTATGCACCCAGGGTATTTTACACAGCAGTAGTCCACCTGAACCCCTGGCACCTAGAACACTGGAAGGTGCTAAGTAAATATTTGTGGAGTTATTCACCCCAGCATTATGACATAGGCACTGTCATCCTCATTTTGTACAGGAGGAGACAAGCTCACCAAGGTTCAGACAACTGGCATTCCGCTAAGTTAGTAAACTGCCTTACTTATCGCCACTGGGATGTCCCCAGTGTCCCATGCATCCTCCCCCTCATACTCCACTTGCCCCTCCCCCGGCACTATTCCCACACCACTCTTCTTTCCGCACTCCCCTTGCCCATGCCTGCCCTGCTCCTGCCACACCACTGCCCAGACTCAGCCCCCATTCTTCCTCACCAGCACTTCCTGCTGCTGCCTCTCCCTACTTCTCCCTTTTACAACTGTTCTCCATGATGCACCCAGGATAAGCAGTCCCATATCAAATTTGAACAAGCCTACCTCCAGGTAAGGTCCTATCATGGCTCCCCATCCCCTAGAAAATAAAACTTAAGCTCCACCTCCATTTCACACTAAAGCATCTAGTTCTATTGCTCACCTACACTCCAGCATCTACTTCTCGTGCTCCAAGTAGATGCCTTGGAGCTCAAACACCTGGGATGCCCACATTGCCTAGGAACTCCCTGTCCCTGAAGCTCAGGCCTCTCTCCCCTAGGAAGCCCTCCCTCCCTCCATCCCCACCTCAGGCTCAAGTAGGGACACCTGTAATGCTCTATAGCACATAGATAAAGGTATAATCATCTAGTTATGTGTCCATCTCCTCTATTCAACTACAAACACCTTGGGGGCAGAGACTAGTTCTTTTTTTCATCTTCAGATGCTGAGTGCCTGGCACAAGGTCTGTACATGATAGGAAATCAAATGTCTTAATGACTCATTGCCCCAGGGGGTTTCCCAGACCCAGAAGTCATCCTAGACTCGGCCTGTGATGAAGTCTAAGAATTATCTCCAATGAATTATATCAATTATCTCCAAAATCTCTCTGAAATCCTGCTTCCATCCCCATCCTCACTGCACTCCCAGGCTTCCGGGACTATGAGGTTAACTTCCTTCCTCCAACATCCCCTTTGCACAGTTACACTTCCTCTCTAGTTCCTGTCGACGACGTTACTTTACTTAAACACACACATTTGGTGTTAGCACCTAGCCTAAAGACCCCTGCTGCTTTTCACTGCCTGCAGGGGCTTTCAAGGTTCTCCAGACTCTCCCCCACCCTTTCACCAAGCCTACCAATTGCCTCCCCACATGCCCAACACACGTGTGGTAGTCATTCCCAGAACTCTCCAGACACATCAATGGCCTGTGCAGGCTTTCAGGCATCTTCAGGGCCAGGAGCACCCCACTCCCTTCTCCTTTCAGATTCATTTCAGAGGTCATCTCCTGGGTGAAACCTGCACTGACATCCCTTTGCTCCCACGCAGAAGTCACAGTCTGGCCTCCACTCTGTCCTCTACTGCACTGTCAACACTACTCATTTCACCGCAAGGTCCATGGGCAAGGTCCTGGCTACCTGTCCCCGCTCACTCCGTCCCCACAGGTGGGCCAGGCCCGGCACAGGCTGCCACACTGAATGCAGGCGCGTGCGAGAGTTAGTCAAGCCGCCATTCCGTTTCCTTCAATTTAATAATTTGCAGTGTTGAGCAGTTGCGCACCCTCCTCCTTTTTAACAATGGGAATTAAAAGCTCCAGGAATATGACGTGCTTGGCCAAAAGCCACGGTGCTGGGCACGGCTGGGACCGAGACTATCCGATTAGAACTCTGATTCATCCACATTAAACACCCCCCCCCCCCAACACACACACACACACACACATTTATAACACCGCACTGAAGGCAGAGGTGGGAGGTAAGAAACACGGGGGGCTTAGGACTGGGCCCCCGCTGTACGGCACCGGGGCCCTCAGCTCCTGCGGACTCGAGTCCGCCCATTTGCAGCTCCTCCGCCGCCCAGCCGCGTTCGCTTCCTTCCACACTCGACTGCCTGACGGGAACTGCTCTCCTTTTCGGCGGCCGACAGGGGAATGTGGGGGGAAATGCTGTTTATCGTCGGGTGCCTGCAAGGAGAAGCCCGGGGCCGGCGGGCCGCGCGGCTCACCTGAAGCTTCCCGCCCCTGGGACCCTGGGCCTCTGCTGGAGGAAATGGCGGGGTCCCAGGCGGCAGGAGGTGCGGCGAGGCCCCGGCCGCTGAGGGGCGCACGGGGCCGGCTCCCTGCGAGCGACCAGGAGGCGAGGGTGGGCGCCCCTCGCCAGCCCCGCGCGCTGTGTCTGCGGAGCAGGACCCCGAACCCTCGCAAAAGGGTGTGGGGCGAGCGCGCCCCTCGGGCGGGGGTGCCGGGCTGATGGCGGGAGGTGAGAGGTAGACCCGGTGCCTCGGCGAGCGGGAAGCACTGGGCTCCCTTTCCACCCTGCAGTCAAACGGTGTGTGAGGCGCTGAGGGCAGAGATGGCGAGGCGAAATGTGTGCCTTCTCCGTGCCTCGGACCACTGACTTCCTTATTTATGTAAGTTTCAAATAGGCGGCGGAAACGATGGCTCTGTGAGTACCTTTCGCTCTCTCGTCCTACGTGGTGCCCGGCAGTGTGCCCTCAGGCCAGACCCCTGAGCTCGGGTTGCAGCTCCGTGGCTCACTAGCCCTGAGACTTCGGACAGTTTACGCCATTTTCTCGGGCAGTGCCTCAGTTTCCTCAGCTGGAAAAAGGGATTAGTGAGCGCATTTCACAGGGAGTATTGTCGTGAAGATCAAATGAGTTAATGTCAGTAGAGAATGAGATTGGCCTGGCGAACACTGTATGACCATTTTGGTGTTATTATTACTGTTTTTATTAGAGCTGTGTGTAACAGGATGTTTAATGGGCCTTTTCCTGTTACCCTGGAATTTATGAGTCAGGGCACAAAGATGACCTGGAGGCATTCAGTGTCCCACCCAGTCAAGAGAATCCCTAACATATAAGTACCCAGAGCTTATTAAAGGGCCACAGAACCAGACCTGCCAGAAGAGAGTGGGGGGGAATTTGGGGAGGGTGATGGGAATAATCCCTATCTTGATTGTGGTGGTAGAACTCTACACCTAAAAAAGGTGAATGTTACTTAATGTAAATTATACCTCAATAAACCCGAAGAAAATTAATTAAAAAGAAAAACCATTAAGAAAATGAAAGGCAAGCCACAAACTGGGAGAAAATCTAAACACATATCTGATAAAAGACTTGTATTCAGAATATGTGAAGAACGAACTGAACCCTGCAATAAAACTACAAACAGAGCAGATATCTTCACCAAAGATATACAGATGGCAAATAAGTACATGAAGGATGCTCAGTTGTCATCAGTCAATAGGGAAACACAAAGCTACAGCAAGACACCAGTAAACCAGTACACATACACTCAAATGGCCAAAATTAAAAAGACTGACAAGAAGTGTTAATGAGGATACAGAGCAACTGGAATTATTATACACAGCTGGGAAGAGTACAAAATGGTACAAACAATTAGGAAGCCTTTTGGTAATTTCTTATAAAGTTGTCACACATTTACTATCTAACTCAGCAATCCCACTCCTAGTTACTAACCCAACAGAAATGAAAACATATCCACACTAGATTTGTACTAAAATCTTCACAGAAGCATTATTTATAATGGTCAAAAACTAGAAACAAGCTAAACATCTCTCAGTTAGTGAATGGATAAACAAATTGTGATAGCTCCAAACAATGGAACAGTACTCAAAACCAGGAATGGACTGCAGATACATGCAATAACGTGGATGAATGTGAACTGGTTAGGCTAGGTGGAAGAAGTCAGAAGCAAAATACTACATACTGTTAAATTCCATTGATAATGAAATTCTAAAAAGGCAAAACTTGTGACAGCAGATCAGTTGTTAGGGGTTGGGAGTAGGGGGAAAGGATTGATTGCAAAGAACACAAAGTGAACTCAGGGGAATATTCTATATGATAATACAGTGTGGTGTTTACAGGACTGGACATTTGTCAAAACTCAGAACTGTACACTTAAAATTGGTTAGCTTTGCTGTAAGTAAAAATATACCTCAACTTTTTAAAAAGTCAATTAGTATTGGCCTGAGAGGAAACTCCAAGCAGTGGCCCTTTAGGCAGAGACATCTTTGCTCTTTTCCCTAATTCATCCTCCATGACCCAAGATTAGAGAGGCAAGATCCTCAGAAAAGAGTCCAGGATTATAGATCTAGAAGCAGCCACATCCCACCCTTTCCCTTAAGTGTCCTATGCTATAAATTCAGCCAGCGACAGGAGTGGGCAAAGTTTTACTTTGTGTTTGAGATTGAACTGGCTGGATTTTGAATAATTGCTAGGCATTGGAAAGTTGGGAGATCTGCTCAAACTATGATTAAGGGGAGGTGTGGGAAATTTGACAAGGACTGATTGAAGGCAGCAATTAGAGAAGGCAAGTTATACTTCCTGAGATGAGATAGTTCAATCATTTCATTGCATTTGTCATTAAATTTGTATAATAAATAAACTACCTGCAGGGCATAAAATTGCATCACTCATATATAATACTGTATTTTTCAAGTGTATATAGGTGGTGTCACAGTTAATAAAATACAGAATCATTTAAAATATCACTAAGCTCATAGCATATCTTTGTCATGTATTTTCTTGATCAGCAGATACTGAAAGTGTAACTGGTATGTGTGTGGGTCCCCCAATTTTTTGTCTGAAGAAGGGAGTCGTTGGTGTTCAAGGAAGCATTCCTTCAGGAGACCTATCATAGTCCTTTGGGAATGAGAATGGGAGTGGATCCTGCTCCACTCCAGAGATGTCAAGCAGGAAAGAAGACCTCAAATAGTGCTAGGTTGTGAACATTACAAATGAACTTTTCAAGAAATAGGGAATTTGGGAGCTTGGCTCTAATTCTGAGCAGAGACAGACCTGCTGTCCTGCCCATGGACCCTAGATAGGCTGACAAGTCATTGAGACAATCCAGCTGTATCCCCCACACCTAGAACACTGGAAAGTATTTGCAGGTGAATTACTCCAATGTTATGAGGTGGGTACTGCTATCCCCATTTTGCATATAAGGAGACAAACTCACTAAGGCAGCGGTTCTCAACCTTCCTAAAGCCGCAACCCTTTAATACAATTCCTAGGGGTCACGACCACTGCACTAAGATAAAGAGAATTGCACTTAGCTAGATAGAATGAAAGTTATATTCAACTGACTAAATGAGAGAGCTCATCCTGGATGACCTGGGCAGGCACAATGGAATCCAATGAGCCCTTAGAACTAGCAATAGAAGGCAGATGAGTCAGAGATGAATTGGGAGGGAGTGTGGGTCAAAGAGAGCCGAATTGTGAGAAGGACTCAGCCTGCCATTGCAGATTTTGAGGGGACCATGAACCAGAGAATGTGGTTGCCTCTGGAAACTGAGTGACCACTAGTTAACAGCCAGCAAAGAAACAGAGACAGTCCTGCAGCTGCGTGGAACTGAATTTTGCCAAAAACCTGAAGGAGGATGAAAGTGGTTTCATCCTCAGAGCTTCCAGAAAAGAATGTGGCTGTGCCAATACCTCGATTTCTGCCTTGTGAAACCCAAAGCACAGAACCACCTGTGCCTTTTAAGTGTCCATGCTCTTTCCAGATGTCTTGTATCTTCATTCAGACCCTAATTACCATGATATGAAGGTTGTACTTGGTCATACTGATCAAGCACTTGTCACCATTTGTTTTATTGTGGCTTCTGAGGACATGTTGATATCTTTCTGTTAATTTCATTTGTATCCCCACCATTATAATAGCAGTCTATTTTATGTGCCAGAGGTTTATGGGCACTGGTTTTCACTCTTTGGTTCAGCAACACTGGGATTAAGTATCTGGTGCTTTGCTGGACCCTGGAGCTACTGAGATGACCAGTCCCATTCTCCTGGACTGATGGCGGGGGGGGGGGGGCGCAAAAGGTTGGTTAGATCCTGACTGTGCCACTCCCTAGCCCCAAGATATGTAATAGTGCCCTCCACTCCACAGTAGGTGTACTACTGATAGCTGAGCCCAAGGCTTACAGTCTGTGATCTCATGATTTATAATAAATATATATTTGATCTTCCTCCCAATTCCTGGCACAGAGCTACTATAACCCTTGGAATTTCCTAAGTGAGGAGGGCAGTAAAGATGTCTTTTTTTTTTATATTAATAAGGTGACTTCTGCATTATACCTAAGGATGGGGGCTAGTTGCCAGTAGAACCAACCATGTGATTAGAGGGTTGGAAACCCACCACCTTTGGGGAGGAGAGAGGTGCTTGAGATTGAGTTCAATCACCAGTGGCCAGTGATTTAATCAATTGTGCCCATGTAATGAGGCCTCCATAAAAATTCAAAAGGATGGGTTTGGAGAGCCTCTGGGTTTGTGAACACATGGAGATTCAGAGAGAGTGGTGTGCTTAGGGAGCCTGGAAGCTCTGCACTCTTTCCCCATAGCTTGCCCTATGCATTTCTTCCATCTGGCTGTTCTTGAGTTATATCCTTTTACAGTAAGCCAATAATCTAGTAAGGTGTTTCTCTGAGTTCTGTAAGCTGCTCTAGCAAATTAATCAAACCTGAGGAGCAAGTGTTGGGGACTTGTGATTGATAGCCAGTCAGTCAGAAGCACAAGTGACTACCTGGACTTAAATTAGCATCTAAAGTGGGGGTAGTCTTGCAGGACTGAGCCCTCAACCTGTGGAATCTGATGCTATTTCCAGGAAGATGTGTCAGAATTGAGTTAAATTATAGGATACCAACTGTGCCATAGAATTGTTTGGTGGTAGGGGAAAAACCCACGCATCAGAATTGGGAGCAGAATCGGAGTCGAATATGTCCATCACTCTCAGAAGTTCCTAGCACATGGCAGATGCCAGGTGAACATGCTTGCTGCTGCTATCATCATTATGTCACTGGCCAGCTCAGAGGGGTTTTGCCACTGTGCTGAGGACACCTGGGACACACCTATATACTCATTTGACAGGTAGGTAAAGAAGCTAAAGGTGGGAGATGCCGATCCACACCTGGAAGAGAACCCAAGAACAGAGCTTGTTTTCACCACCCCTGAAGCTAGGGGTAAAAGCATAAGAACTTACAGTAACAAAAATGTAAAAATGTTTTTAAAGCATAGCATTTGTTTGTGAACAGTGAGCTGGCAGGGCCCTCTAGGTGGGGTTATACCTGGTAGTACCTGTAAGGGTTCCCCCACCTTCCAGAGCTCATCTCAGGATGCCAGGAGAGCAAGAGGCAAGGTTGGTTGACTTGAGTGGCAGATGTGTCACTGCACCTTCCTGCCCGTTAGAGTAGAGCAGGGACACTTCTCCACCTTCCTGCAACTAAAGCTTGTGCAGCATCAAGCACAGCTCATGTGGTGTTTCTTCTGAGAGGCCCTCCTGCTACAGTGGCCCTCATGGCACCATGAGAAACCCCTAAACACTAATTCCCCAAGTCCTTCATTCAGCTCATCTGAGCAGTGGCACCCTAGCTGGGGTGTCAGAGGGCTAGGGTCCCAGAACCCCACCTCCCACTGGTCCCTCCTTTCCCATCCCTGTCCTAGTGTGGATTCTGGACTCCATGGACAAGAGGAGCTTTCTGTTTGGAGGCACTTCTCATGTTAGCACAGGATGTTTGGGAAGGGAGAAACACCTCCATTGTGGAAAAGACAGTTAGAATCTGGTATTTACTTTGGACCAGAGGGCTTTGGGCTGCATGGTCCAGGTAACTTTTACCCTGAAAACAGCCCTGCAGAGCAGTAGAACTGGGAGGAGGGAGCCACATGCCTCCGCTGGCCAGAGACACAGCTGTCATTGCCCATCCCTCCCCTAGAAGCAGCCACCCCCTCTTGGCTCCCTAGCACATCCTGTCAGGAGGCCCCCTGCGCAGACCTCTGAAACAGTTGGCTTGTGAATCCATGGTGTAAACTAAGCTAACTGCCCACAGCTGGCTTCCAAGCAAAGTTTGGAAAAGGTACATCCCATGTCTTGATTTTTCAACTGTAGGCAGTTTCTCTTGGCTCTGTTCTATGAAAAATGTGAAATGAACATATTTATTATACATGACCTCTCTTCCTCTCAACATCCCAACTGGTTTGTTATTACTGTTCGTTCTTTGAATCCAGTACTTCCAAACAGGGTACTCCGAGTACTTGCCTCAAAAACAGATCCCCAGGTCACTGGCAAAATTATCAGAATTTGTGGTGGGGCCTAAGAATATGTATTTATAATCATCACCTTCAGTTAATTCTTACGTACACTATAATTTGAGAACCATCATCCCAATATCTCCCTTTATAACTAAATAAATCTTATCAGTTGGGATGCTTTTGTCTGCTTTATCAGAGACTGAACTAAGGAATGATGTCAGCAAAAATGGAGGAGTTAGGAATTTCACATTCTAGCCCCCCTCCCTGGAAAAACAATGAAAACTTGGGCAAAAATTGTCAGGATCAACAAAAAAAGTTATCAGGATCAACTTTTTTTTTGAATTCTGGAAATTAACCAAAGGCTTGCAGCAACCTGGGGAAATTTTATTCAAGAAAAACAGCTGATTCTTCATAAGAAATAAAGGCTGAAATCTTCCCAAATTTGATTAATTTTAGTTAGTAATAAAAAATTTCTAATGAAAAGCTTAGGAACAGATGGTTTTACTGGTGAACTCTATTAAATATTTAAAGAATTAACATCAATCCTTCTCAAATTCTTCTATAAAATAGGAGAGGAGGGAATACTTCCTAACTCATGCTACAAAGCCAGTGTTACCCTGATACCAAAGACAAACACATCATAAGAAAAATACAGATCACGTCCCTTATGGATGTAGATGCAAGAATCCTCAACAAAATGCCAGAAAACCAAATTCAGCAGCATATTAAAAGGGATTATACACCATGACCAAATGAGATTTATCCCAGGAATTCAAGGTTGATTTAATGGAAATATCATCAATGTAATATATTAATTTATTACATTAATTTTTATTATTTATTATATGAATTTATTATATTAATAAAATAAAGGAGGGGAAACACACAATCATCTCAATAGACACAGGAAAAGCACTTGACAAAGTCAAATACCCTTTCATGATGAAAACAGAAGGGAACTTTCTCAATCTAATAAAGGGCATCTATGAAAATTCCACAGTTGACATTATACTTAATGCCAAAGATGGAACACTTTTTCCCTAAGATCAAAAACAGGACAAGGATGTCCATTCTCACTGCTTCTATTTAACATTGTACTTGGGGTTCTAGGGAGGGCAATTAGACAAGAAAAAGAAATAAAGCATCCAGATTAGAAAGGAAGAAGTAACACCATCTCTATTTGCACATGACATGATCATGTATATAGAACACCCTAAAGAATCTACACACACACACATGCACGCGCACACACACACACACACACATACACACACAAAGCTATTAGAGCTGATAAACGAGTTCAGTAAAATTGCAGGATATGAGATCAATATACAAAATCAGTTACACTTCAACACACTAGCAATGAATTATTAATATCTAAAAATTAAATTAAGTAAACTCCATTTACAATAGCATCAAAAAGAATAAAATACTTAGGAATAGATTTAAACAAGTGCAAGTCTTGTACACTGAAAATTGCAAAATATTGTTGACAATAAATGGAAAGATTCTGCATTCATGGAGGAGGAGACTTAGTAAAATGTCAACGCTTTCCAAATTTTTAAGAAATTATTTTTGTTGGTAGTTCCCTGGCTGGGAATCGAACCCAGGCCACGGCATTGAGAGCACCAAAGCCTTACTTTCCAAATTGATCTTCAGATTCAATGCACTCCCTATCCAAATTCTGCTTTTAAAAAAAAAAGACAAGCTATTCTAAAGATCATATGGAATGCAAGGGATACAAAAGAGCCAAAACAGTCCTGATAGAACAATGTTAGAAGATTCACACTTTCCAATTCCAAAACTTAATGCAAAACTACAGTAATCAAGATTGTGTGACACTGATATAAGGATAGATATACTTGTATAGACTAATGGAATAGAATTTAAAGTCCTAAAATAAATCTATACATTTGCAGTCAATCGATTTTGACAAGGCTACCAAGACCCTTCAATGGGAAAAGAATAGTCTTCAACAGATGGTTCTGGGACAACAGGATAGCCACACATCAAAGAATGAACTTCGGTCCCTACCTCATATCACATATGAAAATTCAAAATGGACTAACTAACTTAATGAAGAGCTAAAACTATAGTACTGTTAGAAGAAAATATAGGTAAAAATCTGCATGATGTTAGAATAGGCAACATTTTCTTACATTTGACACCAAAAGCCCAAGCAGCCAAAGAAAAAGTAGATAATTTGGGCTTCACCAAAATTAAAAGCTTTGTGCATCAAAGGACATTATGAATAAAGTAAAAGACAAATCATGGAATGGGAAATATTTGCAAATCATGTATCTGATAAGGGTCGAATACACAGACTATATAAAGAATTTTTACAACTCAGCAATAAAAAGACAACTCAAGTTAAAAATGGGTGAAGCATTTGAATAGACAGTTCTCCAAAGATGCTATACAGACACCTGAGGAGAGCCCAGAGGTAGTTAACTCATCCCACTTGGTTTTCCTCCTGACAGGACTCACCTCTTCCCCTCCAGCTGCATGGGAAGGGCTGGTCTTTGCAGAGGGATGTGTCTTCTTCCTGCCGGCCACACCCCGCCTTGGTGGGCCTTCCCAGGACAAAGTGGCTGTCAGGGCTCAGCTGGAAGCTGCAGCCCTCCTTTTCCCAGGGCCAGGGCTCCTCATCTGCATGTGGGGTTGGCATTTACCTCCACCCTGGTTTACCCTTCCATCTCACACCATTTCCTTCCTCTCATCCAAATACTCTTCAAAGCCTCTCAAAATTTATGACCCACTAATGATAGTCTTTACGATTTTCCATTACTAGCTTTCAACATCTTTACTGTTCAGTGCAGTGGGACATTCTATAGTGAGAGAGAGGGGAGCACTGTAGGTGTATTCTGTCTGCTGTTTTGAACCTTGTCCTTGGCCCAGGGTATCTGACTCACTCCCACCTCTCTGGCCCTGAACTCTATGGGCCCTCAGAGCCCAGAAGATGGCTAAGGATTGTCCCTTCCCCCTGGAATGGGAGGCCCCTCGACTGCTGAATCTATGGCCACTCAGCTGAAAGATATTTCACCTTTCCTGGAAGATAGATGTGGTCATGTGACTATTGTACAATGGTGGCTTCTGGGAAATACTAACTTCTCCATAACTGGGCTCTCGGTTTTGTTCCTGTGAGCTCTTTTCCAGGCATCATCCAGTGGTTAGGGGTGGCGGGGTGGGGCTTCCGTTGTTTTACTGTTGTGTCCTGTCCCTTCCCCTCACCCTTCTGGTGCTGTTACTGCTCTTGTCCAGGGTCTCCCCTTTCCAGAAATGCCTTTTCCCACCTTTGCCCTGATGAACTCATATCCACAGTAGGGGTGGCTCCTCTACACAACTTCCCAGCTTCTCAGGTAGGTGGTGGTTCTCCATCTCCCAGCCCTTCTCCACCCTGTTGTAGTCTATGGGATCTGGAATGAGAGCAGGAGAAGGCATAGTTTGAGGCTTTGTGAATGCTCCTTTGCTGTAGGAGTCTGGCCCAGCCAAGACCAGTCATAAGATGGGGCATCCTTGGCTCTACCTCTTTGGTGAAAGTATGAAGTGAAAGAGGTGTCTGCAGTGGGTGAACAAGGGCAACTGAGGGGTGAGTTTACATGCTCCAGGCACTGCCAATCTCCCTGGGCAACCAGGCAGATGGGAGGTGCCACATCCTCTTGATCCTGGGAAGGGGTGAGGGCCAGGACAGCGTCCCCATGTCCTTGGCGTGGTCAGCTTGGCCCTAGATGTCCAGCTCTGATTCACTCCTTGTTTGGGCAAATGTTGGCCTGGGTGCCAAGTCTTGAGGTCTTGACAAAAGCAGGGCAAACAGAGATAGGATCTGAGGACCTGCTCCTGGGAACAGTATGGGTGCCCAGTCTGTGTTTACAGCTGCTTCCTGCTCCCAGCTTTCTGTCTGGAGAGATGGGTGTGGCCACCCTCTGAGGAGGGAGAGGTGGGAAGATCCTCTTCAGTGGAATCTGAACACTAGTCCTGAGTGTACAAAACAATTACAGGGCACCAGCATGGAAGCTGACCGCAGGTGACAGGATTAAAACATGCTAAGGTTTTGGTGTTTCAGGGAGGAGGGCAAAGATGTTAATATAAGAGGTTATTACCTTTAGAAATTGACCAATGAAGTAGGCAAAGAAGGTATCATTTCCAAACAGGTAAAAGGGGAAAAGGGCAATAAAAAAGAACAAGAAAAATTAGTCCAAAAGAAGACAGAAAGGAGTGGGCAGGGGGAGCTTGGACATTAGCTGTTACAAATAAATCCAAATATAACAGTAATCATGAAAAATGTAAATGGAACAAATGCTCCAGGTACCTGGAGGGAATTGCTGGGTCATATGGTAACTTTATGTTGTTTAATGTTTTGAGGGATTGCCAAGCTATTATCCAAAGTGGCTTCATTTTATATACCCATCAACAATGTATGAGGGTTCCAGTTTCTCCACATTTTTATTAATGCTTGTTTTTTTCTGTGTGTGTGTGTGTGTGTGTGTGTGTGTGTGTGTTTTATAATACTCATCCTAATGGGTGTGAAGTTGTATCACATTATGGTTTTGATTTGCTGTTGCCCTAATGACTAATGAGCATCTTTTCATGTGTTTATTGGCCGTTTGTACATCTTGTTTGGAGAACTATCTATTTAGATCATTTTGATCTATTCAGATCAACTATCTATTGACAATTTTTTAAATTGGGTGATCTGTTTTTTAATATTAAACTATAAGAGTTTTTAATATATTCTAGATACAAGTTCCTTAGCAGATGTATGTTGCATGGCTTTGTCTTATTATGCGGGTTGTCTATACTTTTTAGATGCTGTCCTGTTAAGCACAGAAGTGTTTAACTTCCCAAAGGGAGTACTTCAAAGCTGACTGTAGTGATATTCAGGACATCAAGGGTAGTACAACAACAGCTCTGATGGCCATTCCAGAGTTTCAAAATTGCTTTGAAGGGTGGACTAGGTGCTGGCATCAGTGCACAGCTTCCCAAGGGGAGTACTTCAAAGGTGACCATAGTGATACTCAGTAATGAGGTATGTAGCACTTTTTCTAGGATGAGTTTGCAAACTTAAATGTCAGACCTCGTATATATCTATCCCCCCATATCAATAACACACTGTGGAGCTTTTTTTCAAACAGGAAAAAATTATTTACTACTTCAACAAAATGCAAAATAAAGTGCCCAAGTTACAAAACTTCAAGTCCTTTGGTTCAGTAATTACAACACTATTTTTACCTTCCAATGGCTGCATACATCATCCCTGCAAAGTGAAGAAAGACTGTTCCCATTATACTGAAGATGCCATGCCATAACAATCACACACCCTATTGGCAACTTACATGGAAGAGAGAGCTGTAGGGTAGGAAAAGGGGAACAGGTTGGCCTGCAGAGAAAAGGAGTATTTCCATCTTAACAAAATATGTGTTTTAATCTATGAACAAGAGATATTTCCCCATTTATTTAGGTCTTATTTAACTTCTTTTAGCAATGTAGCTTTCAGAGTACAAGTTTTCCACTTATTTTGTTAAATTCCTAAATATTTTATTCTTTTAAGTATTTTTTTTTTTTTGGTAGTATGTGGGTAGTTCCCTGGCCGGGAATCGAACCCAGGCAGCATTGACAGCGCCAGCGCCAAAGCCTTAAGCCACTATACCACCAGGGAACTCCCTCTTTTAGGTATTTTATTCCTTTCAATTCTATTGTAAATGTAATTGTTTTCTTAAATTGAATTTTACATTGTTCATGCTGGTATATAGAAACATAATTGTTTTGTGTATTAATCTTGTCCCCTGTATCTTTGATAAACTTGTTAATTCTGATAAAATTTTAGTGGATTCTTTAGGACTTCCTATATCCAATATCATTTCATCTATAAAAAGTGATTGTTCCACTTCTTCCTTTTCAATCTTGGCTTTCTAGTTCTTTTCCTGACTAATCACCCTATTTAAAACTCCCAATACAGTTAAATCAGGGACAAGACATCCTTGTCTTGTTCCTGATCTTGGGGGGAGAGTATTCAGTCTTTCATCATTAATATAATGTGAGCTGTGGGTTTTTCATAGATGCATATAATGATGAAAGAAGAGCCCTTCTGTTCCTACTTTGCTGTGTGTTTTTATTCAAGAAAGAATGTTGGACTTGTCAAACACTTTTTCTGTATCTATTGAGATGATCATATTTTATTTGTTCTTGAGTCTGTCAATATGTTGTACTATATTAGTTGATTTTTGGATGTTAAAACAATTTGACATTCTGGGAATAAATTCCATTTGGTCATGTTTTACAGTCTTTTTTTAAATAGATGTTGTTGGATTCAGTTTGCTAATATATTGTTGAGTATTTTTGCATCTCTATTCATAAGAGTTATTGGTTGTAGTTTTCTTGTGATGTCTTTGTCTGACTTTGGATCAGAGCAAGTTTGTCCCAAGTTAAGAAGTGTTCCCCCTTCTTTTTTTTTTTCTTTTTTTTTTTTTTTTTTTTTTTTTTTTTTTTTTTTTTTTTTTTTTTTTTTTTTTTTTTTTTTTTTTTTTTTTTTTTTTTTTGGTAAGAGTTTAAAGTTGATTTGTGTTGATTCTTCTTTTAACATGTGGTAGAATTTACTGGTGAAACCATCTTGTCCTGAACTTTTCTTTGTTGGAAGTTTTTTAAATGACTAACTAAAATCTCTTATTATAGTTCTATTTAAATTTTCTGTTTATTCTTGAATCAGGTTGAGTAGTTTGTGTTTCTAGAAATCTATTTCATCTGGGTTATCTACTTTGTGGGCATACAATTATTCACAGTATTCCCTTATAATCATTTTTATTATTAGCAGTATCTCATCTTTCATTTCTGATTTATATTATAATCATCTTAGACACTGTATTTCCTTTACATATACTGACAACAACTTTGGGTAGTGTAATAAATATTGCTTCAACCATCAAACATAAGTTAAAAAACTCAAGAGGAAAAGAAAAGTGTATGGTAATTACCAAGATTTTATTTATCATGTTCTTTCTTCCTTCCCAATGATCCAAAATTCCTCCTTTCATCATTTCCTTTCTGTTTAAAGACTATCTTATAGCTGTTATTTCGAAGTACATTTGCTGGTGACAAATTCTTTTACTTTTCCTTCATCTCAGAATACAATTATTTCCCCTTCATTCCTGAAGTATATATTCACTAGATATAGAATTCCGGATTGACATATTTTTTCTTTCAGTATTAAAAAAAAAGTGCTACTTTTTCTGGTCTCCAGGGTTTCTGATGACAAAACCTCAGTCATTTGATGTGTTTTGCCCATATAGGTGAGTTGTCCTTTTTTCTCTGGCTTCTTTCAATATTTTTCTTTGTCTTTAGTTTTCAGAAGTTTAATTATGATGTGTCTTGATATCAGTTTTTTGGGTTTATTCCATTTGGGGTTTAGGCACCATCTTAAATCTGTAGGTTTTTTTTTTCTCTTTTCTTTTTGCTAAATTTTGGAAATTTAGTTATTATTTCTTTGAGTACTTTTTTATCTCCACCATCCCTCTCCTCTCCTTTTAGAACTCTAATGACATGTATATTATTGGATCATTTGTTATGATCCCATATTTCCTGAGGCTCCCACATTTTTTCTTTTTTTTTCAGTCCACATTCTCTCTCTTGTTTAGATGTAATAATTCTATTGTTCCATCTTTAAATGTACTTATTATTTCCTCTGCTCCCCTGATACTGAGGTTGAACGAAATTCTAATCTGCTGTTAGTCCCATCCATCTTAGTCAGAATCAGAAGCTCTCCTTGGCATGAAGGGAGGCAGAAGAAAACTATAAGAAAACATAATAATTTATATCTTCTGGATATAGAAGAACTTTTTGATGGTTAAAAAATAAAGACCGAAATCAGATAGGGGAAATCTTAATTGATTTAAAGTTTGGTTTTTTGTTTTGTTTTGTTTTGTTTTGCATTTTGGTATGTGGGTAGCTCCCTGACTGGGAATCGAACCCAGGCCGCAGCACTGACAGCGACAGCGCCGAAGCCTTAAGCCACTACACCACCAGGGAACTCCCTTAATTGATTTAAATACTCAAAAATTTAAACTTCTATAGCATCTTGAGAAAAATCATTAGTAGATTAAGTAGTGAATTGTAAAAGGATGTGCCACATATACAAGTATGATAGCAAGTAATGTTTCTAACATATAAAGTGAGAAAAACATCAATGCTCTATCTATGTGGGCACATAAGCAATTTACCAAAGAGGAAATAAAAATGAAGAATATAAATTGGAAAAGAAAATTTAATCTCATTACTGTTCAAAGAAATGCAAATTAAAATAAGATACTGATTTCTACCTATCAAGTTAGTAATCTTTTAAAACTGTAATACCTAGTGCCAATGACAAGCAGTGAAAATCTGTTCTCAGATAAGGGGTCTAAGTGATACAACCTCCTGGGTGTGAGCCAGAAATTACTTTGAGGAATTTTTCCTGAGGAAATCATTCAAAATACTAAGGCTTATGAATAACGACATACACAGCAGCTATTTATAATAGAAAACTTGTAATTTATAAAACTATATCTTGACGGATAGTTACAGAGTAATCATCATCATTAACATTACTCCAGCATCTACCTTGAGCCAAGAAGTGCCGTCTGCTAAGCACCTTAACAACCTTTTGATGTCAAACCCATTATCATCCCCATTTTACATAACTTCAGGACAGACTGCCCTGGTCATGCCCTACACCACCCAGGGAGTGATGGAGACAGATAATTCCATCCTGGCTCAGTCCAAGTCCCAAGGCCATCTTCCAGGCAGTTAGAAACACAGATAATAAAAGGATGCTTTTAACAAATTAGGGACATGTTTACAATATGATGCAAAATGAAAAAGGAGGATCCAAAATCACTCTATGATTTTTAAATGGAAAGCATATAAAAATGTTACAAAATGCAGGGAAGGAAGGAGTCTGAGAAAGAAAGGGTTGGGGGAGAGGGGCCACAGAGGCAGTGCAGGCAAGAGGGGTGGGAGTGGGGGTCGTGAGGGCACTGCTGCTATTTCACAGGAGCTTTGGCTGGCTTCCCCCCAGGCTCCTGGGCAGGTGGGCCTGGATCATCCAGAGGCTACTGCCATCAAGTGCAGTCTGTGAAAGCATAGGAGTCTATAGATCCTTGGGGTTCTGTCAATCTCCTACCCACTGGGGAAGGTAAAGTCACTTTGCCCTCCAATTCTGACAAACAGCCAATGGTGCCCACTCTCAGGATGGTGACGGAAGTCAGATGAGCTGTGAAGGTCAAGAGAGCCAGGAAGGATGTCTCAGGAACCTGGAGGGTGTTCACGAATGGCAGAAGAGGACCCAGGATCAATGATAGCCTCCCCTCCAACCTTGCAGCCTCCACCCCTGAGGGCTCCATAACTAATGGTGAAACTAAGACAAGGAGAGGCCAACTCACTAATCTGAATTGTGAATTCACTGGTCATTTGCCAAAGGGTGTTCTACACATCAGCACAGGTGATACCCCTCCTATGTAGGGTGCCTCAGGCCCCCAGAGCGAGACCAGGTGACACTGGGGATCCAAGCTACCTCTTGGAGCATTAGCTTGTTTGAAGAAACATCTGCTGCATTGGAGGAAAATATCCTTAACTGTTTCAAAGCCGGAAGATAGAAGGAACATTGTTTTCCAATTCCCCTGAAATGAAATCCCTTAATAGAAGCTTCCCAAACATCAATCCCCAGGAATCTGAAGCCTGAATTTAGATTGTCCTTGGAAGGTCACCGGATCACCCTGGCACGGGGTCAGCCCGCAGCTGCTCAAGATAATTTTGCTTTTCTGCTGACTCAGGCCTTTCTCTCACACAATTAATGAGATCCTGCTTCACTTCCCCTGGGAAAGAGAACAATGGCTATAGATGAGCAGGTGGCCTTGGCCCTCATGCTGGCCCACCAGACCTTCTCCTGAGATGAGGGACTAACATCCCTGCCCAGCCCCAGGCCCCCTCTGAACTCTGCTTGCAAGCCCTGGCCCAAGGTGTGACCCTGTATCCACCAGGCATCTGAGCACCATGCCCCTTCCTACCTCTCGGCTCTTGCATGAATTCCTTCCCTGGATCTTGGCTCAGAGAGGCCATCACTCTGTACCACACTCCTATCTCTTTCCCCCAGGCCACAGGCATACCTGAAACACCTGCCCTGAGGAAAACAACCCAAGTGGGCAAGGGTGTGGCAAAGGTGGGGCCCAGCAGCCAGAGGAGGCTGAGGTAGTGGTCCTGGGAAGACAGTGTGCAGTGTGGTAGTGGGGGTGGGGGTGGGCTTGAGCTGGGGGAGAAGGATTGACAGGGTGGGGTGTGTGGTAGGGCTGGGCTTCCTAGAGTGGATGGGGGATGGGGCCATCTAAGAGGGCGTACAGGATGGAGGGGGAGTGACCTGCAGTGAGGTGGTGGCCGTGAGGAGCCAGTGGTCCTCAGTGGAGGAGGGTGAGGTGGGGGCAAGGAAGCCGGTAAAACTTCCCTTGCTCACAGGGCCCAGCACACTTGGTCACCTTCCCATGGTGGAGGAACTGGGTGTTGGCCTTATTATCTCAGAGCCACCTGAGGAGGGAGAAGGAATCAGGGCCCAGGAGGGACAGATCTGTCAAAGCTCCCAGGCTGTGGCTGCTCTCATCATCAGGCCTTCTCTGTGGAGGGCCCTGTCTAGCAGAGCCATGCACCTTGGACCAGAGGAAAATATGGGAGTCCTAGCAGCTTCAGTCCAGGACAGAATAGACTTTGCTAGAAACAAAGGGGCTGACAAGGAGTGGGGAGGGGAGGGGTGCCAGAAAGGGGCCGGTGTCCCCATAAGGTTGTGGGCTCCAGGACCTAGTGCCTCCACCTGAGCTTCAGCAGGGCCCAGTGTCCATCTCAGTGGGCCTTTCGAAAAACGGCTGGGCCATTGTGCAGAAGAATGCCCGGAAATCCCGCGCCTCCCTCTTCCAGCAAGAATGGGGGCTCTTCCTCCCGGCCAGGAAACTCCAAATTGGCTTCCGGAGGGCGCCCTGGGGGCTGGGGTGCCAAGAGTACCACTGCCTCTGGTAGGAGGACAGAGTGCAGTTTCTTCTTTCCCTTTGTGTCTCTCCTGTCTGAGGGCCAGAGTAGGCCTCCAGCGTGGGGCCACGGGCTGCTCCTGGGCGTACATCCTGTGTGCTGGATCATTGGGGAGCATTGCGGACTTTCTGAAGTGATGTGCCCTCAACTGGGCCTCCAAGGATGGGGGATGGGCAACATTTCAGGAAGTGGAGCGGTCTGTGCGTAGGTTGGGAGGCCTGGGAAATTCCGGAGGCAAGGGCAGATTGGGGGGTGTCTCCCAAGGCCGTGTGGAAAGGTCCCTGTGCCGCCTGCTTCGTGCTAGGGGCTCGGGACCCAGGGAAGCAATGATCAGGTGGGTGGTGGCGCTGGGCATGAGCTTGGACAAGCCTAGAGGCCAGCCTGACCCGCACAATCCTGCCTGGCCTCTTGGCCTGTGGGAGAGACAGTGCCAGAATTCGGAGAGGCACTGCACAGTAAGGGTGCTGAGAAGGGGCTTGGGTCGGTCTTGGACTCCAGGGCGAGCTTCTTAGAGGAATGGACTGAGCTGTGCTCGGCTAACCCAGGAGAAGGGGCCGCGAGCTTCCCCCACGCAGGCCTCTGATGGTGGGGGGTCCAGCAGACCATGGCCAGGGAAAAGTGGAGCTGGAGCGCGGGGTAGAGGATGTTGCGGGTACGGATCATCAGACTTGTTCGGGGAAGTGGCGCGGAAAGTTGAGGATCACGAAGCTTCCGAAATGGCGAGGCGGGGATACTCAGGGAGGTGGAAAGCGCTCGGCCGCCACTAGGACAACGGCGGGTGGAAGGCTTGGGGGCGGCGGCCTCCGCGGGAGCGGTCATGGAACTCTCCGCTACCCGCACGCCTAGTGTCCCAAACTGCAGGCTGCCAGGTGTCGCCACGATTGGCTGAGGGAAGATGGTCCGCGCGCGGATTGGCTGCTCGGGCTCGGGGGCCGGGCGGAGGGGCAGAGTCCGTCCCCGAACCTTCAAATGGGAAGCCCCCCCAACGGCGCCGGCAGACCCGAGGCTGTGTTGCAGACTGCAGCCAGAGGAGACTGAGGGCAGTGAGCGCGCGCGCAGTGCAAAGGTACCAGGGTCCGTGCAGGACGCA
Source organism: Lyroderma lyra (assembly GCA_004026885.1). NCBI lineage: Eukaryota > Metazoa > Chordata > Mammalia > Chiroptera > Megadermatidae > Lyroderma > Lyroderma lyra. The sequence goes on along the minus strand of PVJL010000775.1, from coordinate 30,303 downwards.
GACCCGCTCGGCCGAGGCACCGCCGCCTCCACGCCCCCACCCCGAGATACCGGGCCCTTCCGGGGCTCGTCTCACCTCCAGCCATGGGGTCTGCAGCGCTGGAGATCCTTGGCCTGGTGCTGTGCTTGGTGGGCTGGGTGGGCCTGATCCTGGCGTGCGGGCTGCCTATGTGGCAGGTAACCGCCTTCCTAGACCACAACATCGTGACGGCGCAGACCACCTGGAAGGGGCTGTGGATGTCGTGTGTGGTGCAGAGCACTGGGCACATGCAATGCAAGGTGTACGACTCGGTGCTGGCGCTGAGCACCGAGGTGCAGGCAGCGCGGGCGCTCACAGTGGGCGCCGTACTGCTGGCGCTCGTCGCGCTCTTCGTGACCCTGGCGGGCGCGCAGTGCACCACCTGCGTGGCCCCGGGCCCCGGCAAGGCGCGTGTGGCCCTCACAGGCGGCGGGCTCTACTCGCTCTGCGGGCTGCTGGCGCTCGTGCCGCTCTGCTGGTTCGCCAACATCGTGGTCCGCGAGTTCTACGACCCGACAGTGCCCATGTCGCAGAAGTACGAGCTGGGCGCGGCGCTGTACATCGGCTGGGCGGCCTCCGCGCTGCTCATGTGCGGTGGCGGCCTCGTGTGCTGCGGCGCCTGGGTCTGCGCTGGCCGCCCCGACCTCAGCTTCCCAGTCAAGTACTCGGCACCTCGGCGGCCCGCAGCCGGCGGCGACTACGACAAGAAGAACTACGTCTGAGGGCTCCGGGCTCGGCGTGGCCCCTCGTGCCAGCTGCTCCCGCGAGCTGAACTAGCCAGGGAGCCCCGCATGGACTGAGGCCTCAGTTGGGCCGCGCTGCACACAGGCTCAGCGGAACGCCTAGCTCTGCGCCCGTACGCTCACCACCGACGGCACCTGCCCGCGCCCGCAGCGGGTCCTCTCCGACCGCCACTCGCCCAGCCCTGCCCTGAAAGGCAGTGCGCACTTGGGAGGATTTGCTCGGTTTTTCTGTGCACAGTGCTGGGCTCCAACGTGGTTGGCGGGCGTGTTCCTTGGCTGTGTGGGCACTGGATTAAAGATGCAACTTCTCTCTCATCCCCTGGGGTCTTGGATGCCACCGTACTTCCCAGCGGCTCCTGCTAATTCCAGAGGGGCAGATGGAGGACCCAGGGTCCCCTGCCTGGGCTGCCTGAAAGATGTGTACAGCTAATCTTTGCCCTAACAGCAGGGCCTGAGCCCAGGAGGACCAAGAGAGTTGTTTGGACCTACCTCCCGCAGTTTCCTAGGAGGGACTTATGGGCACCAGATCCTGGTTGTGGGGCTGGGGCCCCATGCTCCTTTGCAGCTTGGGGAAGGGTAAGAATTTGCTTAGTAAATGGTTTGACTACCCTCCCACCTGTGTCCTGTCCTCTATCTAGTCGCCTGTGCCCAGCAACCCCCATTCATCCACCAACCCACGGACTCCTCCCTGAAAGGCATGGGTACCTCCCACAGCTGGCTTCTGGGGTCGGTAAGATTCAAAAGCCTTTTCATGGGTCCTCCCTGCCACCTGGCAAAATCTGTAGTCAGAGAGCCTGTGGTGAGTCATGGGGCGTAGGGGAGAGGAGACCCCAACAGAGGATGCAGGTTGGACCCACCCACTCCCAAGACAGTGTCAGGGGGCTGGGGATGCAGTAAGTGCTGAGGGTGGGTGGCCAGGCTGCTGGATTCACCTGCCTTCTCTGGGCTTGCCTATTTCGGGGTCACATCTAATAGCCACAGACATCTGTGCATCACCAACTAGACCCCTTCTGCCAACAATACAGTGGGAACAGTTGTGAATCCAAACGCGTGCTAGGATCTAGCAGAGCTAGATGGTCAATAAGCACGTTGCCAGGGGAAGGAGGCCCCAGTCAGTTGCCTGGGGAGTGCCCCCGCTCAGCTGCAGCCCCTCAATCCTGGTTCTTCTGCCAGTCTTCTGTATGGCTCTGTGCAGGGCCTGTGCCCCGACTGCTGGCCTGATAGCCATCCCAGACTTGTACCTTCAGCACCTATGCCAGCTGGGAGCACCCCTCTGCGACCTTCCTCCTGTGAGTGGGACCCCTGAGAGCCATGTTGGCCCTGGGGTGGGTGTCCCAGGACATAGCAAACCAGAGCTGTTAAGAATCACCAAAGAGCTCATTGCTTCCTGCCATTCTAGACACTTTGAATTAATGCATTTCTACCTTCTGTCAAATGCCAGAGCAGAAAAGCACAGTGGAACAGGAGCGAGTGTGTGTGTGTTGGGCATGGGAGGGATTCCAAGCCTGGCCAGCAGGAAGGTTTGACATCTGCCCCTGACCCTGGCCTCATGCCCTATCCATAAATGCCTGGGCCATGTCCAATGGCAAGGAATGTATAAGACTTGGTGAGGCTCCTTGGAGGCAGGGCGTAGGAAGAACCCCAGGACATGGGCTCAGAGGGGCTCAGGGTAACCATAGCAGATCAGTGAGTGGGACTTCAGGGAGATTGAAACATCTGGTGGCCTGAGTTCCCAACAATGGATTAAGCTAAGGACCCCATGGCACAGAGGTCCTCAACAGCCCCCCATGGGCAGCCTCGCCTGATCTGTGCAGCAGGAACCAAGAACAACTGCCAAGTGCAGGAGTATGTGATCCTGGTCCTTGCATTGCTGCTCCTGGCTGCTGGGGCGAGCTACTGCCAGGTACAGGGTATTTGGCCAGGAGCACAGCGTGTGTCCCACACGCAAGCCCAGAGCTCTCTGACTCCCTCATGCCTTGGCATCAGCTGGGATTCTGAAGGGCAGTTGCACAGCCTCAGCTTTTGAAAATGGCAGCTTAAGGTCCCTGGAGAGCCAGGCTGCTGCCACCTGACCCATGCTAGGAAGAGCAGGAACAAATTCTACTGCCAGAGGTCAGAAAAGAGGAGCTGGCTGCCAGTGTAGCCAATCCCACTGTGCTCACTACCCCTTTCCAAGGACCCCTCTGAGACCTGGTCCCACCCACCCCCATCCTCAATTCCAGGAAACTCTTTCTGGGATTTTCCCCCACCAACTCGAACCCTCCCCAAACCATTTTGCCTTCTCTTGCCCATGACCCCAGGCCATGTTCCTCAGCACCTGTGCTCCAGGCAGTGACCACAGATGGCCTCAACTACTTGTGTGAACAAGTCTCTCCTCCCGAAAGGGCAGGAATGGATGGGAACAGGGAGCATTCCAGCCTCTAGACTCCAGAGGTGCATGGACAGTAGGACCAGCTGATCCAATAGCTCTCCTGATTCAGAACTCTCACTGCTCTAAAGACTTTAAAGGTTGTAGAAGTCACTTCCAACTCAGATCTTCTGTGATCAAGATGTCAGGGGAAGATGTCCTTGGAGGCACCATGTCTCCATCCGGGGTCCCTCAGACAGCCTTGTTTTTCCCTGCTTGGGGCCTTGCCCAGTAGCCTGGTGGTATCTGCTATGTGCCTATGGAGCCAGGGATGCCTAGACAGGTAGATGCTGGAGGTCCTGGAGGGGGGCGATGGTCAAGAGGGGGAACTTGAGATACTGCCAAAACCAGGCAGATAGGAGGAAGGGGTGGGAAGGCAGAGTCAGGTCCTGGCTGGCATCTCTGGGGAGTGGTCACTGCAGGTGCCATGTGGAGACCCAAGTGCTCAGGGGCCTGGCCTCTGCCCATTGCTGTCTCCCCTACCAACTCAGATACTGATTTGCTGCTGGGCTTTGTGTGTGCTCAGGGCACGGGATCAAAGCTGCTCTGGATACATGGAAGGCTCAGGGCACAACTGAGCACTGGCCCCTTGACCAGAGCAAAGATTAAGGCAACAAACCTAAAATAAGTATTTTATTCCATTAAAAACAACTGTCCCTGCATCTAAAAATGTGTCCATAACTTACAACCTAAATAAAAGCCAGTTAATATAAATAAGGAGAAGGACATTTCTGAAGAAATCAAACCTGGAAAAGAAAAAATGGAAAAATAAATTTCAAATAATTCTAATGTCTCCCCAGAGTAAACACACCATCTGAGCCTTCCCTCTGACATGCTTCTGAGTAGCCTCCATCACTCATGAGGTGAGGGCTACCCCAGAACCACTGAGGCACCCGCTGTTCTCATTTGCATCCCCCTGGCCAAGTCCAGGCTCTTACCTGCTTGAGAATCCTCAAAGGCCTCAGGGGCCCCCAGCACCCTCTCACTTCGCAGACCCCAGCCAGTGGTTTGTCCATTCCCAGCCTCATGGTGACACCCCCCTTGCCTGGAGCAACTCCCCCTGCACCCTGCACCCTGTCTTGGTGGAAGGACACACAGTAGCACTGGCATCATCACTGAGCAGGCCACAAAGGCCAGTTCCAGGGCCTGAGAATCCCACTTGTAACCTTTGATTTGGGTCATAAACTTACACCTCTGCCCCCACCTTAAGGCACTTATTGTCCAAGGCATGTCAGCCCTATTTCAGATGAGAAAACAGGCGCAGCCTGGTGAGGTACCCCACAAACCTCACTGAAGACCCTAAGGGTCTGATCCCAGAGCCTCTCCCCAACAGGGGCCATGTACAACCCAGCCCAACCTGAGAGAGGGTCTGTGGGGTCCCTGAAGCCCTCTGTGCTGTTCTCGGCAGATCCTACTGAGCCTCAACAGGGGAAGGGAGGACCCAGGGCTGGCATGAGGGGAACTCCAATGTCAGAGCCTTGACAGGCCTGTCTGCCGCAGCAGTGGCCCCAGTCCTGGCTCAGGGAGATGCAAGGCTGGTGTGGGTATCCACTGTGTGGGGGGCCCTGTACTGAGAAGTGGTCACTAGACACAGAGCAGGCCCCCTGACCTGGTCAGCTCTGGCTCGTTTTCTGAGGGGCCCTTCAAGAACGAGGTGCCGTATGGGGCAGTGGAAAAAGCTCTGGCCGGGGGCAGTGGGGGGAGTCTAGTGTCCCAGAGGAAGGACTTAAGTTGCAGTCGTGTGTAAGCTGACATTTTATAATTCTCAGCTGCATGGCTGCCAACAAGTTTGCTTTCTCAAAAGTCAAGCACAGGAGGGCCTGGATAGATGCCCCTGTGGGCCTCAGCCTAGGGCCTGATGTGAGGGGAAACAAGGCTACAGGTGGCCCTCTAGGGGCGCCGTTGTTTCTGGCAGTGCCAGGAAGCCTGCTTGTCCTTCCCTGATGCCCAGCCCACAGTGTGGCTGGGAAGGAGAGGGCAAATGCCAACTGTTTTTGAAGGGTTGCCAGGAGCTTAATGCAATTAGCTCCCTTAAAAATGCCTCACTGTGGCACCGCCGCCGGCCCAGGGACAGACATCCTTGGGAACAATGTGTTGGCCCCAAATCTCCTCAGGAGCCCCGCTCTGGTCCAAGACCCAAGTAGAAGTGTGGCTTAAGGAAGGAAAAAGCAGGGAAACCACAGCAGGGAGTCAGGAGGGGCCTGCAGCAGCGCTGGCTCTGTGGCAGGCCAGCGCTCTCCCTCACACTCACCCTCAGGACAGGAGAGCAACAAGTGCATCCAGAAACTTGCTCCGATCCTCTGCTTTCAGTTCAATTACTGCAGTAATGAAAGAAAAACATCTGGTGAGCCGGGAGGAGTAGAGACAGGAATGAGGGAGAAGCGAGAAAAACAGGGCACATTAACTCCCTCTTCCCAACCATCCAGGACTGGAACTCTCCAGTTCATTCCAAAATGGACACGGCTCCTTGATGGCCCTGAATATTCTAGACTAAAAAGTTATACTTCTCCATCCATCTGTATTTAATCCCCAGAAACCTCCAATTGCCCTGTTGGTGAGGCTGGGGCTATGATCTGTGGGGGAGGACCCTTTAGGCAGCCGGGGACCAGCAGTGACAGGCAGTGGAAGGGACACAGAGGAAGTAATGCATCAGAACACCACAGTCCTGGGCAGAGATGGGCTGTCCCACTCTGCTGGATACACAGCACTACCTAGCAGGCCCTGAGGCCTGGAAGGAGGTCAGCCTTCTGTCCTGCTCTGGCCAGTCCCTCAGCTTTAGTCCTCTTTTGTAGAAGAGGGACACAATGCAAACTGCCCCATCTCTGGGGGGCCATCAGGCTCAGACAAAGACATGAGCCCTCAGTAGATGGCAAAACCAAGCTGGCCCGGTCCTGGGAGCCGTCTGTGCTGGGGGTCATGGCTCCAGGAGCCCCAGGCTCAGCTCACCCAGCAGTGATGGCCATAGCTCCCTCTGCCTTGCACCTGTAAGGAGAGGCCAAGCAGATCCTGGCCCACAAATCTTCCCCATGTGGAGGAGCTGGGACATCCTGCAGGGCAGCCAGCACTGACCTCTCCCACATCTGAGGCGTGAAACAGGAATTGGGGGCTACTGCTGGAGGTGAAGCTACCCAACAGAGCCATAGCCTGAGTAGGCCCAGCATGAAGAAGCTGGCTCTGGACACTGAGGCAACTGGGATAAAGATTGGGTTTCTGATTGCAATGATTGTCGTCATTAAGGAATCAGGTGGTGATGTAAGAAAATGTTATGGGGAAAAAGTTATAGGGTGTTATGGGGAAAGTATATCCTCCCAGAATCCTATGTTGAAGGCTTAACTTCTGGCGCCTGAGAACGTGACTGTATTTGGAGACAGGCTTTTTAAAAGATGACTAGGTTAAATGAGGCAGTTAGAGTGGGCCCTAATCCAATCTGACTGAAGAGACTTGGATAGACACAGAAGGACAACCATGTGAGGACACAACGAGAAGATGACCATCCACAGATAAAGGAGAGAGGCTTCAGGAGGAACTGATCCTGTAGATGCCTTGATCTCAGACTTCTAGCTCCAAAATGGTGAGAAATCACTTCCTATTGCTTAAACCCTCCAGTCTATGGTACTTTTGTTATGGCAGCCCAAGCAGACTAATATAAGCATGAAGTGTCACATGTCTGTTTTACTTTACATCTATCAGCAAGAATAAAATTTATGGCCAAATGTAAGCCATGTTCTATGCTGGTGTCTGGAGAAGCTGCTGGGTGGGGTGGGGGGGCACTGGCCAGCCTGTAGGTGTGGTTCCCCCAAAGCCACCATCTGGGAAAGGCTCTTCCATTCTGTGGGTTCATACAACACATGGGTGGGGCTAGTGCTTGAGCCATCACAGGACTATGTAGCAGCCTCAGGCAGGACCCCATCTACACAGAAAAGAGCTGCTGACCTGCACTGTTGGCCAACACAGCCATGGAGGTGGCACTACTGTGTTGCTGCAGGCCCTATTTCCACAACCCACGGAAGGGGCAGATGACCCTGATAGGTGAGCCTGGGCCCTAGAAGCCCTGATGGCCAGTCCTCCAGGCTCACCTTAAGGGCTGGATTACAAGGAGAGAGCCAGGCCTATGGATTCCTGGCCCGTCTCTGGGGGGCCATCAGGCTCAGACAAAGACATGAGCCCTCAGTAGATGGCAAAACCAAGCTGGCCCGGTCCTGGGAGCCTGGATTCCTGGCGACACCTGCTCCCGCCTTCAAGGGGCTGGCCCGGGAGCCTGTCAGGGCCCAGACAGGAGTGTGGGCCCAAGGCATGCCAGAGTTCCCTGAGTTGCCAGGCACAGGGCTGGTTCCAGGAAGAAAAGAGGGCTGCTGGCACGGTACCCAGTTTCCCTAGTTCCAAGGCCTGCAATGACCTTGAATGGGCCCCTGTGCAGCAGACTCTTACCTGAGAGGTCGAAATAGTTGTGCAGTGTCCTGGAGTTGGTGCCCTCCGCTGCCTTCTCAAATGCCCGCCCAAAAAAACTGTGGACATATAAGAGGCTCAATGGGGGCCCAGACACTGTAAAAGACCCCTCCTACACCCTCAGGACTCTAAAGTTGGCCCAGACTCCTCCCCAGCCACCAGTTCTACCCATCAGCATTCGTGCCTCTTTCTGGGCCACAGCCTTGAGGCCTCACCCCCACTCACTGGACAGTCAGTGCCTCTCCCTGCTGCTCCTCACCTGTCCCTAGCTAAGCCCTCTCAGACTTCAGAGTATGAATGTCTCTCTGTACCCCACAGGGCTTCATGACCAGGGCCCTGACTGCAGCCTCCCTCATGCCTGGCACTGTGCTGGCAGATGAGGTAAGTGAGAGGCAGAGGCTCATGGGAGCTGTGCTGGGATGGGGGTCTCAGATGAGACAAGGTCACACACAGCAGGGTAGGACTAGGAGGTGGAGGCTATAGGGCTAGCTGAGGCATATGACTGGAACTTAGCCCATACTGAGCCAAGGCAGGAACACCCTGAGCTGCTGAGGCTGCAGGGGAATAGGGAGAGAGCCTGGAGCATGGGCCAACCCACCGAGGGATCAGCACCATGGAGGGTAAGGGCTGGATGGGGAAGGGGCTCTTGGGTCCACCATGGAGTATGGGCAGAGGAGGGGCATGTGCTTCAAGCTTTCATGGTAACTCTCACTCAAGACTGTGCACTGGTTAGAGCTAATGCTAACCAGCATGGTTATATGTATGATGTACAATGACAAACTGACAGCTAGAGTGAAGAAGATACAGGTGGCTGTGATGACCCATGGGGGAAGTGCTCACTGGCCGCCTTGGGAACCCAAGGCAAGTGCCCCTGGTCAGCTCTGACCTGTGTGACCATGAACTGGAGACCCACAGTGGAACTTTGGAGATCAGCCTGGCAACATAGAAGTACTTATCTTTAAAAAGTCCACTGTCTCTCTTAACTTGCTACTAAATGGCCTTTGCAGACACAAAAGGAGGTCAAAGGTCATGATGGCAGAACTAGAATTAATTTGGATCTAGGACCAGTGTCCTCATGACAGAGGCTAACAAAGGTTAATTGAAAAAAATAAGGGGTACAGGACATGGGGCAGTCCTGTCCCCCAAGCTGTCCCACTAGGAAGCTGAGTGGCAGCATCCTGCTACCCACTGTCATTTGGTTTCTGTCCAAGGTTGCCTTATGGGACCTGCTGAGAGCATTGGACCCAAGGCACTGATTACTTCTGGGAGGCAAAGGCACCTAAGGTTGGCAACAGGCAGAGGCAATCTGGGATTAGACTCCAGATTCTCCGGCTGTGTGGAGGATGGAGGGGAAGCAGGGAGAGCCAGGGAGCCCCTCAGCCCTGCATGGGGGCTGACATCAGGTCTGGAAGGAATGAACAGGAGGAAACCTGCTGCAGGAGGAAGGCAAGAACACAGACCTAAAGATGCAAGGAAGGGCCAGAAAGATGTTTAGAAGGTGGTGGGAGAAGATTCTCAGAAGTGCAAGATAAACTTGTGCATTCTCAAACCCATGGTACATTATTAATAACAAAGAACAGGAAATAGCCCAAATGTCCAACAGGAGAGTGGCTAACCTGCTGCCCATGGATTAATGCCTTCAAAGCCCTGCCTTGTGGAGGAAAAGGCTGTCCTTGGGTAGCCCTGAGGGTAAACCTCAACCGACTCGGCAAGGCTCGCAGGCCAATGACACCCTTGCACCCTCCAAGCTCCCGGGACACATGGAACCCTGCTCACTTCTTTCTGTCTGAGCTGTCCATCTCTGGAGGGATGCCCACCACGGTCACTGTGCCCTGCTCCACATTCAGCGGGGCAGCCATCACCAAGGGCAGCAGCTTGCAGCGCCGGTTCTTCGTCTACGGAAGCAAAACGCACCCTCAGTCATGGCCATGCAAGGTGAGTGCAACACTCAGGGCCCAGGACCTTGACAAAGTGAACTGCTCCCGTCCCAAAAGCCTCTGGGGATTGATTCCATTTCACCAGAAGTACCCACAAGCCACAATGGGGCCACCTCAGCTTCCTGTTGTGCTGCCGGTCATTACCCACGGCCCCCTAGCTGATCCCTCTCACTTCCTTTTGGTCCTGACAGGTATCACCAGGAGGACCTCCTCAACCAAGCCCTTCTCTCTTATCCAGCTTCATCTTTCCTATGGCATGTGCCACACCTGACACTGCATTCCTCATCTGTCTCTCTCACCAGCATAGAGTGTTTCCTTCACTGCTGTGTCCCTGGCACCCACACCCCACAACAAAGGTGAGCAAGTGTCATGGTCTGTCCAGGGCTGAGGGATGTCAAAGCCTAGCAGGTAGTGGATGCTTAATAAATGTCTGATAAATGAATGAACCCTTGAAGTACATATTTGCTCACTCATTCTACAGATGGGAAAACTGAAGCTCAGAGGTCAAATAACTGGCCTCGTGTCACTCCAGTGGCAAATGAAGAGTCGGAGATTCAAACCCAGCTTAGATCACTTCAGAATGCATGTTTTGTCCATTGTACCTTTTGTCATTATGCCTTTTGTCTGAGTCCTCACATAACACTCTGATAATCATTTTATTGGTCAGTTTAGCACTATGAGATAATCTCAACCTCCTATTCAATATTTTGTGTAAAGCAGCCCCCAGTGTAAACCTTTATTCTGAAAGCAAAGTGTGACTTTGATTGCTGAAATGTGTGGGATCAGCCTTTCCCTGATTACCCCTGGGAAGGAGCCAACATTATTGGACTGAATGCCAGCTGAGTTAAGGGAGGTGTCCCAGAACAAAGCAAAGAAGGATGTTAAGCCATAGGGAAAATAGAACCACACAAAGAAAAGGGAAAGTCAGCCCAAAAAACAAACTTTTGCTAAGAAGCAAGTCTGTACTCCATCCAACCTCATCTTCCCCTGATCATAATAGCGGAATACAAGTCCCAGCCCCACATGTTCTGTAAAGCCCCTCCCTTTTCATCTGAGTGATCAGGACAGTGAGTGACAAAATCAGAGCTCGTGGGAACTGGGAGGTTCCTAGGGGTCAGCTGAGGAAAACACAGCTCAGAAAAAGATAGGGGCTTGCCCAGCTGGTGAATAGCCACTGGCACCCCAAGGCCAGGTACTGGCACCCAGTCTGAGTGTTGCTCTGAGCATCTGCCTTCCAGTAACCACCCACCCAGCTCCTCACCGAATACACAAAGGACTTGAGCAGATGTCTGCTAAGCAGGCTCAGGGACGCTGGCTTCAAGAACAGCACAACATCTGGAGTGCCCTGCAGGGAGGAGACAGATGGTCAGAGGGGGCCAGCAGCAGGCATGGCCTGGTGTCTGCCCATAGTCCTAGGAAGCCTGACCTCCATGAGGGAGCAGTAGAGAAAAGGCCCCTGGGAGATGACAAGGTTGGTGCAAAGGCAGCTGGCAATGATCTGTTGCGTAGCTCGCAGTTGCTTCTTGGCAAGCTCTAGGCCGAGGTACAGCTTGTCCAGGTTACTCCTGTAATACAGCAGACACACAGCTTCGGCACAGAGTCAAACAGAATGCTTGGTTCCTGAGTCATTAGAGGGTGTGGGGATGACAGTTTATTTCTTGCCCTCCTGGCTTCCCTCTAATTGAAAGGAAGGAATAAAAAAATGTATAAACACAGTGATGGACATGAGAGATTAGGAGGCAGGAGGGGGAAGACCCAGTCCAGCAGGTCCTGGAAGGTGCTCTGACAGAGAGGCCTGGGCAAAGGCTGGGTGGAGGACCAGGAACCCCACCACCTGACAGATGGAATTTTACCCTACCCCCATAAAAATAAAGTTCCCTTCTGAGTACACTAAAATGAACCTCTGTGGAGAAGTGATATCCTCAAGCAAAGCCTCGGCACCTAGAAGTTAAGCATCCCCAAATGTCACACTGGCACCCCATCCGTCAAGATAAAGCAATGCCTTCTGGCTCGCAGACTATGCCCGGAGACCCAGGGCTCCACAGCCCCCCTCTTGAATGGAAGGACCACTAGACATTTGAGAAACACCTGTGGCTTGAAAAAAATGACCCTATGGAAAACAGAGATAATTTAAAGAACAGAAGAAAACTTAAAATGAACTCTAGTAATCTTCAAAGATTACTAGATTAATACATTTGTAAACTAAAACAGGATGTGATGAAAAAGAAAACATCAGAAACTAGGAAGTGTTTGTGGAAAGAAATAATTACAGAATAAAGAAAAATAAAGAAATAAAACATTCACTTTCAAAGGCAGGATGATAAAGTCAATAACAGCTTCCTTATCATCAATAATAAGACAAAGACATGGAAATATAAGATAAAAATAAGAGTGCATTGTTCCAGGAAGTTTGGAAAGAAAATAAAACACTGATGTACATGTATGTGTGTATGGGAGGGGGGCAGGTAGTAAAGAAATAGCACAAAAGCATTCTTAACCTTAAAGATACAGTCCTGGATTGAAAAGGCTCACCTGAGAACCTAGTATAATACATGAAACAAGGTCCATAGACATATCGCTACGAAAATCTAGAACACTGAAAATAAAAGATCCTGCAAGCTTCTTCAGGTGGGGTGGGCGCTCATTTACAAAGAAACAGAACTAAAGTGGCTCAGACTTCTCCTTAGCACCACCGGCTGCTGGAAGAAAGGGAAGCAATGGAATCCACATTCAAAAGTTACTATTAGAAAAAAAGATAATAAGCAGAATAGCATTCCTATTGACAATTAAAGTACACTAGAAAGACATGCCCCAAATAACCAAAACTGTAAGGTCTTATTTCAAATGAGGCTAAAAAAACATTAAAAAATAATATAAGACATCTTAGGAAGTCATGATAAAAACTTAGAAATAAAAGAAAAATGAAGAATGAGAAATGACTGGACTACAAGACACATAAGAATCAATAAGCACCACAAATAATAACTTAAGAGGTAAAAAAAAAAAAAAAAATTCTTTTTAAATCAAGAAGGAAAAAGAGCTGAAAAGGATTTAAGAGAAAGTGACTTATTATAAAGATGGGCAAGATGTGCCACATGCACCTCCCACCTGCCTGTCTCTGGTGCACTGTGATGCCAATTTGAACTTGAGCAGTTTTTGCAAGATACAGTAACCCCCACACCTTGAGGGTCCCCAGGACTTGCCTCCCTGGACAATGTAAGCCTAAGAGCTGGAGGTGGCCCAAGGAGCTCAAGGCCATGGCCACTACCTGGAGAGACTATCCAGAGCCCGGATGAAGTTATCTGTCCCTGAGCTGTCCTTCTCAGGGCTCTCCATCAGTGACATGGTGGCAAAGACGACATCACTGGCCAGGAACTTATGCTTGAAGCCAAAATGAATGCTGAAAGTCTGCATGCGCATGTCCTTCATCCTGCAACCATAGGAAGCGACATGGCTGTCACTCTGTGTGTAGGTGAGAGTGTCCTCAAGTTGTGGGTGAGTTCTCACCACCAGGCCAGGCGAGGAGATGTGCTGCTGCTCCCCTCCCACACAGTGTCGCAGCACAGCCATTCTGGTCAGAGAATGGAGGGGGTCAGAAGACCCGACATACCAGCCCTGCAACACTGAGTGCCTTGCCCACAGCTGCTCAGCTGGTTGAGGGGCAGAGCAATACTAAATGTTGGGCTGGGTTGTGTATGTGACCATCTCCCATGCCCCAGGATACCAGGAGAAGCCAGATGCAGGTCCTCCAGTAGGGCTGGAAAACCTGGTTGGACACAGCTTGCCTGAACCTAGCCCCAGTCAGCTCTTCCCAGGCTGGGTCAACTTCCAATGTCCATATCTCAGCCCCAGGATTAAGGATTCTAGATCTTTTGAGCACTTTACGAAGTCCTATTTTTAATTCAAAGAGAACTCAAAACTTCAGGAAAGGCTGGACAGGTCATGCTCATTTGTGCATTCTTGTTTTTTGCATTATTTTAGTAATGTGGTTAAAGCTGAAGCCTTAATGAAGCTTAATACAGAAAAAAGCATGTTTACCCAAATTTATTTGCAGTCTCTTCAATCATCTCCCGCAAATTCTCCTTTAAGGAGATGTCCATGGACTGAAATTTCTGCTTCACCTGTTTCAGGGGGAGACTGGAAAGATGGTAAGCACTAGTCATATGAGCAATCTGGTTTCATATTGAGATCACTGAAACACCCGTGGGATGAAGAGGTCCCAGTGTTTGCAAACAAGGAACATCTTGGTGTGGGCCTTCAGAGGGTATTCTGGGAACTCAGAGCAAGGAACTTCACAATAGAAACAGGCAGCAACTGAATGTGATGACCAAGTCAGTCACAATGAAGGGGAGGGACTTTTACTTTGGGGGCTATGGTGTAAGGGACTCCAGGCCTAGCCGGTCACTCACCCCATGTCTGCAAGGAACTCCTGGAGTCTCTTCTGCCCATGCACAGACCACAGCTTGAACCTGGATGCAGTATAGCACGTGTTGCACAAGCTGTCATGGAGGGACCAGTGCTGGTAGAGTGCCAGGCGGAGGCTGGGACTGCAGTCAAGGAGGCTGCAGCTGTGCAGTGACCTGGGACCCCAGCCACCCTATGATGGCCCACCTGTGACTCTCCAGCAGCTGGCCTGCTCCACTCATTGGGGCACAACCAATTACTATGTGGTTAACTAGAGCTCTTTGACCTTCTTAGTTTAATTTGACCCACGGACATTGTGAGGTGGGCAGACAGGGAAAATAAAGTGAAGGGGCTCTGAGAGCCTGTGTACCATGGTCACAGAGGGAGGCCACATAGGACTCAGGAGGGCAGACAGGACACCACCAGCCCAGGCTGCCATCCCACCTGCTCCTGCATCCTCCAACTGACCCTGCTCTCCCTCCCACCCATCCCTGACCCAGGACACGCTCAGCAAAGGCCCCATCCTCATCCTTCTTCTTCAATATACCCCTCACGGCCCAGGGGACCAAGAGACTGTGTGCAAGGACATTCTCAAACCCCACAAGCCTGTCCTCCCACACTGGAGGGTCTCAGGCAGGATGCCAAGTTGGCCCTGCCTGCATCTGAGTGCCACCACTCCTGTCAACAAACCTGACCCCCAGGGTGGCCTCTGGGAACATGGCAGACTGCCCTCATAGCTGCCACTTTGGAGGGACAAGCTCCAGGGCCATCGTCCTTACTGCACACATCCCAGGCAAACCCTGGTCCCTGGGTATCACGTCAGTACCCGGCTCTTCGTGGGCCCCTGCACAGTGTTCCCCCTCCTAGTTCAGCTGCCTGTACCTAGCACCTGTCTAGACTTGTCATGACATCTCCCACACAACCTGTCCCAAATCCATGCTTACCTATCCCTAGTCATCTCAGCACAGGGACAGGTGGCACTGTTCCTGCCATTACCTTATATCTACCATCCAAGCAGCAACCTCAGCCATGCCTCACGCTTGCTCCCATGATCTGGCTCAAGCTACTGTCCTATCTCCCTCCCTCTAAATGGCAGACTAGGGAACTTTCAAACACCAAGAATTGAACTTGGTCACTGCTCCAGGTTTATAGAGCCACCTGCTGGGGCCTGATTCCTGAATTCTACCTCTCTTCAGCCCCTTCCTTGAGCTCACCTCAGGGCCCCTGCACAGCCACAGCCTCTGCCTAGATTGTTCTCACTTCCACAGGAACAGCTGAATCTCAGCCTAAGTGTGGCCTCTCCAAGCACTTCCCTGAGCACTGTGGTCCCGTGGCTCCCTGGTTACTACATCAACACCCTACATTCTCCTCACAAAACACCACACTCTGCAATCACATGCTGGTTCACTCGTCTCCACAGGTAGTCACAAATGCCCTCACCTGCATGCACCTAGTGCCAGGCCTACATGAACTCTAAATAGATATGTGACACTTATAAAAATAGCTGTGGTGTCTAAGACCCAAAGCCACATAGATGAGCTGGGGCACAGCCTGCTTCCCAGTACCCAGTGCTTGGCCCAGCCCAGGAGTACAAAGGGCCCCTCCTCCTGAAGCCTCTCATTGTGCCTGCTGCCCGTCTGGGGACATGACAGCCAAAGATGCAAAAACAACAGCTCTGAGGCTAACAAGCACACCACCCACAGGGGATGCTGGCTGGGGCCTCCAGAAGTGACAAACAGCACACTACTGAGCAAAGTTTCTGAGGGCAGGGGAATTGCCTGCACCCTGAGGGCATGCACTTCAAGGATACTCATACTCGAAGGAGATGCGCATGCAGTCCACAGAAAGCGTGTTCTCCTCATCCTCATCCCGGTGGTTGTGCCGGGACACATGGCGCTGCAGGATACCCACGTCAGTCACGTACTTCATCCTGGAAAGGAAGCACCACTAGCCTGGGTAGGCTCCCTCCTCTGTTCACATATAGCCTACCACAGCTTCCCCGCTTCCTCACGGCTTCCCCTTATAGATTCAGGGGATAGTACACCATGCAAGTTGTTCCTTCTAAGACGAAGGAAGCTCTGCCACTTCTGTGTAGAAACCAAGCATGGTGAATGAAGTGGCAGGGCTGGGCAACAGAAGCTGAGCAGACAGAGCTGGGAGTGGTGGGCTCTGATCTCTCCCGACTCCCCCAGCACTCTCCTCTGGGCGTCAGCTGCCTTGTTGTTACTTATTTGAGGCCTTCTGAGAGCAGGCACTGCAGGAGGCCAGGGCCCTGCCTGCCAGCCCTGGTCAAGTGGATAGACCCTGTAAGTGACAGTGAGCCATAGCAGAGGGTGTGGACCCAGCAAAGAAGTGCTTCCAAGCATAGCAGAAAAGGGCAGACCCTAGTCCAGGTCCATCTACAGGTGGCCAATGAGCAGGATGGTGACAGTGGAGCCTCACCTGAAGGGAGGCCATAGGCCAGGGATGGTGCCTGGCACTGCACACACCCCATGCTATCCTTAGCAAGAAGAGAGGCCCAGCAGGGCCTCAGGCTGGGCTAAGATGACAGATCCAGGAAGTGCCCCAGGCCTGACAGACTCAGGATCCTCCTGCCCCCTGGGCCACATGGCAGGACTTGGATGAGTGAGGTGGGGGAGGCAGGAAAAAGGGGACATGGGGACCTTTGCAAACTGCACAAGGAGGCTGTACATGGGGTGGTGCCAGGTGATAGGCTTGGGTCCCCTGGGAAAGGATTAGCATCTTGAGGCCAAATTCCTGTCAATTCCCTTGCATTCCCCACCTGACAGCCACCAGGAGTGGGGGATAAGAGAGGGCACCGGCATCCTGCCCCTCCCTGGCATCTGCATTCAGGGGTAGCCCTTCAGCTGTCTGACTCCAATGACAAGCACCAAAGCCTGCCCACTAGGGGCAAAAAAGGATTCATTCCATGCCAGCCCTTCCTGCAACTCTCTCCAGCTTCTCCTTACCTGGGAGATCATACCCACCTCCCTGGCAGGACTCCAGGAGCCCTCATCTCTTCCTCCTGCCCCTGTGTACGGGACATACCTCTGTGTTTAGCCCTGCCCACAGCACAGGGAGCTAAAGGCACCCAGAGCAGGGAGACTGCGCTGCTACCTCTCATCATTGGCTCTACCTGCTAGGCTCCCTGAAGGACAAAATGTCCACACAAGGCTATATGCTATTCTCCCAGAGTTCCTGGTAACAAGCCCTTCTTCAGAGATAAGAACCCAGGCCCAACACCAGCCCCTCCTTAGTGGAGCTCCACAGAGATGCTGCCACCCATCTCCTTGCTGCAAACTCTGGCTATAGTTCGGCCATGCACATTGTCACAGCACAGGCCGACCTTGGGCAACCCAAGAGAGCAATGTCCTTACTGGGTGATCTTGTCTTGCACCCACTGGTCTGTCAGTCCAACAATGGCCCACCTGGAAGGAGAGGAGAAGGCAACGAAGCAGTGAATGGGGTGAGCGGGCAGCACTCCCAGGAGCATCCTACCATTGTGGCCAGACATAGGTAATCCCTTGGATAGGCAGTCCCCATTCTCGGGATGGAGCGGTGACACGGGGCAACTCAGGACTGCTGATGAATGTGATCCCTGCAGGAGCTTTTGGTACATGAAGGAGATCTAGGACAAGGATAGCAGGATAGTGCTCTCTTCATCCTGGCTTGCCCGACACTCTCTGCTCTCCTCCTACTGGTGTAGGACTGCAGCAGACACTTGTGCTTAGGTGCTGGGTGCTCCTGGTACCACACTCTACCTTTCTGAGTCCCTCACATCACCCCCTTCTCTATGATATGCCTATAGAACAGAAGACTTTTGTGAGGTCCACGGCTCCCTGTCTTTCCAATATAAATTGGTGGTACATAGAGTAACAGCATTTAGGCCCCTTAATAACCTCCCAAGTTTCTATTTCCAAGCTCCTTTTTTATAAATGAGATAATGAAGCTCCATGCTGGCCCAGACGACCCATGGCCAAAGGGAACAGAACCCCAACTGTGTGTTCTTTGCGAAACCCAGGCAGTAGTCCTTTAAGACTCTCCTCCAGGCCCACAGTCAAGAACAACCGAGGATGCTGGGCAGAGTGGGGTGGGAGAGGTCTTGGGGATGGGGAGCATGGCACCTGAGCACCCACCACATCTCCCAGTACAGCATCCTCCTGCCTCAGAGCGACTGCTTCAAAAATGCCATTCAGGGTGTCATCCCTGACTGACCCCACTTCCTTCTGGCTTTTCCACCCCAGTGTGCCAAGAGCTCCTGCTTGGAGCAAACTCAGAGGTGGGCAGGCCAATTTTTCCTGCATTCGATTTCACCATGGCCAAGGGTGCAAAAATGCCTAGCAAGGACTGCCTTGTTGAAACCTCATGTTCCTTCTATTACCCGAATTTCCTGGCAGCAAGAGTGAGTGGTAGGGTGAGTAGGGAGAAGCTGTTCGAGTATATGGGCCCCACCCTTCGATACTTGACCTCGCCATGCTCCCTCCACACTTGGGAGTTCGTGTGATGTCCCAAGAGCCTCACAGTTAGGAAGAAAACCAGGGCCATGCACATTCCCAGAAAGGGGTCATGTTCACTATTCCCAGTAGGAACAGGAAAGGTACGCATAGGTGTCTTCCTTCAGACCCTGCCCTCACTGTGGGAGGAGAGAGCTGCTAGGAGAAAGAAGCCATGTATGGCACTGAACTTGACTGGAGACCACATACCACAGCATGTCGTTCAGATCCTTGGACATCATCCATGCCAGGTCAAACATCACCATGGCTGACTGTAAGAAAGAGAGAAGCCTGAGGTCAGGGGCAGCTGTGCTCACACAAGGGGCATACACTGGGGCTGGGCCACATAGCCAAGCCAATCCTGAGCTGCCTGAGGCCCAGCTGAACCTCTGCAGATTGAAGGTGTGTCCAGCCAGGGTGTGAGCGTGGATTCCAGGCTAAAATGAGGGAGGAAGACAGAGTAACTCAAGTGACCTAAACTGACTCCTCTGCCAACTAAAGTCATTACTATGCATGCACTTCATCATACAGCGAAGGGAGGGCAGCCAGATACAGCACCGTACTAGGGCCTCTACACATTTCATTGGTTCCCTTAGTGATGCCCAAGGGAGGCAATGAAGTTGAGGGGTCAGGAGCCCTGTTGTCTGCATGACCCCACATCTACATGTTCTTTCTAGCTGGCTGGTGGCTTCACAACCATGCCCAGGAAGTCTAGATGTGACAGGAACTTGGTTCCAGAGAAGGGGTCTCAGGACCCCTTGTAAGGAATGTCTTTCTAACAGGACTATCCATGGACAGAAGCTTTTTGCTCCTTGTGAGCAGAGTCTAGGTTTTGGTAGGAGACGGTAAAGGAGGATCAGTGTCTGACAAGACACTAAAGTCTCCTTAGCTGTGAGATACTGGGCTTTCTTTTAGAAAGGAGATTCCAACCACCTACATATCTGGAGGGAGCCATGTATCTGCTGTCCTGCCAGCACCTTCTCAAAGTGAGCATCAGTCACTCACTCTCTGCTCAGAATTTTCCATTGGCCAGGGCAGACAAGAGAGGGCAAAGGGGTGATCCTTCAAAGGACAAGGGGAATTTGGCATAAAAGAGACACTAAAAATACGGTGCTTAGAGTTCAAGGCCCCAGGGCCAAAAGCTAGAACCAAAGGATATTATTTTACTGGAAACTTATTTTCTAGGGCTCCTTAAGGCCATGAGCTCTGCTCAACACTACAGGAGTCAACACAGTAGGTTTTCTATATTTCTTTTCCACAATACAAACACATTGATGGGCCTTTATAAGTTTACAGTTTTATCTTCTTGCACAGAGATACAGAATTGTTCTGTACTTTTGATAATGAACAAAAATAATCATTGCTATTGTTTGAGCCCGTATTGGGGGCGAGGGGCCATCCTAACTACTGACTGTGAAATGAAGATTGTTCTCTTCCTTTCATGGAGGAGTTTAAAGCACAGAAAGGCCGTACCATCTTGCCCAAGGTCACACAGAGGGAAGTTGTGGGGCTCATATTCAAACTAGGCTTTCGTGGCTCTAAAACTTATGCTCATTCCTCCTAATGTTTCAGGACACTGATTCCTGAGTCAGAACTTTATGGTGACTTCCATCTATCTATACTTACTGAGGTTCCATGATATTCATACTGCTCATAGTCAAAGAGGATGTCTCTTCTGCAACGACATGACACAAAACAGGGTCTTCAACAGGAAGCAGTTCAGGAAGCCAAACATTTGGGAGAATGCTAAAACTTGATAGTACACAAAGAAAAGTCATGATAGTCTTTGCTTTCACTTATCAACTCTTTCTCCGAAATGTATACACATAAGGCTGGGAAGGGAGTGACACTGACACAAATGACTTGTTGCAATGCAAAATGTATAATGGCACTGTTCCAAAACCCCACTTCTGAGAAATTATCCCAAGGAACAAGCAACACCAATCTTGCTATGTGCACAAGGTTGTTCACTGCTGCCTTGTTTGTCATGGCAAAATGCTGAAGTAACCTATAGTTCAAAAAGAATGGGTATGCCCAGTTAAGTACTATGTGGTTATAAAGGCTATTTGGAACTATCTAAAAGAGTCACATTAAGTGGAAAAGATCCAAAATTAGGTGAGCATTATGATTCTATAAAATATATGCAAGTATGGATAACCCAGGAAGATCAATGCAAAACCAGAATCTCTTGCCATTAGTGAAAATAGATTGTATTCACTTTTCTTTCCTTACAGTTCCTGAAATGGTTTTACACTGTCCTTCCAAAAAGGGGCGGCCAAGTGCACACCCTCCACTGGAAAAGCAGGGGACAGTAGCCAGACCTTTAAGGACTGGATCCAGCAAGAAATTCTCAGCTCAGGAACACTGCTTCACATTCACCTCAAGTTAGAATAATCTTCCCAATATTTTTATTTAGAGTCCTTCAATTTTCAAATTTGCAATATGAAGAATTATGGGTAACTTAGTGGCTCCTTTTTGTACACTTTTTTCCTAGAAAGAGTTTTACACAATTGGCATCTATCTCATTTGTAAGAATTTATGAATAAAAGTAATTACTTCTGGAAAACTATAAAAGTAAAGAAGCAGGGGCTGTCACCCTTAACAGATGGCATGTATTTAGGAGACCTTTGGGCCTAGTCCTGTAACTCTCAGGATCAGGACCACTACAAAAAGAACTCAGAGTTCTCCAATGCAGGGATCACATGCTCACTCGTTGGGCCACTGACCCAGAGGTTCTAAACTAAGCAAAGCAAACTGTACTCAAATGGAAAAAAATGGGGTATCCCTGGTGGTGTAAAGGCTAGGCTGCGGCACTTGTACTGCCACAGTCTGGGTTCAATTCCCAGCCAGGGAACCAACCAAAAAAAAAATGCATGCAGCTCCCAGGGAAGAAACAGGTGTCAGCGATGCCACAGATGCACAGGGAGAGCTGGGTGCTGCTTGAAGTGCTCACTCACCTCCGGGCCTCCCACTCTCTTCGCTCCCTCCTCTTCACGGTTTGCGCCACAATCTCCTAATACAGGCACAAAGAAAACAAAAGGTTGAGCAAACAAGCCAGGAATTTATCCCCACAGCCTAATTTGACAGAAGCCAATGGGCTCAGACCCTTGAAAGAAAAAACATGGGTCACTTCTGTGCTCTAAGCAGTCCGTTCCTGCAGAGGGGAGGAGCTGAGGCGGGTCATGGCAGGGACCCCTCTGGTCCATCAGCACTGAGGACACTGTGGATAAGCACGAATGCTTCCCCAGTGCCTGCTCAGGCTGAACTCCATCTGTCTGCTTCAGCTTTCCATCACTGCTACCACCATGTGACCTGGAATAGGCCCAGCTACCTCATACTGGCTTCCCCACCAGATTAATAAGAGCTAATATTTCTTATCTCCTACCATATGTCAGCAACTATTCTAATTTTACAGGTACAATCTCATTTAGTTCTCACAACAAAGGTAATGTGGCAGTTTTAAAAATCCATGGTCTTGAGGCTTCTGTTTCTGGAAAGATGTGATAAATGTATTTTTCCCTATATGTCCACTAACTATATCTAAAAACCCTGACATTATGTGTAAAACAAACAAAATAAGACATTGAGAGTAGAAAGGCTGACCAGCTAGGGACCCACACACCTGAGAAATGACACAGTGATAAGTTCCCGTGTTTTATTTTTGGCTCATCTATCCCAGACTTAAAATTGAAGAAGATGGCAACCTGGTAACAACAAGTACAGACAAAAAAAAAAAAAAAAAAAAAATCCCAACAAAAGCCCAAGGACCAGGAAGAAGCAGCCTTGAAAGACAAAAAACTCTTAGACAATAACTACTTCATTCCAGCCACCACCACCAAAACCACTGTGGCCACACCCCCATCCATCCCAGCAAAGGCCAAGCAGAAACCTAGATAAACACACTCCAACACCTCCCTCCTACCTATAACACCTCCACCTTCTACATGTAACATTTCCCAACACCCCACTGGGGTAGTGTCAGAGAAGGCCAAGTAGGGAGCCTGGAGTTTCCTTGCCCAGTGGTGACATGGAGCCACTCCCCTCAGGAGTTAATGGAGGTCAGGTGAGGAATCTAAACTTCTTCTTCAGCCTGGCTTTAAAGAGGTCACACCACTCACCTCCTCCTCTGCCAGAATGGTGTTAGAGAAAGTTGCTAAAACAGAAGGTCTAAATATGTTATGAGACCCAGAGTCTCATAACATAATATAAAAATGTCTAAGTTTCATTTGAAAAATCATTAATCGTATGAAAAGCCAGGAAATCAGAAACTGAATACAGAAAGGGAAATCCATAGGTGCCAACAGCAAGATGACAGAGACGTTAGAATTATCTGACAAAGATTTTAAAGCAGACAACATAAAAATGCTTCCTAAGCAAATTACAAACACACTTGAAACAAATGAAGAAACGGGAAGATTCAGCAAGAAAGAGGAGCTATAAAAAAAAACCAAATAGAAATGTATAACTGAAAAATACAAGAGCTGAAATTATTAACTCAGGGAATGGGCTCAAGAACAGAATGGAAAAAGAGAGAAAAGAATCAGCAGTAAACTAGCAGACACAATGATAGAAATTGCCCAGTCTGAGCAACAAAGAAATTAGGCTGGGGGTAAAAAAAGGGCCTCATGGACATGTAGTACTACATCAAAAGACATAGCATTCATGTAATTGGTGTCCTAGAAGGAGAGGAAAATGGCTGAAAATAAAGAAATAATGGTTGAAAATTTGGCAAGAGACATAAACCTACAAATCCAAGAAAAATTAACCAAATCCCAAATAAAAAAACCCAAAGAAATCCACACCAATATACATCATAATAAAACCTGTGTACATAAAACTGCCCCTCCCCCAAAAAACCCTAAAAAACCAGCAGAAGAAAAATGACACCTTATCTATAGGAGAAAACAATTCAAATGGCAGCAGATTTCTGACAGAAACTATGGCCAGAGGAAGTGGCACAACAGTTTTCAAGCGCGGAATGAAAAGAACTATTAACTGAATCCTTCATCCAGTGAAAATATCTTTCAGGAATGAAGGAAATAAGAAATTCTCAGAAAAAGGAAAACTAAGAGAATTTATCATTAGCAGATCTCCTCTAAAGAAATTAATGGTTCTGTAAATAGGAATGACAAAAGGAAATGACAAAAGAAGAAACTATGAAACATCAGGAAGGAAGAAAGAACACAATAAGCAAAAATTAGATAACTACAATAGCCTTTCTTTATTTTTTTTTTGAAACCTTGAGCTATTTTTATTTATTTTTTATTTTTATTTTTTTTTAATTCATTTTTATTGTTAGACTTATTGGGGTGACATCTGTTAGCAAGGATTACATAGGTTTCAGGCATACAATTCTACAGTGCATTGTCACCTTGATGTATAATAAGTTCACCATTTAATGTGACTTCTCTTTCCATCACCTTATATTTAGCTTTATCCTCTTGAGTTAAAATTATGTTTGATAGTTGAAGCAAATATCATGACTGTATGACTAAATGCATGTGGAGGAAATACTTAAGAGAATTCTATTATAAATGAGAAAATAAAGGAACTAAAGAAAGGTGAAGTTTCTACAGTTAACTCAAACTGGTAAAATGATGATACCAGTGAACTGCAATGAGTTAGAGAGATAACATAATACAGGAGACTCTCTCTTAACTGGAACTTAAGCAACCGGCAAAAAAATGGAAGATCTATACTTCAAATAAAAATTAAAATAAAATCTATTTCTAATGGAAATATAAGTTTAAACTTTGTGTGCAGCTGCACATCATGCAAAACCTGACTTTGCATGAGAGGCGTAGGGCCTCAAAGCAAGCTGATATTCATTCATTTTTCAAGAAAGCTGCACACAAGTTTGCCAGTACAGCATCATCTACTGATGTAGATTCAAAATCATCCACATCCACTTCTCCTAATCTGTCCTAGCTCTATTATCAGATCCTGATGGTCCTGATGCGATGTCTACCCAGTAAACTCTCTACCTCTACTGTAACAGTTTTAAGTATGTGTGTGTGTATGTGTTTTTTTCTAAGTTACTTGAAGTGAAAAAAATTATGTTACTGAAGCTCTTTAAGTTGAGAAGTTTATTGACTGCCATTTAACTAAATGGTACACTGCATTTACAAAGCAGTTTTTGTAATAAAACTGTGTTACATTAATTACTGTGTTTCAATATTAATATCAAAGCAATACAGAGTTTATGGTATGGTATGGTATAATATGGAGTACAGCATTAGTTAGTCCTATTTTTAAAAGTAACTCTCAAGTAACATAAAACTATACTTATCTGGCATCTACCAATCCCCATGGATGCCAGTTAACTCAGAGTCTACTGTGTTATCAATGATTACATGGACACCAAAATTAAAATACAGTATCATTTACAATCACTTCAAAAAATGAAATGCTTAGGTGTGAATCTGAGAAAACAAGTACCAGACTTATATACTAAAAAGCACACAATGCTGATGGAACATTCTAAGAGGATCTAAACAAATGGAGAGACATACCATGTTCATGGATTACAAGACTCACTATAAAATGGATGTTAACTTGCTCGCAATTTGTGCCCAGTTTCATGCAATTACTATCAAAATCGCAGCAAGATTTTTTTGTAGACACAGAAAAGGTTATACCCATATAGAAAGGCAAAGGACATAGACTAGCTAACACAATTTTGAAAAAGAATAAACTGGGAGGACTCAGTCTACTCAATTCAAGGCTTACTATATGCCTACAATAATTAAGATTATGTGGTATTGGTAGAGGGATAGATACATAGATCATTGGAATAAAGGATCCATAAACAGACCTACACAAACATGCCATACTGATTTTTGTCAAAGATGCTAAAGCAATTCAATGGAAGAAGAATAGCCTTTTTTACAAATGATATTAGAGCTACTGGACATCTACAGATAAATGGACATTGACCTAAACCTCACACCTTATATAAAAAGTAACTAAAAATGGATCACAGACTCAAACTGAAAACACCAAACTTAGGTTTTAATATAAAACCTAAGAGAAAATCTTGAGGATCTAGGGCTAGGCAGATTTTTTTAGACTTGACACCAAAAGCACAATTCATAAAAGAAAAAACTGATAAACTACACTTCATCGAAGTTAAAAATATTTGTTCTACATAAGATTCCATTAAGAAGATGAAAAGACAAGCTACAGTATGGGAGAAAATATTTGCAAACCACGTTTCTGACAAAGGACTAGTATTTAGAATACATAAAACATGAAAAAAACAAACAAGCCAATCAGAAATTGGGCAAAATACTTGAAGAGACATTTCACCCAAGAGGAACTACAAATTTAGGAATAAACATATCATGAGCAATTAAAAGCATTCAGAGGACAAAAAAGCTCTTAGAAATCAAAGATGAGAAAATAAAGACCAAAAGTCTGTCATAAAATAGAACAAACAGATACTAAGAGCTGGACAAGAGGAAAGAAAATCTCAGAGTGGGTCTGAGAGGCCCCCTTCAGATCACCTGAAACTCTAGAAACAAGTGTGCAAAGGGGAGGAAGGTGAGAGACATTCCTAGCTTTGCAGGACACACCTCCTAGATAGACAGTGTCCCAAATATGGCTCAAAGGGTCTCTGCTAAAGCACAGTACTGGGAGATGTCAGGCCAATGATGGAGAGAAGCCCCTAAAATATTTCAGAGGCAAATTTCAGCCTGCACACCAAGGATCAGGAGCTAGAGCACATCAGCTTCTTCATTACCGAACAGTAAAATAAAACAAGCGAGCAATGGCCAGGCCCCAGATCTGGTAAATGGCTCAAACCAAAACTCATAAGGTGCAAACCACTCAATTCTTGGCCTACAGATACTTCTTCCTCTGGAGTGGCCATCTGGGACTAAGGTTGGTGAGGGCCATAGACCCATATTGCTTCTTCACAGTGATTGCACAGAGTGACTCTGGAGAGGAGTGGAAAAGGGAGGTGACTCTTATGCTATTTATTGTTTCTCCATATTACTTTTTATAAATGTTTGCTGTCTAGGTATAGAGCAGAGCCCTCCTAAGTTACATTTCTTCTGATGGGATTCTACTATACAGATGACATTGTGGCTCAGAGAAGTCCAGTAATCTGCCTGGGGCCACACAGCAAGGAGATAGCAGGGCCCAGGCTAAGTAGCCACACCTACTACGTCCCAGCAACCCCTGAGCCCCTCAGGCTCTAGACTGACCTCTGACCTATGGAAGTTCCTTTGGAGGGTAGTGAGAGGTCCAAACCCACCTCTTCTAATCGTGTGCGCTTTTCAGGGGGCTCTGACTCATCCCTTTCATTTTCTGAATGCTCTTCATCCTCCTCTTCATCCCTAAAGATGTCATCATAGGCAGGAACTTCAAGGTCATCATCTTGTTTAATGAGTAGTTTGATCTATGGTTAAAACAAAGAGCAATCAAGTTTTTTCTTGCTCTTTGACAGAAAACTATCCATCACATGTTTTTCTCTTAAAGAATTTCATTTCCTACTCATAAGTTTTCTATACATACAAATAGCTATCTGCTTGAAGAGAATTTCAGACTTCTCAGGCATTTTAAAATTTTCATTTCCCTTCAGTAAAGTGCTGGAGTTGTACCATACCATATGCAGAAATTACACAATTTGATAACTACTCCAGTCACTTAAGTCTAGGGGAGAAAAGCTCTCTTATGTCACATACCAAGCCAACAAAATGAACACTCCACAAGTTGGCCTCTAACAGAGTAAATGAAGATGTGCAACACTGAAGTGAGTAAAACTCTGGTCTCAGAAAGTAGTTTTTGATGGGCTGATTTCTCTTGGAGAAGCCTTTCACATAATTTTGGGGTCGACATTTTGTTAATGTGAGTGGGAGAAGAACTCAAAAAAAGCTTAGGTGGCTGCTCTGCACCAGGCTCCTCCCTCTGTGCTCACTGCTCAGGGGTTCAAAAAGTGCAACAGAGCCCTTTTAGGCTAATAGTGACTTCTCACACTGCTGTCTTGCTGGTCCTCACACCACCCCTCAGATGAACTCAGATGGTTCTGAAGTCCCTTGATACTCAGTGAGTCTGGACTGGGCTTGAGCTCTGAGGGTAGACTTGATGTAGGGTTCTGATCTCTACACCTCCCAGATCAAGCAAATTCCACAAATGCAGTCTGAGCACCTCTAAGGATTAGGTGCCATGTTTCTCATTAAAGATAGGTTCTTGTCCTCAGGCTGCTCCGACTCCTACAGAGGAGGTAGAGACATGCCTTGCTTCAGATACCAAGTGCAACACTGCCCTTGGCATAAAAGGAACAGACAGATCATTGGGAGAACTCAAGGGAGATATGGGCCCCAAAGGTATAGTTACCTGGGTATCATTGTATACATTCACAACATTGACTGGCCTGTGGGTATCACACACAAAAAATATGGCATCTTCATCAGGTTGAAGGATATCCAATAGGTCTATGTTAGCTCCACAGTTTATGAGAATAAAATAACGGAACTGAAAAAAGAAGAGATATATTATGAAGAGCATCAAGGAGCCCCCTTTACCTTCAGCACACTAGGCCTCTGAGTCCTTCTGCTAAGACAAATCAAACCCTTGACACTTGATAAGGGCCTCCAAATATGGCCATAAATGCCCTGTGCTTTAATATATTCCATATACTACTACATTTCCATGATAACAACATGAGGAGGGTCTTGTGGCTATCCCACCTCACAAAGAAGCATGCAGAGGCTCAGCATGCAGAAGAATCACACACAGTCAAGAAATTGATGAAGAGCAGACCAAGACTTTAATTGCATAACTGGGCTCTCCAGATATATTAATAAATCACTCATGCTATTAACTGCATCTCCATGTTAATAGCATGCCACAAGTTTAAAATTTTAGCAAATCTTGGGTAGCCCATACTAAAAGGACACCTAAATATTGTCTTTTATTACATCTCACCACTATAGAAAAGCCTTTCCATGTAAATACAAAACTGACAGAGGTCCCTCTCATGACGACAGGAGCTCCTGGTGAGGGTTTATCTTTGCCAGACAGTCCTAGATATGGCCAGAGACTTCAGAGATCCTCTTCCATACTCCAGCCCCACCCTGCGGGGTCTAAGATGTTCCAACTCTCATGGCCCCATATAGAGGTGGGAGAAATTCTGGTCTTTATTGCTTAAACTACAAAGGGAGGGGTTCCCTGGTGGTATAGTGGCTAGGCTTTGTTGCTCTCAACACCACAGCCTGGGTTTGATTCCCAGCCAGGGAATTATCCCCGCACCAAAAAAAAAAAAAAAAAAAAAAAAAAAAAAAAAAAATTACAAAGGGAGAAAATATTTTCCTGGATTCCAAGTTGGAAACTGGGATATATTTTCTTGGAGAGATAATATAAAATAGTAGCCTAATTTTAACTAGTCCATATCTAAAGCTAACTGTTAAATTCCAAGCATCTTACAATGAAATGTCTGCAACACAAGTTTAAAGTTAGTGGCTGTCTATATTTACTATCTCTTTTTTATTGACTTGAGGTTAAGTCACCCAGACATATAGGTCATTTTACTCTTCTGTGTTGCCTAATGTAGCTGCTACTTAAATAAGAAATTGCAATTGAGTAAAAAAATCTTAATTATTCAAAAATATATTTTCATACCTGTTCTTTATGTTCAAGAAATGCAGTTTCAAGTTCTTGCCACCCAGAAACTGGAACCAGTGTGTACTGCACGTGGTCACACTGGAACAAGGCCTGGAGAGAGATTACCTTGAAATACACTTAAACAAATAAGATGTATTATGAGACAAATGACAACTGTTAAAGTAAGGTTAGTGCAGTGTTAATAGAAGGAACTAGGTGATGGGGATGTGAATGTTCCCTGTACTATTCTGTAAACTTTGCTGAATTTTTAAAATTCCAAAGGAAAACACTGGGAGAACAGCTGATCTGATTTCTGGGTCTTAAGGGCCTAACCAAATCTCATGTAAACACCCATCACACCATGTTCAAAACCGAACCAATGATCTTCCATAATAGATTAAGGAATTCTGTATTTCCAGTATTGCTGTGGCACCACTATACCCTTAGTTTTCAGATTCCTGTATCTCAAACTCCACATTTAAGAATCCACTACAAGTCTACCGGTCCTTCTAATGCAGCCATTTTTGCCTAGGTTATTGCAAAAATACTAGTCTCCCTGCCTTTTGCCTAGTCGTTCTCTAACCCACTAAATACTGTCCTGCCAGAGAGGCAATACTTCAAAAGCCTCAAAAGTCCCCTTCCCCAGCTTTCAGTTATCTTGTTGATCCAGCCCCCCACCCAGCCTGAGCTCTCACTCGGGAAGGGGTTCCTTACCTTGCTTCTCACCTTCCGCCCAGCTCCATACCCGACCTTGTTTCTTCTGGACTCTTACTTAAGTCCTCACTTCCCGCCCGGGACTACCCTGCAACCTCACCTCTCGCCGGCCCCATCCTCCCAGGATCCTCAGTGCTCACCTGAAGGATCTTGCAAGCGCACAGAGAATCCACGTCCAAAGCCACGAAAAGAAGGACCCTCTGTCGGGGGAAGACAGGGCGAGTTGAGCCCTGCGCCTCGAACCCGGGGTCCTCCCGCCTTTCCACGGCCGCTCCCCCTCATCCCTTCCCCGCGACAAGTCCTCGAGGTCCAAGAAAGTGGGTCACCTGGCTCTGGACCACCTCGTAGAACTCTTTGCGGAAATCAGACACGAACATGATCACGGTGGCCGAACACCTAGAGATCACCCTGAGACAAGAAGATTCCGGCGGCGGTCAAGACTCCCGCCAAATCAGAGCTCTTCCGATTGGCCCACGGGCCAACCTATAGCTATTTAGTTCCCAGACTTTTCTCGTTTATGATTGGTTCATATGGCG